>CM040245.1:243463342-243802362 GCA_022545495.1 Chrysanthemum lavandulifolium | reverse complement strand
TTTTCTGTTCTTGTTTGATTGTGAAATTATTTTATTTTAGCTAAAAGATCTCTTAAACAATCATACCTGACACTAACAATCTTTAATGTCTTAAAATTGTTCCTTATCCATCATTTTTCAAAATTAAATCAAGCCACCTCTTTCCCCAAATTTTTCTAAAAGATTTAAATCAATTGGGATCACAAATCTCAAATGGTTTGATATTTTTAATCGGGGGAGAGATCGTGATTTAAATCTCAAATCTGTTTTAGTCCTTTAAAGGCACTCCTGCCCCCATGTGCTAAACGATTTCAATATATGATGCGCATGAGTGAGGAGGAGCATTTATCCAAAAACAAGATGAGTATTTAAACCAGGCCACATTTTCTCCCATGTTTTCTAAACCTGATTAAATCACTTGAGATCCAAAATCTCAAAGGGTTTGATATTTTTGATCGGGGGAGAATTTGTGATTTAATTACGAAATCTGATAAATGATGATCGTTTTGATTCAAAGTGCAAGTTCCCTCTAATATGTGCTAAACTCTTTCGTTTATCGATGCACATATTGAGGGGGGGCAAATGGTTTCTTAAATGGCTTTTGTGATCGTGGATGTGCTTCAAAAGAACTCTTTCCTCTATGTGATAAAATGATTTCAAATATCCTATGCACATATTGAGGGGGAGAATTTACCAAGAAAATCAGATGGCTTTTTCCACGAAAATTATGATCAAGAAATTATTTCAAAGAACTATTGCCTCCATGTGCTAAACAATTTCAAAATCATATGCACATGTTGAGGGGGAGCATTTCTAAATGATCAAAAAAATTAAGGTACAAAATGCTTTGATTTTATATCACAAGTATCTTGATTGATTTTTCCAAATGATTTTTCAATTGGTTTTGAGAAGGAAAGAACAATACCAAAAGACCGACTAACTTTACTTTATGCATGGTGTTATAAGGATGGTTAGGTTAGGTATTCGTTCCACGATCCCGCTTGAGTGGAGGGATCTACCGAGGACAATCCACTAGATAGTGCGAGTCCTTAGGTATGATGAAAAAGGAGAAAAGTGAGATATGGGAAGAGTGCGGTGAGATAGAGCTAGAACTAGAATAAACCCAACAAAGTTCTAGTTATGAAGTCTTAGTAAGCACTGAAGGGGTTGAAGAATGAAAAAGAAATGAATGTGAAAAAGGGTGAAAAGAAATAGCCCTCCATGTAACACCCCCAAGGGTATTACTTGATGGCACAACAGTCTTAATAATAGAAAACGATCTCTAAAGGAGTCGTTTTAAAAGGCTTTATCATTCAAATATATCAGATTTTACAAAATAGGTCCCAGTTGGTTCCATTGTTTACAAAATACATCAATATAAAGTTTTTGATGTTTTGTGAATGATAAATTATTTATAGCCTTCTTGATCTTGTCCTTGTCCTTCCGTGCCAGCTTCCGACATTATGGACCTGAAATACATGCTTAAAACTGTCAACACAAAGGTTGAGTGAAATTCAAAGAGTTTGTTTGATGGTTGAACACAATATTCATAACGTGAGGTAATTAGTCTCACATTTATGGTTTAGAAAACAAAACAGATATTATTGCACTAAGCTCATGATACCGAAACGTTAACAGCTGTCATATAATAGTAACCGATGCCCTAATAGGTAATTTGCCATTAAACCTATGGATCTTCAAATCGAGTGTGTTTGTTTGCCTACCCGGTCAACACAAACGGGATTTGTCATTCCCAATAGATCTATCCACATTATTCGCGTTCACTCGCAAGTGATTAATGGTTCATGATAATAGGGACTTTGGCAATAGTGTACTTAGTGCAACCAATATATTCAAGTATAATTTGAAAGCAATGTGTTCAATTTAAAATAAAGCATGTATCTCCCCCAAGGGTTTGTAAAACAATTAAGTAATAGAAAGTGGGGCTATGAACTCACCTAGAGTTAATGATGTTAAGTACTAACGGATGTGATGGATAAGTCGGAAGACTTCTACATGAAACCTAAAAATGAAATGTTGCGACTTAGGTTTGGAATAATGTTTAAGAAAACATAAACCATCCTATATATATTCCTATGTTGATCATGATGTAGTCAATTATCATTTGATGTTTATAGAAAGATCTTTAATATGTGAAAACATATTTAGTTTATAGATATCGTACTACCGCTCGGGCCATCATAATTCGAGGTCATGCGATGGCGTTCGAGGAGCTAGGACACTTTAAATCGTAAATCCAAAGAACTCGTCGATGCGTTTTACTCAAATGAAACCCCTCACATGAAGCTCCCTACTATTGTAGCACTTAGTAGATACAATATATGTTTTGAGTGAAGATTGTTATAACATAAAGTTTATCATGTTTTTTAATAAGTATCTAGTTTTTACAAGTTCTCGTCGTTTCATAAATATGATTACCTTAGTTAACGGTCTTGGGTAAACAAGCCTTGAGGCTTTAGCCATGGCCTTGCCGTGACTTTGGTCTTTACTACCATGGTCTTGAGACTTATCTTTGACCTTAGTCGTAGCCGTAGTCTTGGCTTATGGCCATTAGGCCTCTTGGTTTGCTTTTAGTTGTGACAAAAGTATAGTTGTGAGACCATAAAAAGGGCACTTTCTGTTTTTGAAAGATAATGGCCTATTAAAGCGTTTTCAAGGTCCGAGCTTCTTAATTATTGAAGGAAAACGTCGTTCCGGACAACTTTTGTGTTTTAACTTTTTGATGATTCGGACCAGAAGTACTACTTTTAAAACGGCAGAACCAAAACAGTTTCAATATAGCAGTTTTGGCGTTTAGGTTTCGCTAACTTCTTTTGCCTATAACTTTTGACTCGTTTGTCCGTTTCGGGTGATTCAAGTTATGTTTACCTTTTTATATTGTCTACCATAGTATGTAAGTTATAAATTCCATAGGTTACTGATTTCAATGGTCTCAAATGTGTAGAATATGACTAGTTTACTAGTTTGTTACTTTTATGACAATATGTAAATTAAAACAAGTGATTGAGTATATGTACATCATGAATCAACATAGTAACTATATATATGGCATGAAATAGTTAAGATTATGAATAATGAAGATGATATTGATAACGCTACACGCGTCGTTCGGGGTCAAGGAAACTTCCTTTTCTTGAGCAAGTTTTATAACACCTAGGCGATGAACCTAATCGTTGTAGTGTAGTAATTAGGGTAAGCCACGGTATCGATATCGTTCTCTGGGGAATAGGAATGCTAGTAGGAGTTACTACGCTAAGGTTAAGGTTGAGGAAGATTATTTTTATCTTTTATATTTTATGAAAATGGAAAGGTACGAATCTCGGGTATTGGATTTGGGGGGTTGGTATTTCTACCGATTACTCTACTATTATCTAATTATCTAAACTAAGGTTGTGGGAGTCTATGTCTAATTAATGTGTGCTCGTATGATAGTTTAAAGATGTATTTACTTAGTTTGTATTACTCCTTAATTATCTCCTATTGATGGTTGAGTGTCACGTCTTATTCCTAGTTGCGTTGTGTTTCTAAAGTTGTAGGGTGTCGTTTCTCCCTAACTCTTTGAACTTACCAAAGGGTCTTGTCTACAAATCCACTTAGAGATTATAGACTCCTACTCTAAGGCACTCTTCGGATGTTTTAGCCTACAATCACTCAGGTAATCATACTCTAAGGTTCACAAAGATGAATCAAGCATTAAGTACACAACGAATGACCTATCACATTACTAGATCATTAATCAACTAAGATAAGAAACAACCAATCAATATTTAATAATTAAGTTTCATACTTCCTAAGCAAACACACAAATAAATTAGCCGGACATGGAGAACATGCAAGCATACACACAAATAATCAAAGACATAATTAAATTAATGAAGCAAAGACTTATCTTGGTGTAAGATAGGGTTAAAACCCTAAAATCTTGTACAAGACACCTTAAGTTCGGTTTTAGGTTTTACTCCAAAGACTCTCCACACAAAGGCGAAAAATTCGGATTCTATATATAAGATTACACTTGACGGCGTCACCTTATGTTTAGTGACGCGTCGTGTCGCCGCCATTAGGGTTTCGTCTTGGCCACGTTAACCTTGCGACGGCGTCACCTTATGTCCGTGACGCCGTCCTCTTGACTTCGGCGTCGTGCGGATCGCATCTAGGCCGTGCGAGTAGCGACGGCCTACTCTTTCACAACTAGGCGCCGTCTCTTGAAAACACGAGTTTTGAGTTCGACCGTCACAATAATTCTCCGACGGCGTCGCAAATAGCTCTGACGCCGTCGCCTTCTACATTCATTTGTGAGTGTCTCGATTTCGACTTTGGCCATTTTCTTCATATATTCGCGCCTTTTCGTCCAAATAAGTGCCATTCCGACATTTTGCCTTCACGAGACCTAAAAAGTGAAAAGGAGCGATATTAAGCAATAACGGATACAAAGTGATCAAATAAGGACTTAAACGACCCTCAAAATGGTACCTTTTAAAACCTTATCAAATATCCCTACACTTGTTATTTGCTTGTCCTCAAGCAAATGTGCTTTTAGCCAATTAATTTATAAGTTAGGGGTCATTCGGCATTAATTCAAAGCGGTCCACAACACATATAAGCCCATAAAATTCATAACAAGCACGGAAATTACATACTAGCACCTCACATGGGGTGTTTGGATACTCACATCTCTCGGTGTATAAATGAAATATAACAATATAGGAAATGGAAGATAAACACTCATTAACGGTCCTAGTACATAGATTACCATAAGCTTGAGAATAGATCAAACCTCCATCGCTTTGGCGTAAGCACCTAGGAAAGACTATCAAAGAGGTCTTTTAAAGGGTTGTAACGTTAGGCTTACGGTTAGGAAATAAGGGTTTGGTGGGATAGGCTATTTAGTGGTGGCAAGTCAAAATCTTTATGTTAGCGCATATGAAGAATGGCGTTGCTAAGCCAAGACTCGACACTCGAAACTCTAGATAAGCGAAATAAACAAACATAAATTTAAAGGATAGATGTAGGATGGTAGCCCGTATGTTTTTTTTTTTTTTACTCTATTTTTTTTTTTTTTTTTTTTTTTTTTTCATACACTTTTACTCTACCATCCTCTACGATAACATCAAAATACTAGGGATTTATAGGCATATCCCTACACTTGAGCTTTTATTACTCTAACACTAATTTGACCCGAATTGAAAAGATCAAAACACTTGGGGTACATTATTACGCAACAAAGGGAATTTGAATTTTAACGTTCCCTTCCGTCATTTCATAAACTTTAACTTTCCCATGAATCCCAATCATCCCAAAGCGTATACAAAGGATATGACTCAACTTAGCAACTTATGCAAGCAACTAGATAATTGAACTAAGGGTTTAGGGTGATAACAAACATTTGCACTAAAAGTGAGTGCAATAAAGGGTAGGCTAAGGCGATTTGGGTGTATATTTGGGGTGGGGTGTAAACAATGCTCTTCATTGATATTCGGAAAAACCGAAATATCACGAGAACCGCGAAAAGGATAGGCTCGAGGGTTAACTAGGGGTATCGTGTACTAAAGATGAGTACAACGCAAAGGGTGTGGGGAATTACTCAACCGATGTGGAAGAAGTAATTATATTACGGTATCAAACAAGGGTTTATCCTAATGCCTCTTATCATTTAGTTACTCCTAACTACACAAGTGTAGCCTCACTTGCGATCTCGAATGCATCACAAAACAAGTTCTAGAATCTAATATACTACCGGTTCACACTCTAAGCATTAAAGATGAATGCTTTAATTCCTACTAATCTAAGGCGATCCTCGCATTTTGGGTGGAATTTGGGTGGTAAGGGTTTTTGTGCTAGTCATATAACTTCCTATCCATGAGGCGCTTTTGTTAAGACTAATGGCCCACTCCTATATGTCATGAAAATTTTAAATTTGGTGCCAAAATTACCCTAACCGACATTTCTCATGGTTTATTACACAATCACAATTGGACAAAGCAAATAGTCAAGGATAAGTATAGTTTCAAAGTTCCGTTTTATTTACCCTCCCTACACTTAAAGCGAACATTGTCCCCAATGTTCCCGAAAGTATCAAAGTTATGATAAAAGAAGGTAATTAAAAGCGAAAGAAACTAATACTCCCGATTAGCTCGGTAGGATCCGTGTAAAGTGGTGGTTAAATTCTTTTCAAGAAGAATTATTGCGTGAAAAGCTCCTTCCAATCTTATGTAACTTCTTCTTGACAAACTAAAACGCACACTTGAAGAAAACAAACGAAACCTTCGCGTAAAATCGTGGTAATAATATATATAAGACTCGATTTAAACTAGGATATAATGCTTGTGGAATGAATGTTTACGAATTTCTAAGAAAATTAAGACACGGAAAATTCCAAAATTAATAAGTAGCTCGAAAGCGAGAAAAAGTAATCGATGTTTTACTCCTTCCGGCGCCGTCAGTTGCAATCTGACGCCGTCAGTTATCCCGACAAAAAGCGGTGCGATTTTACGGAAAATTTCGGAAAATTTACATCTTTAGAATCGGAAAAATTTACGCAAAACATTCATTATGACTCGATACAAGCATTTGACTCGAACAAACAAACATATATATCTTTTAATTAATTGTTATTCTCATGTTTACGTTTCTTTTGAAAATGTGTGTAATCCTCCTACACTTATCCCTTATGTAAAATACCTTTATATGTAATTAAGGCGAAGTTAAAAACAAAATAAAGCATTTTACAAATTTAAACATGAGGATAAACAATTAGTAAAAGATATATGACACTAACAAGCAAACAATTAAGCATGGGTTGCCTCCCACGAAGCGCTTTTCTTTATTAAAGAGTCTTGTAGCTAGACTCGTAGTCGTGCTCTCGTTGCCTCACGCATCCTCAATGAGAATTCTATCATGTTGACAAAATCTTCATCGACTCTATACCTAGGCCCTAAAGTCAAGCAATCCTTATAATAATGCCTCCTTCTTTCCCACATGAATTTATAACCTTTTCAACATCTTCCTTGCTTTTGTCCTCAAAAGCTTTGATGTTGTCTCGATCATAAATGGACAAGTGGCCATACTCGGTTGTTTTCAAGGCATCCTATAGGTGATCTCATCGGTTCCTTCCTTGAACCTAACCGTTCCATCATGCTTGTTGTGGCTCATTCTAGATGTTTCAACAAACGGTTTCCTAGCACTACTTGGGATAAACTATAGTCAATGACGCATCCTACATCTTCTAGAACCATAAAATCAACTAGGTAGGTGAAATTTCCTATAAAGACATGCACGTCCTTGACTCTTCCCACAAAGTTGCAAACTCCTCCCGGATACTTAGGGTCTCTCCTAATATTGAGTCGCTCATTCATAATGTCATTGTAGGCAGAGATGACATTACGTTAATGGGGATTCCGTATCTATGTAAGCGTGGTCGACACTCCTATATCCGATCATACAAGGATTTTTAGGTTCCGAGTTTCTCTCCTAATCTTTGGGCATATCCTAATGATGGGTGATCGTGGATTATTGATTATGTATTGATGGTACGCAACTTCTTCCTTAGTGGGGTAAAGATTGAAGTAAGCACTATTTTCCACATCCACGTTGTTGTTTATCATGCCATTTTCCGGATTATCGCTAATCATTGAGCCAACTATAGCGTGACGACTACTTTCTCAACGACTTCCCTAATTGTACTATCGAATATTTTCTACAAATCACGAAGGTCGGTGTTTCTACTCACATATCGGCCCGACGGTTGTGTTGGTTATTAGGTTGGGTTTTGAGTGACATTGAAATTTTTTGTTGGGTTATTAAGTGGTGGTTGGTTATCATTCTCCATGATGAAGAGTGATGGGGTTCTGAACAAAGGTTACGAAGAATGGGGATAGACTAAGAGAAATCTAAAATGAGAAAAAGTTTACTTGATAGGAATCAAGCAAAGAAACCTAAGCGAGGTGGACTACTAACTAGCTATTCTATTCCGCGTGGCGTAAAAACTTGATAACGCTACATGCGTCGTTCGGGGTCAAGGAAACTTCCTTTTCTTGAGCAAGTTTTATAACACCCTAGGCGATGAACCTAATCGTTGTAGTGTAGTAATTAGGGTAAGCCACGGGTATTGATATCATTCTCTAGGGAATAGGAATGCTAGTAGGAGTTACTACGCTAAGGTTAAGGTTGAGGAAGATTATTTTTATCTTTTTATATTTTATGAAAATGGAAAGGTACGAATCTCGGGTATTGGATTTGGGGGGGTTGGTATTTCTACCGATTACTCTACTATTATCTAATTATCTAAACTAAGGTTGTGGGAGTCTATGTCTAATTAATGTGTGCTCGTATGATAGTTTAAAGATGTATTTACTTAGTTTGTATTACTCCTTAATTATCTCCTATTGATGGTTGAGTGTCACGTCTTATTCCTAGTTGCGTTGTGTTTCTAAAGTTGTAGGGTATGCGTTTCTCCCTAACTCTTTGAACTTACCAAAGGGTCTTGTCTACAAATCCACTTAGAGATTATAGACTCCTACTCTAAGGCACTCTTCGGATGTTTTAGCCTACAATCACTCGGGTAATCATACTCTAAGGTTCACAAAGATGAATCAAGCATTAAGTACACAACGAATGACCTATCGCATTACTAGATCATTAATCAACTAAGATAAGAAACAACCAATCAATATTTAATAATTAAGTTTCATACTTCCTAAGCAAACACACAAATAAATTAGCGGACATGGAGAACATGCAAGCATACACACAAATAATCAAAGACATAATTAAATTAATGAAGCAAAGACTTATCTTGGTGTAAGATAGGGTTAAAACCCTAAAATCTTGTACAAGACACCTTAAGTTCGGTTTTAGGTTTTACTCCAAAGACTCTCCACACAAAGACGAAAAATTCGGATTCTATATATAAGATTACACTTGCGACGGCGTCACCTTATGTTTAGTGGCGCCGTGTCGCCGCCATTAGGGTTTCGTCTTGGCCACGTTAACCTTGCGACGGCGTCACCTTATGTCCGTGACGTTGTCCTCTTGACCGGCGTCGTGCGGATCGCATCTAGGCCGTGCGAGTAGCGACGGCCTACTCTTTCACAACTAGACGCCGTCTCTTGAAAACACGAGTTTTGAGTTCGACCCGTCACAATAATTCTCCGGACGCGTCGCAAATAGCTCGATGCCTTCGCCTTCTACATTCGGCCGTTGTGAGTGTCTCGATTTCGACTTTGGCCATTTTCTTCATATATTCGCGCCTTTTCGTCCAAATAAGTGCCATTCCGAGATTTTGCCTTCACGAGACCTAAAAGTGAAAAGGAACGATATTAAGCAATAACGGATACAAAGTGATCAAATAAGGACTTAAACGACCCTCAAATGGTACCTTTTAAAACCTTATCGGATATGATTGTGGTGATAAGTTGCTTACAACTTTTGGCTTTCAATAAGAAAGGAGTAACTTAGTAAGGATAGGACTTTGATTGATCGCTTAAGACTTCGGATTGAGCTAGCTTTCCACACCTTGGCACCCTTGCAAACTTGAAGAGTTTGTGATGAAGTACTAAGTGACTTGAGTGGATTTAAACTCAAGAAGATCACTTAAACTTGCTAGAGATTTGATGAAGTAGCTTGATCTTTGGAACTTCTTTGCATAAACTTGGAGTTTAAAGATCAAATGATGGAAGATATGGTGGATTTAAACTATGAACTACCCAAAACAGCTTGTGAAGGTCTTTAGGATTAATTTCACTTGCTATTTATAGGAGGGTAAGTTTGGTTAACCATATATTGGGTTAAATATTAACCATGGTTAAGTTAGGACACTTGTAATGATCTAAATGAACTATGGTTAAGATAAAGCCACATGAATGGTGACTCCCCCCCCTAGAGGCGGTCACAATTGCATGACAAGGCTTAGATGATAAGTCTTGGTCTTATCTTGAGTTTAGAGTAAGTTTTGGTTCCGTTAAATGCCAACCGTAAGTCGTTAAGCCATAAAACGTAAAATCGGGTATCGTAAAAATACGAAACTTACAGAAATGATGAGACTCATCATTATAATCCATCTAAAAATATAAAATGAGTGATAAGTCTCATTGGGTGCAAATTTGCTAAAGTCGAAATCTGGTCAAAACGCGTAATTTGCGGTTTATCGGAAAATAACGAAATTTCGTGTAAACGACCATGAATTTATTTAGAGTAGACTAAAATTAGTCTAAAAGTGATATGAGATGTCAAAATGTGGTTTTAGTCATACAGCGGGATAATTTAACAATTATTTGTGAAGTTTAAAAGTTCTGCGATTTAAGCAAGAATGTAGAACGTACAAGGTTAATTCCTTTATGGTCAAAGGAGGAGGAAATATGTTTGAATTTTCCAAAAATGTAAAAGTGTCAAAACATATTAGAAACACGGTCGAGAATCGTTAAGTCCGGATGCAAGTAGAATTGTTTAAAACGTAAGTTTAGTTTCGTTCGTGTGAGGTTCATTTGGTAACATAAAATAAATATTAAAATTCTCAAATTAATCATGAGTGATCTAAAAATTTATCTGATGTGAGGAAAATTATCGGAGTTGATTTTCGTTATGCGCGTGACGTTTAAACGGTGTTTCGTCCAAAATGAAACTTTATAACGATGTTTTCTTAATAACTTTTGCGAAGATGATCTAACGATTGTCGAATTCTCAGGATATTACTAAAATAATTTATCTTACGAGAATGTGAAATAAAATTTTTATGGATGAATAGTGAAAATGAATAGTAAATTCTCGAAAATGAAAAGTAACACGAATATGCGGTAGTTACACTCCAATAATTCAACCTTATGGCGATGAAGGGTTCAATACATATACTCTTGGTGGTTACTAAGGTAACACTAGTATTGAAGACAAGGCGTCATGGACCCGATGACCTTCGCACTAAACTTCCCAAGCTACTCAAGTTCCTCTTAAAAGGGCTTGTTTCATTCTCACGGGAAACCGACATTATCTATCGACTTTCTCCTAAAGATTGTTGATATTGAAGAAGGAGACCCTCTCCCTAGTCTCCGGCATAGCAACCAAATGTGCACAACTGAGTCTAGAGCCAAGAGATCATCCACAATATCTCATTAGGACACTAAATTCTTGAAGACTTGCTGTTTCACTCAATGTGGAAAGTAATAATATATTAAGAGTCCTACGCATTATCCTTGTGGTATTGCCAGAACATCCGAGTGATATGTAAAAATATTCACAATGAAGATGGAAATCCTTCTAGAGCCAACACCAAACAAGCTCTTGGTGGGTGACATGTGAGATCTTCTCGTAAGATCAAGCTTGTGACAAGCGGATAGAAACGATGGGGAGATTCAATCTTGAATCAACCTTGGTCGAGAATGGAATTGACGAATACTTTTGGAAAAACCGTACAATGTGCAAATCTTCTTTTCTAGCACATCGAATGTGTATTCATGTTTTCAAACACAAAAAGTATCTCGATTGAAAAAATACTTTTGGAAAAACCGTTCGATGTGCGAATCTCTTCTTTATCTAGCACATTGAATGTGTACTCTTTTCAAATACAAAAGTATTTTTGATTGAAAATTGATCTTTCTCATAAAATATTCGTCGTATTGCAAAACTCTTTCTTCAAGCAATACGCGATTGTGTTTCAAATCAATTTTCATCAATCGGTGAATCTCGGTTCATTGGTTCACTCACTCCGTGTTGTCTTCTTTGAGGCGTTCGGTTTGAGAACGGCTAGAGTAGCTGCGAAACCTGTCAAGGAGATTCTTGAATTATACACGATCACGAGCAAGTACTTGTCTTGATCAGCGGGGAACCGTGGGCGTGTACCTCAATTCAACGAAAGTGATCAAAGACACTTTCGTGTGTTTTATTGCTAACTGTTGTTTGCAGGTACATTTTGATGGTTGCAGCTGATGAGAATTGAGGAGTCAATCCAAAGCCACATGCTCACAGCATCCACACTTAATTAAAGAAATCATGACAAGTGCTTATCTACATAACCTGGCTCTGATAGCTACAAATATCATGAACCAGTAAAGTGTGAGCATGTCGGTCCGAAAGTCACAACACCACATGAAGGCAACACAATAAAGGGTGATCCAGAGATTTGCTGTGGCTGATGATCTCAATGAAAGCTCGAAGATCATCAAGATGTGGATCAGTTCAAAGACCTCCACTGAAAGTACAAAATAATCGAACAATGAAGAGTCACTACAAAAGCACAAAGGATGCGAAAATTGAAGAATTGAAGTCTACGAGCTCAGAACAGAAGAAAAATTAGAATGCTAGGATTCGAAATGTAAAACATGGGGTGACCTCCCTTAGGGGGAGATTGTTAGGAATTGGAAATTCCATAGTGAAGTGTCGGTCACCCCATCTATTGTCTAGCATATGTTAGCTCGTAGACATATCATTATTTACTGTTTTATTAGTTAGTTATTAGCCTAGTTTAGCGTAGTGTAACACCGTGGAGGAAGGCGGGTCTTTACCATCTGTATACGATCATTTGGCCGTCGAGGAGGTCGTGTAGTCTGTAGTATAAATACCCTTCCATCCTTGGAAGGGTGGTGCTTTCATTAATCTAACCTTTCATTTGTTAGTTTCTCTCTCTAGAAAACACCCTCTCCTCTCTTCATCTCCCTAACCATGGCTATCTTGTTTAATCATCTACCTAGACCACCCGAATCATCTAAACAACAAAATATTTACGATCCTACAAATATTAAGTGGGAAAACACCCATAAGCACGCTTCTCGGTCTTCCTTAGGCCAAAAACCCGACTTTATCAACATTGAGGTGCAAACCACGACGAGGTCCATCCATCATAATAAGCTCTAAAACCTTCCCCACGACCAAAGTATCGCCAATAATAGTGCCATCATCCAGATACCACGCTTGAAAGGAAAGGCTAAAGGAGTCTCTAATCTTGCATATCAAAGGTTGTAACACCAAAGCAAAAGAGAAGAGGTCCAAGTGGATCACCTTGTTGTACCCCTTGGTGAGACCATAAGGTATGTTCCCCATAATATAATCTTCCTGGGCTAGAGTAGCAAAATTCCACCCAACGTGAAATTGCAGGGCAATGAAGGCGAACCTCGTGTAGCATAACCTCACGATCCACCAAATTGAAGGCATTTTTAAAATCTACCAATAACATCGAGATACCCACCTCATCTCCATGGTCCTCAATCAACCGATTCACGACATGCAGAATAGCCTCCCCTCCTCGAGATACCCCAACACCAAACTGCAGTTCATTTAAATAACCATCCAAACAATGACCAATCATAGCAACACTAACCTTTGAGACTAAACGCCTCCAAACGGTACCCACCGTAATAGGACGGATACCACCTCCCGGCTTGACCAACGGAGTGAGAAGAGCACTAGCAATATACTCACTCAAAGCCCTGGGGCACTTACCATCAAGAAAGAGATTCACCACTTAGGTGATAGAAGCGACTAACTCATCAGAAATAGCCACAACAGCACCACTTAAACAATCTAAAATGTGTTGGGCACGCAAACCATCTCGACCACAAGACGTACCACGAGGGAAACTCTTAATCATATCAAGAACCATAGGGGGGTGCAATGATTTGGTGATTATCAATGGGTATATGCGGCAATGAGGGAGCAAGTTTGAAGGGATGCTTTGTTTTAAGGTCCTCAAGAGTTGCATCATTATAAGGAGCAACACCAGAAGAAGAAAGAACCCTAACAGCTGTAGTATAATGGCCATCACAAATCTTACTCTTACACTGCTTCACATTATGCTCATCCAAGTCTAAGGTTTCCTCCTCGGTATTAGACTATGATGGAGAGGGTCCAGCTAAAGGCCTCTCTAACAAGTTGCAAACTACAACCAGGCATGCCCCATGATCGAATGGCATTAACAATATACTCTTCTTGAAGTTGGCGCTTAATAGCAGACCTACACTCTTGATTACTCCTCGAAAAAAAGGTTTTAAGGAAACAGAGAGGTAAAACTAACAAACTAACCCAACAAGAAATGTCATCAGGCGTGCAGATCACCTTATCAAAAGCTCCTTTCAATAACCAAGAGAACCCCAAACGAAACTTGAGTGGGTTAGATTTAACAGTACGTAGCCCCTTAGAAAGCAAAGTGTCAAGGAGAGGCACATCGAAACCACCATGTTTATCATGCAACATGTTTTCAACATGATCAAGTCTTTCGAGAACAAGAAGGAAGTTGTGGCTTTGTAAGGTCATAGAGCACGAACCGAACAACACTATCACCTATCAAAGGTGACACAAAATCAAAACCCTTTCCATGGCAACACTTAGACCGAAAAGTATGCGTTTTGAAACAAACACCACATAACCACAACCACATATGCTTAAGATGTTAATTTTATTTATTTATTTATTTATTTTTATTTTATTATTATTATATACTTTTTTTATATATATAAAACATCACTTCATTAGAATACCAAAAGAATTTACAAGAAGTTGGTGGGAAGCCAAGACACTAGTTGGGCTCCCACTAGTGTATAAAATTTATGAATTTGGGGTACTTTTATTGCAGGATGTATCCGTCAAGAGGAATAACGCGTATGGACAGCAGCAGCAGCAACAATCTTGTTATTGAAATTCTATCATAGCAATGACCAATCCAAGAACATTTTTAGTTAAAAACTCATAACTACGAGCTAAACATACGTTTTCTATGTATATTATTTTAAACCGGTACAAATACTAGAAGGTTAATTTGTGATCAAAGTCCTTTCGGAGCACTAATTTGTGCAAGAGTTTGTGAATAAAATTATGCATAAAAGGGTTTGATACAAATGTTATGGTTGAACAATAAGAGTTTTCAGTATTAAGAAATATGTAACTTATAATTATCTTTTTGATAGACCAGTAAAATCAAATCTGTAAATAAAACTTTCTGCTATCTGAACTTTATTATAACTTAAAAACTACGGCCATGTAGATATTTGAATTTATATGCTCAAATAAAAGAAATATGAGATACACGATGTCAAATGCTACACAAACTTTATGATATACAAGTCAACATTTACAATACCATTATGCTTAAAACTGATTTCAAAATAGATCAAAGAAAATTTATGCATAGATAATAATCTGACCTTAGTGGAGGAACTTAAGAAACATAGTAAATGAAAACGTAAAAATAATTTGAAATAAAATCATTCCAGTAGTTGCAGTTTTCCAAATAACATGGAAGGGCTATAAATCCGGCCAATTACAAATCTAAAAACATGATATCAGCAAATGCTCTCAAATTTTGACATGTCTTAAATATATATAGATAGATACACAAAAGTTTTCTTTTATTAAATATATATAGATAGATAGATACACAAAAGTCACATGGACTACCACGACCACGAAGCACCATAAGTATTATAAGGCCCACCTAAGCTCAAGAAACCACCATGTTGTGTTGGAGTTGGGAGGCCGTGGAACACACTTACATCTTTTTCATGTTCTAAATCTTCATTACAAATTAGTCTTACACCAAACTCCTTCACTTCAATATCTTCATTATTCTCTTGGAAAGAAAATGTAACAAAATTCTTTGCTTTCCTCCATATCCATGGACTCACCGTATAATGAAACCATATCATATATGACTCGTGGATTCCTGTCACTTCATCCTCCCAAAACCCTTCGGATCCTGAGACATGTGGAATGTGATCTTCTCTGAAGAAGGAAGCTCCATCAGAGTACTTTACAGTGTATCCTTCAAATTTGCGAGGCTTTTTGCACTTGAAAACAACACAAGCTCCATGTCCCCGAAAGTTATCACAACACAAATCTGACGGCAATTCAACCTTTAGATGATTTTCCGTGCTTCTATTCGTAAACCACTCAGGAATGATGTTCCCATGATATACTATATTTACTACATGAAAAGTACTTATTGACGAATGGAAGAATTCGAATCTGCTAGTCGGTAAACCCAAAAACCCAAGGAAAGCAGAAAGCTGGTGAATAGAGCCTTGGGAAGTTATACACACTTGGCTATCAACGGTATTATTCTTAAACAAGTTTGGGCACTTTCTAAAGAAATTAACCACGTACCTGAATAGGTGTTTAGATGATCCCGGCACTTCTCTTAAGGAGGTGCAATCAGACGCATTAAGCCATACAAGACTAGGTGGAAGTTCGGGCAACACTTGGAGCTTCTTGCAACCATTAAGATAGAGTATACTGAGATGAGAAAATTGACTCAAACTTCCAGGCAAGCTAGTAAAATTGTTCCCTTCTAACTGTAGTTTCTTTAGAAATGATAAGTCTCCAATGGCATCAGGAACTTGTTCTAAATTGCAGTAGCTTAAATTCAGAGACTTTAACATATGCAAACCTTCCAATGAAGAGCATACTGATCTTTGGGGATGTTGTTGTTTACTTAGTAAACCAAAAGGACCAGTGATTGAAGTCCACCATCTAGGTTGAATCCTCCCTTGGCCACCGAATGACAATGATTCAAGCTCTCTTAGAAAGGGTACAAAGGAAGGAAGTTCTGTAATGGCAGTTCTATCAACATGAAGCTCCATTAAGCTTTTGATACGACCCAATGCTTCAGGGAGTTGGTCGATTTTTAGGCACCCCGTTAGATTCAAAACTTGAAGAGCATCCATTTCCACTCTACTTGGAAATTTCTGAAGCCTTTTGCAGTCTCTCAGATTTAAGACAACAAGCCTCTTGAGCAATCCAATTGAGGGATGAACGCTAACCAAATTCACACAGCCTTCAAGACTAAGCTCTTGAGATTTGTAATCTTTGAGAAATCAGGGTGGTTGCTAGGTTACAACAGTACCTTAGCTTCATTACTTTTAACCTTCTAAAGCACTGACATCGATAGGGAAAAAAAAAAGATAAGTTCTCGTATCATTAGGTATCACATAGAAAAACATGTGTGTACCAGGAAATACCTTAGGTGTTGTCCAAAAATTTTTTATGTTGCTGTAAGAGAGGTCGATGACAATAATATTTTCAGGATAGAAATTTGAAGGTAAGTACTTGAAAGGATATCCATGCCAACAAAACAACCTCAGCTCATTCGACAAAAAATACAAACTTCCTGAGAAGATCACATTGTAGCTTGCCAATTCAAATTCCTGCGCAAACTCTTCCTTTTGATAGATTTTTAGGATCCGCAATTTATTCATATGTGCAAAATCTGTAGCATCTATGTTAAACTTATGACTAGATTTCTCTAACATAAGGACTAGAACTTCAACTGCTTCTGTAATTTCAACCTGTAAAAGCAAGAAGATGTAGATTGTTATAAAAAGAGTAACATAGGAAATTGCTTATACTTTTATAATAATATGAAGGAAAAGAATCATATGCCACTTCTTGCCTTCTTTTCACTTTTTACATCGTAAATTGCAGATGAGATACACAATCTTCTCTGTTTCCCAGGCATGATAGATTCTTCATGAATGATTGCCCTTGCCATTGCTTGAATCAAGTCATGCATTTGAAGTGACATATAGCTAGAGATCGTGATTAATGACTTATCAACTAGAACTTGCATGTTTGTAACTGCAAAAAAGTTACAGCCATCTAGTATGCTTGCTACAAATTCACTGTTTTCTCCAACGAATAAACATGCAATATCAAGTAAGATATTTTGCTGCTGGAGGTTTAGCCCATCGTAACTTAAACGAAGCACACTTTGTATCTTTTCATTTGGATGTACTTTGAGCCTTTCCAGTTCACTTTCCCACTGACCCACGGTTTTGCCATATAAAAAACGACCCAAAACTTTGAGGGCCAGAGGGTGACCTTGCACATATTTCACAACTCTCGTAGCAACTTCTTTGAAGCCTGGAGAAGGAATTTTCTCCTCAAAGGCGAAGGAATAAAAGAGCTCAAGAGATTTATCCATATTTAGAAATTTCATGTCATAAATTACATACACTCTATGAGATCTTAGCAGCTGTTTATCTTTACCAGTGAAAATAATCAAACTTCCTGGGCAAAACCATGTAGGTGAACCCGCTAGTGCTTCAAACTGTTCATGATCATCCACATCATCCAAAACAAGCAGGACCGGCTTACATGACATCCTTTGCTTTATTACCATAGCTCCTTCAGCAACACTTGATATCTTCAGATTTTCTGTTTTCATGATTTTTCCAATCATTTGCATTTGGACTTGAGTTAGGTCTTGCTGTTTTCTGACGTCGTCACAAAAGCAACTTCCCTCAAAGTGGACATACATCAAGTTATAAATAGCTTTGGCAAGGGTTGTCTTTCCTATTCCGCTTATACCACATATTCCAATCATGTTAACCTTATCTGACCCAACAAAGCGTGACAAGTCTAATTTGTCGAAATGGAAATCTATGCCAACAAGATTCTCATCAACATGTAAGGGTCCGTCACATAACGTTTTGAGAATTTCTCTGGAGATGGAATCGATGAACTTGGACTCAAACCTGTTAACCACAAAGACTCAATAAGTAAGAGAAACTGCATAGTGTTAAGCTTTAGTAGAACTACAAGATAATTACACAAGAACAAGAAATTTACCCATGTGTCATGTCCTGGAGGTCCCATCCAGATAAGTTAGCCGCCATGCATAGAGCTTCCCTCCATATATCCACCTCTGTTCTATTTGAAACATCATGTTTGGCAAATGCTCCAGCATAGCTCCCAGCTTGTTTCCTCACCACGTCAGGTTTAACATCATAAAAAATTATTCGAACCTCATGTTTAGACTTTCCCATTTGCTTGTACCGGAGTATTTTGACAAGTTCCCTCAAACACCATGCTGAAGAAGCGTAATTCTTGGAGAAGATAACAATCAAAAATCTTGATTCTTCAATGGCTTTATAGAGTTGAGGATATATCTCTTCTCCTTTAGGCAATTCTCTATCATCTCTAAAAGCATGAATTCCTTTTTGCTGGAAGTCGTTGAAGAGATGATCCATGAAGCTTTTGCGGATATCTTCACCTCTAAAACTTACAAAAACATCATATTTCCACTGATGAGGAACGGATGTAGTAGACATTATCAAAATTGAGATCGAGCTGCGTTCACAAGTAAAGATTATCTATAAGAGTAGGCATTATCAATAATTAGTACCAAGAATACATGATGAAGAAATTATTAGTCAAATGGCATAATTATTAGTCAAATCAGCTATCTGACTTGAGAAGAAAATATTATAAACAAATTTGTAAGATTGCATTTCATCAACAATTCCTTTCAATAAAAGTTTGGACCTTCAAAAATTTGTTGAAATTTCGGAATTAAATAATGATTTGGGTAACTAATAAGTTATTTAAAGCTGGCTATTTAAATAATCACGAGTTTAGTGTCTTAAAATGATAACTACACAAAAATAAAGAATTATAGTTACTGGACAACAACAACACCTAAAGTCTAGACGCGTTTTCTAAATTTTCAATATGTTTTCCCCCGACTAAATACTCAAAATGTGTGATCGTGTAATTCAATCCTAATCACATTATTTTGTATTATTCATGCTCAGGGACGGAACCTGCAGGGGTTCCGGGACCCCTATGGATTTTTACGATGTAGTGTTAATTTTGAAAAATTCATCATTTTTCCTAAGCATCTTAAATGCACCGGTCTATCGAAACGTGTTTCTATATTAAGGTTCAAAAATTTTGTGCACCCGATCATATTTGGTCCTGGTTCCGTCCTTGTTCATGCTATGCAAAAATTGGACAAAGCTAGAATTATACAAACCGGTTTTTAATTTACTTGGCGAGTTTCCGATTCGATTCGACCGGTTTACCCGAAAACCGGTTTGGAGACCAAACTGGTTACACAAATATATGCATGTTGACTTTCCAAAATTATCCATAAGACCATAACTATAATCAAGTTTAACTGAGTCTTTGTTTTAAAAATGATGATTGTAGGGTACTCTTTTTTAAATATTTTTCTAAAGTGTTCAATTAGTTTTTATTTTCCTTTCATTTGATTTGGTTTTCCATGATCATGATCTTAGTACACAATAATTTATTCTTTCTAAATGATATGCATACAACAAAATATGATATATAGATGAAAGAATGATGAAATAAAAAAACAAGAAATAAGCAAAGAGTAGATGATGACTTACTGTTTTTAAGTGGATTAAGAAGCAGGGGATATGATGAATGCAATCACTAATGGAAGCTCAAGTTAGATTTCTACTCTCAAACCACAATTTAATTAATGCAAATTCAACAGTTACACTTCTAGTCCCCAAGGTATCAGTGATGTTTCAATTTGTAGAAATGAACAATAAATGTGTTTGGTTTAAAAATAAATGATAAAATGATCGCTTAAATGAATTTAATAGGTTTAATTTATTTAACTTTCGTGTTGCAATGGACTACAAGTGTAGGTTTTTTTTCTTTGTCGACAAAGTTAAAGAATTTATGTTATGAGAACTAAAAAGTATATGTGAAATTTTGGACAATGCAAGGATTAAACCTGTACAGTGCCATGATATAAAAAAGTCTTGCAAAAACAATTAAATAAGTTATGATGGCAACTAATACTCTTAATATATTGGTAAATTGGACGTACATAGATGTCTTTAATTTATTATGTAATCATATTAAATACTAATACGCTGCGTTTAAAATTAGGTGTACCTTCTAGGAAGCTTCCTTCTAATTACTTAATCAATATACGTTCCAATCTTAGCTTGAATTTTTTGACCTTAAAGTGAACATTTTACTTACAAAATAATCAATATGCTCATTGGTCAGGTGGATGGGCTTAAAAACTAAAATAATAAATTACAAAACTTGTTGTGGCGATTTGTTCAGATCGCGCCCCTGATCCCTTCAATTGTGCGACATTTCTGAAACCGGTATGATGGCTCGCGTTATAGACACATAATGTGTGCTACAATGTACATATTTAAGATTCATCTAACATAAATCATTAATTTGGGACGAAAGAGATTATATGTATTAGAAAGTGACAGTAGATCAAATTGATATTAGCCTATTAAACTATCACTGGTCTTCAACTTAGATATCATAAATTCTGTATATAATCCAGTATCTTCAAATTAATTGGTTTCTGTTCATAAAATGATCAAAAAAAAAAGCAAAAAATAAAACACAAACCAATTTTTATGGAAATAAGAAAAATCAATAAATCAAGATAAAAAAAACAAATGCAAGAACAATCAGCAAATTTATTTTGACCAGCATGATGATGTCATTCTACAAAAGTCTACTCTCTTGTAAATTTCTTCCTAATAAAATCTTGTTGACTTAACTAATTAAGATATTAATCTCATATTCTCATTGCTTGAAGTTTCTTGAACTTAGGTTCAACATTTTAAAACATTAAAGCATCAACTTCCTCTTATATTACATGAAATTACCAGTTAAAATGAACGAAACTTCACTTGATAAACTTCTTCAATTACCAAAAGTGGAACTAAATATGTTCCATAAGTGCAGCGTGCTAATGTTAATCATCAACTAGCATATTTATTTCGACAATGCTCTCACATTAATTGTCTCTTTAAAGATGCATATTAGCCTGCATATCAGTCAACCATATCTAGTCCTGGCATTTCTCCCAACTAGCTAATTACAAAAAGATAAGCTTAATGAAGAGCTGCAAAACTGGACTACATAAATAATTAAATATGATCAGTAAACTATACCTCAACTGGCAGGCAAGAACTTATTCTCGACAAGCATGGTTGATAATCAAAGAAGTTATTCCTGAAGTTAAGGATACCTTTGTGATTGTTTCTAGGGAAGAATCCCACAGAGGGATTCCTACCACTTCTGTGAAAACTGAGAAGGCTCAGGTGTCTGCTTTTGTTTCTAAAACTGTTGATAATAAGAATACTAATTGGAAAAGAAACACTCGTACTTGGAATAATAATTCCGGAAACAATAATAGGGGGAATTATGATTGTTTGTTGTGTACTAATTGTGGTTTAAAAGGACATACTGTTGATAGGTGCTTTGAGATCATTGGTTATCCTTCGGGATTCAAGAAGAATCCTAATCTTAAACTTATTTTTAACAAAAAAACAATGATCCCAAAAGTGCTAATGTGGTTAATAATGGTGTGAAAACTAGTACTGGTACTATGTCTTTTACTAATGAACATGTTATTAAGTTAGTGAATCTTTTGAATGAAAAACCTAGTCGTGCTCATGCCAATATGGCAGGTAGTTCTTGTTCTTTCTTTAACTGCAGTGTTTTCTTTAATCAAAAATTTTACCAGTTTTTTTGTGCTAATATTAATCTGAATGATGTTAATTACCACTTGGGAAGGATTATAGACTCTGGGGCAAATCAGCATTTAACAAATAGTTCTAAAGACATGTTTAATCTTGTTGATATTTCTGAGTTAAAATTAACTGATGGTCATCCTAATGGTACTTTGGCTAATATTACACATGTGGGTAACATGAAGCTTAATAAGGATGTGTTTTGTTTGATGTTCTTGTTGTGCCTGAGTATTGTGTTAGTTTGCTATCTGCTAATAATTTGATTAAAGATAGTAAGCTTAGTGTTGGCTTTAATGAAACTACATGTTATATTCAGGATTTGAAAAAGCAGAAAGTGTTGGGGACTGGTAGTGAGTTTGGTGGTCTTTATTTGTTTGATAAGAACCATAGCATGTCTGTTTGTGTGGTTAAAAGTGAGTTCTTTGTCTGTTTTGTTTCTAAAGAGATTTGGCACAATAGGCTCGGTCACCTTGCTAATCAGGTTTTAAAATTGCTTAAAGGTTCTCTTAAACTTACAAATGTTGATCATAATGGTCCTTGTGATGTTTGTCACAAGGCTAAACAAACAAGAGATTCTTTTTCATTAAGTGAACATAAATCTAAAGTTTTTGGAGAATTAATTCATCTTGATGTCTGGCGACCTTATAAAATTGTTAGCAGGGAGGGCTATAGATATTTCTTAACTGTGGTTGATGATTATAGTAGATCTACTTGGGTATATTTGCTTAAGAGGAAAGATGAAGTTTTTGATATGTTTGTCAGGTTTTTAATATGGTTTTGACTCAGTTTGATAAAAAAAAAATCAAGGTTATTAGGTATGATAATGGTACTGAGTTTATAAATAATAAAATGAATGATTTTGTTAATACTATGGGAATTATTCATCAAACCTTTGACCCTCAACAAAATGGGATTCTTTGAGAGGAAACATAGACATCTCGCTTAATATTGCGTAAGTCTTATGTTTCGAGGAGGATTCTCTTGTGTTTTGGTCCGAGTGTA
This sequence comes from Chrysanthemum lavandulifolium, assembly GCA_022545495.1. NCBI lineage: Eukaryota > Viridiplantae > Streptophyta > Magnoliopsida > Asterales > Asteraceae > Chrysanthemum > Chrysanthemum lavandulifolium. The sequence continues at coordinate 243,779,116 of CM040245.1, read as the reverse complement.
TTTTAATGACTACATACTTGATTAACAGTTACCTTCCTCTCTTGTGAATGGGAAATCTCCTTTTTGTATGTTATATGGTAGAGAACCTAGTCGTGTCTATCTTAGGAGTTTTAGTTGTTTATGTTTTGCCACTATTTTAAAAGAAACAGATAAATTTTTTGAGAGGTCTGAAAAATGTGTCTTAATTGGCTGTGCTAGTGGTAAAAAATCTTATAAGTTGTTAAGTCTTGAGTATAGGTCTATCTTGGACTCAAGAGATGTGAAATTTTATGAAACTGTTATTCCTTTTAAAATGGGTCAAAATAGTTCTTCTATTTCTGAGGCTAATACTGATGTTACAAGCCTAAACCTTTTTGATTCTTTTGAGTCTGCAATAAAAACCAAAACTTCAACTCCCAATGATGAAGATTCAAATAGTTTTATGCCCCATCACGAAAATACAACATTTGTTTCGGTAGAGAAGGTAGTGTGCATCGACCAGGGTCTGTAGGCAACTTTAGTGGGTCTGGTTGTAGAGAACAGATACCTCAACGAGGTATTGGAGTTGATCCTCAGCCTGGACATGATGAACAACACTGAAACTCCCTTAGACGATCAAAATCACTCTTAGGGAAATATTTTTCAAAATCAAAATGAGGTTCCTATTTTTCAAAATATTCCTATTCAGGTTGAGGAAGGTAGCAGTAGGAAGTCTAGTAGGATTTCTAAGTTACCTACTAAGTTGAATGAGTATGTTCTTGATAGTAATGTTAAATATGGTTTACATAGATATGCTAATCATGTTGTGCTTACCATTGAGAATTATTGTTTTGTTTCTAATCTGAATAAGTCTGGTGAACCTTCTTCATATTAAGAAGCTTCTACATATATTAATTGGATAAATTCCATGACTGAGGAAATGAATGCTTTATATGAGAATGATACTTGGGAAATTGTTGAGCTTCCTTGTGGAAGGAAACCTATAGGTTGTAAGTGGGTGTTCAAAATCAAGTATCAATCTTCTGGTGAGGTTAATAGGTACAAGGCTAGATTAGTGGCCAAAGATTATGGCCAGAAAGAGGGTATTGATTATGAAGAGACCTTTAGTCCTGTTGTTAAGATGGGTACTGTTAGATGTTTAATCAGTTTGGCTGTTCAAATGGATTGGAAAATGTTTCAATTAGATGTTAATAATGCTTTTTTGTATGGTGACTTGAATGAGGAGGTTTATGTGTTACGTCCTCCAGGGTTTTTTAAAGAAGGAGATAATGAGTATGTTTGGTAAAAAATCTTTGTATGGCTTGAAACAGGCTCCTAGACAGTGGAATCATAAACCGATCAAGCTCTGTTTGGGCGGGTTTTGAACAATCTAAAATGATTATTCTTTGTTTGTTAAAACAAAGGGCAAAACTTTTATTCTATTTGGTGTATGTTGATGACTTGGTTATTCGGCAATAGTGAAGCAGATTGAAAGTTTTAAAGGTTTTTGAAAAACAAGTTTAAAATTAAAGATTTGGGAGAATTTAAATATTTTCTAGGTATTGAAGTTTTAAAAACTAAAGATGGTTTGTGTCTTAATAAGAGGAAATATTGTCTTGAGTTACTTCATGAGTTTGGTTTCTTGGCATGCGACTGTTATGACTCCTTTACACGAAAATGTTGTTTTAGCTCATAAAGAGTCTCATGATGATAAATACTTAAGAAATATTACAAGTTATCAAAAGCTTGTTAGAAAATGGATTTATTTGACCATGACTAGGCTTGATATTGCTTATGTTATTCATTGTTTAAGTCAACATATGCATGCTCCTTTACAGTGTCATTTTAATATGGGCTTAAGGGTGCTTAACTACTTGAAGTTGGCACCTAGTAGTGGTATTGGGTTTAGTAAGAGTCAAAGTGGTTTTAATGTTGTAGCTTATTCTGATTCTGACTAGGCTAAATGTCCTATCATTAGAAGATCAGTTTCTGGATATTGTGTGTTTGTGAATGGGAATTTAGTTTCTTGGAAAAGCAAGAAGCAAGATACATTGTCTAGGTCTTCAGCTGAGGCTGAATACAGAGCAATGGCTTCTGCTACTTGTGAAGTTATGTGGATTGTTAAGATCTTAAAGGATCTTGGTGTTGTTGATTCTTTGTTACTTGTTGAGTTGTGCTGTGATAACAAGTTAGCTGTTCAGATAGCTGCTAACCCAGTTTTGCATGAGAAGACTAAACACTTTGACATTGATGTGCATTTGGTTAGAGAAAATGTTGCTACTGGGTTGATCAAAACTGTTAAGGTTGATTCTAAAAATCAAACTGCTGATGTTTTGACTAAAGCACTTGGTTATGTGCAACATGGTTCTATGATTAGAAAGTTGTGCATGGTTAATCTCTATGCAGGTTCATCAGTTTGAGAGGGGGTGTTAAAATTAATAATATTCTTTGTCAAACTTGTGAACCTTCAGGGGTTGTTATGTAAATTGTTTATTATTAGTTTTGCCTAACTTTAACTTTGAGCTGTGTTTGTATAGTTTATGTTTCTCGGGGGCCTTAGTGGAACTTTGGGCTATATAAGCAGAAGTTTGCTGATAGGGTTTAAGATCTCGTTCATTCTTCAAACACACACAAGTTTCTCTCAGATTCGCTTGGTTTGATAATCATCTTCTGGGTTTCAGTTGTAGAGTTGGTTTCATTGCTAATTTTACATCAAGATCTGCTTGATCTTGATTGTATTTTGGTTTAGTTTTTGGGTTAAAGATTGGTTTCTGGGTTAGTGTGTGAGTTGTTGTAGGCAACACCTATTAGAGGGACTGTCATCTTCTTCTTTGTATTGTAAGGCTAGCATCCGTGTTGGGGACAAGTCAACTTTGTATATTATTATAATAAAAGTTAAGGATCACCAAGGGGTGGTTGGTTGGGTGATTAAAGGTGTTGTAAGTCTTTTGATATCATTTTAACAGTTTGTTACGTTACGTACATGGTACAAACAAGGAATAAATTTTACAATAAGCACTAATATAATTGTGTAATTCATCTTCTCTTTATGATTCACATACGGTGCTTCTACCAAAAACTCTTGTGTTTCCATTTTATTCCCACCGTCTTTGATCCAGTTTGACAGAATGCATTATGATCGATATTGATGTTGTTCTTTCAGTATTCCTTAACTATAGACATCAATGCCAATAATGACATTGCACTCAATGTTTAGGTCATGAACAAGTTGACTAGAGTGGGTTAGTAACAACAACGACATTCTAGTGACTCTAAATGAGAATCAAAATCGTTGAAAGCTTTATCCTTCAAACTCAATCTTGTCATTCTATCAAACACATGGCATGCGACGCAAGAAATTGTTGGCCCGTTTGTTGGATCTATGATTCTCACACCCCCAAATTACCTGTTTTGCAGCGGAATGGAATTCCTGGGGGTTGACTGTCATAGCATCAAAGTTACAGTTATATCGAACGACCTAAAGTGTCGTTTGGAAAACACATCGTTTGATTTATTAAAACAATCAGAGTTTACAAAGTATAGGTTCCAAATGAAAATCAACATGTACGGAAATAAATTTGATACAATCCAAACGATGTTTTAAAGTGCATAAAATCCATGTGAGACGCGTCGTCACCACGACTCTATGATAGTTCCACATGCATGCCATGAAGTGAATGCCTTAGTAACCTGAAAATACATTGCTAAAAGTGTCAACACAAAGGTTGAGTGAGTTCATAGAGTTTATGTAAATGTTTAATACGACTACCACAAGTATAAATTATGTATGACAATGATGTCACAAAAATGATACAATTGCTTAAGCACATGACACCAAAGCTTTACTGATGTTCGCCCCAATAGAGTGTTTTGCCAAACAACTCAATAATGATAATGAAATGAAATGCATCCGTCCGGTTGGAATCCACCAACCCGGATGGAGGTGTCACCCTCGATAGATCTATCCACTCACCCTCGCTTCTATGAAATTAACGGTTCATGATTATGAAATGGGGACATTTAACTGGCAATGAGGTAACTTAAGCAATGTAATGAATTTGATATACTTGGTATCGTAATAAAATGATGTGCAATGTATTCTCCCCGTAGGTTTGAAATAAAGTAAAACTTGAATAAATCGGGCTATGAAAACTCACCGGTGCAATGTTTATGATGATATAATGGCAATCTTGAAATGAGGTGCAATCTCAATCCGTGACCTATTATGAATGATATGTTCTATAATAAGTTATGATGTAATGGCATGCATGCAATTAGTATGATATCTATACCACTTGTGAATTTTGAAAATAATACTTATCGTCGAAAAATACTCTTTTGACGTCTTGACCATTCTTAAATTACTTTGCAAGTATTTACATCAAAATGACATCCTACAATAGTTATTTAATGATTTATTATGAAATTATAACTTTTCGTCGTAAAATAATGTCGTTGAAAATTTCATGAAAGTGACTTAAACGACCTCAAAAAGCTAGTCGTAAAATGGTGCACATCGACTGTTAGGAAACGAACTCAACGGTTTTGGAAAGCTTGTATCATTATCTCAAAGTTTTAGCATTTAAGTTTTCATCCTAGAGGGATCATAGAGAAAAATATAGGTTAAGTATGGTATTTGTAGCCAAAATATAGTTTAAGGGTGGTTTTCGGCAAAGTTTAAGTAACCGTAATTAATTCGTTACAACTCCGCTTGACAAACGGTCGGACATTTTGGAAAATATGCTTGGCGAACTTACTTTTACTAGAAGACATCACGTTATAAAAAGTACTACATCCATGTTAAAAACGACCCTCAACTTGGTCACTTGTTGCCGTAAGGTTTGTCTAATAGAAATATATTAGTTTTTCTTATATAATAAAGTTATGGCAACTTTGTTAAATCGCGTGTAATTTAATCGTTACAAGTCCGTTTTCTACGTTTTATATGTCCTCGGAATCGTAATAATATATACTAATATATTTTTGATAAGTCGACACATTTTATAACGCTTAAGACTCATTTTTTACTCGTAAAAAGTAGAGATTACATGCTGAATTTTCTGAAACAAATATTTTTCGTCGTCAAACTTGAAAAAATCATATTTTCTTCGTTATAGCTCCGTTTTAATCCGTTCAAGCGGCCACGTTTTCGTTTTAAAGTATATTTTCTGAATATCTAGCCCAAAATATTTTACAAACTGTCGGATTTTCCAGAATTCACAAATAAGTTCAGACCCTTAATTATAGTTGTCGAAATGAGTTTTTCTCGCGCAAAACCTATTCTAACCAATTCAAAACAACTCCGAAGCTATTATAATCCTACCATACACCTTCTTAAGGTGTCATGGGTTCCTAGGCATCACCAAAAGTGATATTTATCAAGGAGTAATTATAGGATAACATATATAAACTTATAGTGCTTATAAACAATTTAAGTGGTATAGACATCACATAACTTGCATGTTTTACTTGAGCATGATAAAAATGAACATAAAAATGAACATGAAAGATGATGATAAGTATGAAATGCTTACTAATTACTTGATGAGGTTTATGAACAAAGGTTTAATCCTAATCACCCAATGTTTTTATTTCACAACCTTAATCAAGAGTGTAACTAGAGTGTATAAAACTTGTCTTGAAAATTTTTGGATGAACTTCTCTTGATCCCTATGGTTGGCCGGTTCTTGCAAGAGGAGAGGAAGAGAGGTATTTTGGTCTTACACTTTGCAAATTATTGTGTTGTATGTGTTTGTACTAGGAGTATAATACATTAAAAGTGAAAGATATTTTGCAAGTTAAATGACTCACCCCCCTTGTGTCGACAAGGGGGTAATTGCAATTACTAATACATTTTTTTTATTATTATGTATAATGTAATATAATGTAAAGTTAATTGAAGATAAGTGGTAACTTGTATACATATTTGAGTATTTAGGGTAGCGTTGGCTAAAAATAAATTTTAACGGGTCAAGATAAAATATATTGAGGTCATAAAAATTATAAAAATACATTTCTTGCAAAATTTGAGTGAACTAACATTTATCGTGTAGTTTTTAAGAAAACCGTCGTAATTATATAAATATAACAATTTATATACAAAATAAATTTAAAACACTGGGTAAACTAATAATAATATTTTATAAACTTAATATGAGTATAAAATATATTCGATAATTTTGGAAGTAACGGATCAAATGTTCAAAATAATTAATTACGCGATAGCGTTTATTTAATATGAGAATTACGCGTTTAAAGTAAAATGCAAAACCATGCATGAACTAATATGATGATAATGATGCTAACGAAATGTAGACTAAACCTAGTCTATATGAAATGTCCTTGATGATATGATCATGAATTCACAGCTCAACCACTAAGGTTACGCTGATTTTGAAACTCGTAAACCTAGTTTACGATTAACGATGAATAATGAAATTGAAAAATGACACGAAATTGCGAGTTGTCACATTCGCCCATCAAAAGGAATTCAGTCCACGAATTCGGTTCGTGTTAGTCTATCGAATTTTTAAGTTTATGATGAATATCGAGGAGAGAAGACATGGATAAGTGTCGTTACGGTTATCGATGATTAAGGGTGTATATAACATCATAGTAAAAAAATATTGGATGAATCTCCATGAGTAACACTTTGACTTTGGAAAATGTGAAAATTTTGCTTGCACTAAGATTTATAAATAGCGCTCCCAACATAACATGATCCTTCCGAATTAGACATAGTTAGCTAGGCTATGTATAATTAAGGAAAGATAATGTGACATTCGGTTTAGTTGTTATAACTCTCAATGTTTACAAAGATTTAAACCGTGTCGTTAAAATAGTAGTTAAAGTAAAAGGAATTAAAATCCTTGTAAGTGATATCGAATCGAAAGAAAATAAGTTACGATAGATGAGAATATTTTACAACGAGTGGTTTATCAAACGAGAGTACATCTTAAGTTATAAAAATCGGATACGATGGAAGACATAAACTTAGTACGACATAGTACATATGGAAAAAATAAGACCGTTAGTTTCGAATTTCTTGGTCTTCGCGTTGTTGATACCTTGATGAGCTTCTCCTTCTTCTAACATATATGCTTTCCAATGAGCTCCTTCAACTTGTTAACCTTGGTTTTGAGGACATTGATTCGATAGTGTCCTTGCTCCCCACATTCGAAGCATGTGACTACGGCTTTACCTCTACAATCCACAGCTAGGTGTCCCGATTTTTGGCACTTGTGGCACTTGGCGTGGCAAGGACCGAGTGATGAAACTTACATCGATTACATAATGGGTGTGTCCCAGCATAACCTCTCGCCTTCTATTGGTGCGGCGACATAAACAATTGCGACTTCTTGCCTTCTATTCGTTGTTGATGATGGTTAGTGTTACGGTTTTGGTTGTTGTTATTATAACCTCCTTGGTCATTTTCCCATTTTCTTTTGTTGTTGTTGATTTGGTTATATCGTTGTTGTTGTTGTTTTGGTTATTGTTGTAGTTGGTGCGGTTGTGGGTATTATTGTTGTTTCGATTGGTGTTGGTGATGTTGCCTCTCTTTACTACTTGTGCCATGAGCTTTTGAGATACTCGGATAGATTCTTCAATTGTTTGCGGATCAAAGGAAATCACATCACCTTGAATAATCTCGAAGTCCTCCAATGAAAGCCTCCAGTAGCTTCTCATTATCCGAAACCATAGATGGGCATAACGCGCCAATTCTTGAAACCTTGAATGTAAGTATCAATGTCATACCCAACAGTTACTAGTTCATAAAATTCGGTCTCCAACTTTTCACTTCCGACGCGGACAATACTTCTTAGTTAGCAAACCTTTGAATTGCTCCCAGTGAGCTTGAAAGCATTTTCCATTCCCATTGGTGAGCATACGAGTTCCACCACGACATTGCTCCATCTAGTAGTGTACTCGTAGCAAACTTAACCTTGCTATCCTCGTGGCAATTACATATGAAACATGACTCCATTTTCTCGAACCATCGAACCATGGCGTTGGCCCCCGGTGCCCTTGAACTTAGTGGGATCTCCACTTTAAAATCCTTATACGAACAACTTCTAACCCGGACCTCCTGCAATACTGCAGTGAAGAAGTCTAGCGACTTCAAGAAGAGTGCGACCTCGCAGCCTACCGTTGTTCGTTCTTTCTCTAGTGCCCTAGCTATACTATCCTCTATATACTTTTGGATAGCGACTTGTGTCATAGCTGGTGGAGCTTTCTTCGGCCATAACTCTTCATAACGAGAGGAAAAATGAGACGTAGCAAAGTCCGATGTCAATAATAAACGCCTAAAGTGGTGTGATAGAAGGTGATAAGTTTGAGGTTATTTTTCAAAATGATTGACGGGTTCCAAGAAATGGGTTACGAGATGTTGTAAGTGCTTCAAATGTATGATGGTTTAGTGACTTAATGTGTGAATAGCGTGTAACTCGACATGTTAGTGGTGAAACAAAGGAGTGAGAGTGACTTCGCCCTACTTAAAGGTTTTGTCTCGGCATTCGACGTTATCGGTGATGAATCGGCTGATATTAAAATTGTGATAGGGAATGACAAGGCATTCTCCACATTAGAGTATGAGGAAAGGATAATGGGATGGGTATTTGAAGGCATCTATGTGACAATCGATTTGAAATAAAAGTAAACAACTCGAAAAATGTACGTATAAACCGCATGTAAAGTGAATATGCACTTATGATGAAATGATGAGATGCTATGATGATGTAGTTATAGTCTAGGGTCAATGATGCAACCTAGTTCTCTATAATCGAATCTCGATACCAATCTGTCACACCCCAAATTACATTTTGCAATGAATGGAATTCGGGGTTGTTGTCATAGCATCAAAGTTACGATTATATCGAACGACCTAAAGTGTCGTTTGGAAAACACATCGTTTGATTTATTAAAACAATCAGAGTTTACAAAGTATAGGTTCCAAATGAAAATCAACATGTACGGAAATAAATTTGATACAATCCAAACGATGTTTTAAAGTGCATAAAATCCATGTGAGACGCGTCGTCACCACGACTCTATGATAAGTCCACATGCATGCCATGAAGTGAATGCCTTAGTAACCTGAAAATACATTGCTAAAAGTGTAAACACAAAGGTTGAGTGAGTTCATAGAGTTTATGTAAATGTTTAATACGACTACCACAAGTATAAATTATGTATGACAATGATGTCACAAAATGATACAATTGCTTAAGCACATGACACAAGCTTTCTTGATGTTCGCCCCAATATAGTGTTTTGCCAAACAACTCAATAATGATAATGAAATGAAATGCATCCGTCCGGTTGGAATCCACCAACCGGATGGAGGTGTCACTCGATAGATCTATCCACTCACCTCGCTTCTATGAAATTAACGGTTCATGATTATGAAATGGGGACATTTAACTGGCAATGAGGTAACTTAAGCAATGTAATGAATTTGATATACTTGGTATCGTAATAAAAATGATGTGCAATGTATTCTCCCCCGTAGGTTTGAAATAAAGTAAAACTTGAATAAATCGGGGCTATGAAAACTCACCTGGTGCAATGTTTATGATGATATAATGGCAATACTGAAATGAGGTGCAATCTCAATCCGTGACCTATTATGAATGATATGTTCTATAATAAGTTATGATGTAATGTCATGCATGCAATTCGTATGATATCTATACCACTTGTGAATTTTTGAAAATAATACTTATCGTCGAAAAATACTCTTTTGACGTCTTGACCATTCTTAAATTACTTTGCAAGTATTTACATCAAAATGACATCCTACAATAGTTATTTAATGATTTATTATGAAATTATAACTTTTCGTCGTAAAATAATGTCGATGAAAATTTCATGAAAGTGACTTAAACGGCCTCAAAAAGCTAGTCGTAAAATGGTGCACATCGAGTGTTAGGAAACGAACTCAACGGTTTTGGAAAGCTTGTATCATTATCTCAAAGTTTTAGCATTTAAGTTTTCATCCTAGAGGTCTCGATCATAGAAAAATATTGGTTAAGTATGGTATTTGTAGCCAAAATATAGTTTAAGGGTGGTTTTCGGCAAAGTTTAAGTAACCGTAATTAATTAGTTACAACTCCGCTTGAAAAGCGATTCGGACATTTTGGAAAATATGCTTGGCGAACTTACTTTTACTAGAAGACATCACGTTATAAAAGTACTACATCCATGTTAAAACGACCCTCAACTTGGTCACTTGTTGCCGTAAGGTTTGTCTAATAGAAATATATTAGTTTTTCTTATATAATAAAATTACGGCAACTTTGTTAAATCGCGTGTAATTAATCGTTACAAGTCCGTTTTCTACGTTTTATATGTCCTCGGAATCGTAATAATATATACTAATATATTTTTGATAAGTCGACACATTTTATAACGCTTAAGACTCATTTTTGACTCGTAAAAAGTAGAGATTACATGCTGAATTTTCTGAAACAAATATTTTTCGTCGTCAAACTTGAAAATTTCATATCTTCTTCGTTATAGCTCCGTTTTAATCCGTTCAAGCGGCCACGTTTTCGTTTTAAAGTATATTTTCTGAATATCTAGCCCAAAATATTTTACAAACTGTCGGATTTTCCAGATTTCACAAATAAGTTCAGACCCTTAATTATAGTTGTCGAAATGAGTTTTTCTCGCGCAAAACCTATTCTAACCAATTCAAAACAACTCCGAAGCTATTCTAATCCTACCATACACCATCTTAAGGTGTCATGGGTTCCTAGGCATCACCAAAAGTGATATTTTTCAAGGAGTAATTATAGGATAACATATATAAACTTATAGTGCTTATAAACAATTTAAGTGGTATAGACATCACATAACTTGCATGTTTTACTTGAGCATGATAAAAATGAACATAAAAATGAACATGAAAGATTATGATAAGTATGAAATTCTTACTAATTACTTGATGAGGTTTATGAACAAAGGTTTAATCCTAATCACCCAAGGTTTTTATTTCACAACCTTAATCAAGAGTGTAACTAGAGTGTATAAAACTTGTCTTGAAAATTTTTGGATGAACTTCTCTTGATCCCTATGGTTGGCCGGTTCTTGCAAGAGGAGAGGAAGAGAGGTATTTTGGTCTTACACTTTGCAAATTATTGTGTTGTATGTGTTTGTAGTAGGGTATAATACATTAAAAGTGAAAGATATTTTGCAAGTTAATGACTCACCCCTTGTGTCGACAAGGGGTAATTGCAATTACTAATACATTTTTTTATTATTATGTATAATGTAATATAATGTAAAGTTAATTGAAGATAAGTGGTAACTTGTATACATATTTGAGTATTTAGGGTAGCGTTGGCTAAAAATAAATTTTAACGGGTCAAGATAAAATATATTGAGGTCATAAAATTATAAAAATACATTTCTTGCAAAATTTGAGTGAACTAACATATATCGTGTAGTTTTTAAGAAAACCGTCGTAATTATATAAATATAACAATTTATATACAAAATAAATTTAAAACACTGAGTAAACTAATAATAATATTTTTATAAACTTAATATGAGTATAAAAATATATTCTGATAATTTTTGGAAGTAACGGATCAAATGTTCAAAATAATTAATTACGCGATAGCGTTTATTTAATATGAGAATTACGCGTTTAAAGTAAAATGCAAAACCATGCATGAACTAATATGATGATAATGATGCCAATGAAATGTAGAATAAACCTAGTCTATATGAAATGTCCTTGATGATATGATCATGAATTCACAGCTAAACCACTAAGGTTACGCAAATTTTGAAACTCGTAAACCTAGTTTACGATAAACGATGAATAATGAAATTGAAAAATGACCTGAAATTGCGAGTTGTCACAATGATCTTTCTAACTTATTCAACATATACCAAAATGTAAGAAACAATTGAAATGCAAAAATACTTTTCTATATATATGTCATCATGTTTGTTTGAATACAATTGCTAACTATATATACATGTCGAATGAGTACAAGGAATGGTGTGTTGGTTCGAATGATCCAACATCATGACCCTTCGAATATAACCGCCTAATAACCGCTTTTAAGCGCTTGTGTAGCTGCATTTGTAACATTGTTGACTTTGCTCTGGTTTGACTTTCGGTTTGACTTATGAGATTGGGATTAACCCAATATTCTCCCTCTTAATCACAATCGCTTTGTCGTAGATCTTTGAATTCAATAAGTTGCCTCATTGTTAGAAAATTGATCTTCGATAGTGCTTTTGTGAAAAAAACAGATAGTTCCTTTGATCTTCAGCATCACTGTCATTAGTGATGCAGTATTCTTGTAGAAATTATCTTGTTTGTTTGAGTCTTCATCTTCTCGTATGAGTGGTATCATCTTTGATATCATGTTCTTGAATAAAACTTTGATGATTTCACACTATCTTCATTCTTCAATCTAACTTGTCCTTCATGAACTTTGCTTCACACGAACTTGGATTCACACCATTTTCACTTTGATCAGTCACTGATATGTTCTTCACGAACCATCCTTCACGGCTTGAAACCGTATCACACGTGTTTCTTTTACTTCATTCATCGAATTGACTCACCCTTCACGGGTTATTTTCGCATCACACAACTTTGCTTTGATCGTATCACACGAACAAGCTTTCTAACTTTCTAACTTTCGTCAACTAGGCACATTAGTAGTGCCGGTTCATCATCATTCTCTATTACAAGTGCCGCAACTTCCTCTTTCTTCTTTCTTGGACATTTGTAAGCATAGTACCCAAGTTTTCCACACTTGTAACATGTTATTTGCGATTTATCACCATTCTTTTGTGGTTTGTCGTCGGTTTCTTCCGATTCATCTGAAGTGTATCCTTCATCTTTATATTTCCTTCTTCTTTGTCCTCGCAACAAATCTTGTCTACATTTTTCGCAATGTCTTCCTTGAGTAATGTTATTCTGTGACGTTTAAACAATAACTTATCTTGATCGTTATTTTCCTTATTCTTCTTAAACTTTATTCTTTCCTCGTACGTCTTGAGTCTCCCAATTGCTTCTTCCATCGTCATTTCACTCAGATCAGAATATTGCTCTATTGATGCAACTATTTGCAGATACCTATCGGGTACAACATTTAATAGTTTTCGTGTTATAGTTTGATCTTCAATTGTGTGCCCTAGACTAGTGGCTTTGTTTACGAGTGTTGTTAGTTTTGTAGTGAAGGTGTCGATTGTCTCGTCTTCCTTCATATATAACATCTCAAAATCGGATTTGAGTGTTTGCAGTCTTGCTTGTTGATCTTTGTCTTCGCCAACGTGTCTAGATTTCAAAGCATTACAAATGGCTTTCGTGGTTTTGTGCTTTGTTATTTGAAGTAATTGTTCCTCGCGTAAGGCTTGGTAAAAGAATGCAATAGCAGTTTTATCTTTTTTCTTATCAGGTTGAGTCGTCTCAGACGGCTCTATTGTTTCCCATAAACCATTTGCTTCGAGAATGATTTGCATTCGAATTGCCCATAATGAGTAATTCACGGGTTTTAGGATTGGGCATTGGAATTGAGGTGTACTAGTTGTACTAATTTCCTTATTTCCATTATTTCCACTTCCTTTCGTCATATCTTAAGGATATTGACAAAAATCTCCAAAAATTTAACACGAGTTGTGTTTTATTTTGCCTTATAGGTCAAAACTTAACGGACTAGTTTTTAATCCAAAAACTATCCACGGAGATTTTATATTAAAACTTGAATAACCTAAGGTTAATTACTCCTTAAATTATTCCTAAATATAATAAGCGATTGTAGGTACTAGGTTATTATATTTCTAAATCTTGACAAGATATTATTTATATGGAAAAGTAACTTATCTAAAATGAAACTATACATATATATATATATATATATATATATATATATATATATATATATATATATATATAAAGACTTAATATATACTATATATAAAAACGGAAATGGAAGGGTGGTTTTGTATAATTTTGAAATCTGGTGGGTTGATGGTGTAACCCGTAGCCCTCTTTTTTTATTTGAGATGCCCTAAAAAATTGTGCGCCTATCTTTTGATTCTTATCTTTAGTTAAAGATAAAACGTCTCTCCCTTTTGGAGACTTACTGTCTCTCTTCTGGGATAAAATCCGTTTCCTTTTTCTCCTCTCCTTGGTGGTTGACTGCCTGTGATGAGGCTTGGTTAACCCCTCATATATTCTTCTCCGGTTGTTGTGTTCTTTGCAAGCACTTGAATCCCACAAAATGAAACCTAGGGTTTCGTTGAATTGGGGTTTTCGACCGTGTAAGAATTGGATGATTGGAGATTAAAATTGAGTCAATTGATGATTCAATTTGGTGTCCTGGGCTTGATTCTTCAACAAACAGGTGTGTTTGTTCCTTGTGAATCGATTTAATTTATGCCCTATTGATGACTATGCATTATGAATTGGTATGTGTTTTTTTGTTTTGAATCAAAAGGAATAAAACGGTTTTTATAACTGTGTCTTTGATCCGTTTGGATTGGTTAATTTTGTTTTCGGTATTATCTTGTTCTTGTGATTTCTTGCAAAAATAAAACCGAGATGAAATGTTTTTCGGTGTCGGTTGATTGATCACTATATGAATGATCCCAGGTGATGAGGCGTTTCTCGATGAAAAGCAGAAACACAAAAGTGATAGTTCGATTTGTGTTCGTTGAGTTTTTTTGAAAAATGTTTTCGAAACAAAGCGATTCTTTTGATCTTAAAAAAGAAAAAACGAAGCGGTAAATGATGAATTTGGTTAGGATGACCAAATTGCTCGATACCAATTGTTGGCCCGTTTGTTGGATCTACGATCTTTCTAACTTATTCAACATATACCAAATGTAAGAAACAATTGAAATGCAAAAGACTTTTCTATATATCCGTCATCATGTTTGTTTGAATACAATTGCTAGCTGTATATACATGTCGAATGGGTACAAAGAATGGTTGTGTTGGTTCGAATGATCCAACATCATGACCCTTCGAATATAAGCGCCTAATAATCGTTTGTAATCGCTTGTGTAACTGCATTTGTAACTGCTATTGACTTTCGTCCTGATTTGACTTTCGGGTTTGACTTATGAGATTGGGATTAACCCAATAGAAATCAGTGTACACGAACCTACCAAAGCTTTACTAGTGATGACGTTTTTAAGGTATGCACGCACGAAACCTCATCGTTAAAGCCTTAGAATACAATTTTGACATAATCCTGTTACCAATGATAGATATATAGTCCACAAAATATATTGAAAAAGGTTTCTGGCGATATGATGAATGAGTATATTTGATATATTGATAGAGCAAAATAACTTACAAGAAAGATTTGGATAAAACAAATGAAGTCAATTTTTGTTCATGGTATCAATAACTAACAAAAGAATGTGGAAGCCTAGCTATATCACAGTTAAGTACATTACAAGACACTGATTTTAGCACTAGCATGACCTTGAGACACCTGGAACTGCTCGGTGATGCCCAAATGTGCCGTCAGTAGCCAAACATGAGTCAAAAACTCACCCCCTTTCCTAAGCTGTTGCTCGTGGTGAAATCCTCTGCAGTGAGTAGCAGCATAAGCTAAGATCTCGATCCATACTTGACTCATGACTTTCCACATACGCTCTTTTTCCATCTTTTTCAAAGATAACGCGAGCCTGCAACCATCAAACAGTGCAGATTTGCATCGATCCCCCTTCACTTTACTAGGCAACACTTCAAGAGAATCAACTTCCAGCAGCTTTAGACATGCTTCAACTTTTTTAGTAATAAGACCTTTTTCTTTAAAGAAACGCTTTGCTTCAGCACAGGTGTCGCGATACCTAATCATGCCAATACCTATTGGCAACATAACAGGGTATGTCACAAGAAGATACATCAGATAGTCAGACATGTGCTTGCTTTCCGTACGACATATATCGATATCAGAACCATCTAGATTGCCAACATCTGAATAATAGCAAAGAGTGGTAGCAATGTGCCATATAAGAATACTTTGATCAAATTCAACTTCATCGATGCTCCATAGAAAGTCTTCACACTCATTCTTTTGTAGCGAAAAACTACCTTTATGAGTACATAACTCATTCAGATTTGAGTTGACAACCATATACTCGCGAAACTGAGAGTAAATTAATTCTTTTAGGTTGTCGGAAACTTCATTGTATGTCTTGTAACGATGTTGTTCGCGAACCTTATCTATTTTTAAAAATATTTGAGTTTTTAAGAAACAAGCGGGTCTCTCGTTAAGCGCAACACTTAGCAGATCAAACTGTGCAATGGAACCAGACCACCTTTGTTTATTCGGTTGCTTTAAGAATGGGAATATGAGGATTTTTCGAGTGAGGTTTTGTTGGATCAACCAATGATCAGTCCAATCAGAGCGCAGCATGGTTATTACCGCAAAGATTTCCATTATCATTGCAGTACCGATTAATAGGCATGTAATGACGATGTCAATCAAGTGGTAATCGTTGATATTACAAATAAAATGTAAGCCCAAAGGTACTAGAAGAAGGACAAAAATGTTAGTAATGCGAAACAAAAGCCCGTTAAATGTATAAACCGCATTAATCTTGGTGTAAAGCATGTCAAACGCAAATCCAAGTTCAATCTCGACAGCACGGAAAGCATTGCTTGATGCAAGATGGCGGAAGTAGGATTGACTATATTCTCTATCCTCAAACGTAAGGATGAGATCAACAATAGCCGTTTGAATGTTTGAAATAGATTATAAGCTTCAGATATTTCTTTACCTTCTTCAGGATATAAAAGAATATTGACTGTATGGGAGAGTTCAGCGGCCTCCTCCACGTTTACATCAAACCCTTGTGACTTTTTTAAATGGTATTCCTCCATAAACTTAGGATAATTGGGACCTGCGTCAGGAGGACCAAGCATCGAGTCACGAAGGTTGTCAGTGTTTGCTAACCGTAGAGCCTTAATACGTTCAAAACACTTGATGAAACCGGCTAAGTAAACCAGTACACTTAATTTAGGGAGATCAGAACAGCCTGGCCAGGACAACAAGAAGATATAAAGAGCTACTGCAAACTGAAACACAATCTCAACAAAGTGTCTTAATGAAAGCTCGTTATCTTCTAATGCAAAGGCGGTAATAGAATCTGGACCACCAAGGTGAAGGAGAAGAAAAGGTGCCCAAAAAGACATGAGTTCACTTGTGTTTTGTTTGTAAGTATCTTCTGAACTGAAATGAGAAGTGTTGCTGCATACGTCTAAGGCGGTTCGGTAATAACACCAAGCGCAGCTGATGCAACAGCTAATGCTAATAAGTAGGCAAACCAGAGAGCCATTCTAACTCGTGTTCTTGGATTGTATTTCGAACATTTCCTAGTAGACTTAAGGTGATCTGTGAAACAAGGCTGATCACAATAAGTCCACGTAGGGCCCACTCGCTCCACATATGCTTAACGTCATCTGGTACCACTTGGAATAGCTTTCTGTGATCTGAAAGCGTAATCAAAACTATAACTGGAAAGAAGTTAAAAGAAATTAGACACGGATCAGACCTATAATTAAGTTCGTTACCATATGCCAATTCGATAATCTAGTATAAATGCTACACTTAACACAGAAAAGAAAAAAAGAAAAAATAACAGAACATTGCTATAGAGAGCAATGTTTAAGATTTACCAATGGACATCATCTTCCTTCCAGATTCTTAAATTAAAGTGAATTGGTTTTGTGCTTGCAGTAGACGCTGATATAGTTTTCAGTTTATCAGATATATATATATATATGCAAGAGCATATGTTGTGGTTCCTGAATTAGTGGGAAAATTCATTACAATTTCTTGGTAAATAGGAGAATATCTTGAAATCGAATGTCAACATTCCCTGGAGATATAATCGTTATTCTAACAGACAAAGACTAACAGAGATTCATACGCGCACACAAAGGTGTGGGTTGGTGGTGATGTTAGCATAAGATAAAACTATGCGTTAATTGATACCTCGTGATACATTGGGGTTTGCATAAAGACATTATATGTATTAGAAAGTGACAGTAGATCAAATTGATATTAGCCTATTAAACTATCATTGGTCTTCAAATTAGATATCATAAATTCAGTATATATTCCAGTATCATCAAATTAATTGGTTTCTGTTCATAAAATGATCACAAAAAAAGCAAAAAAATAAAACGCAAACCTATTTTTAAGGAAATAAGAGAAATCAATAAATCAAGATTAAAAAAAAAAAAAAAAAAAAAAAAAAAAAAATTGAGAAGAATCAGCAAATTTATTTTGACCTGCATGATGATGTCATTCTACAAAAGTCTACTCTCCTGTAAATTTCTACCTAACAACATCTTGTTGACTTAACTAATTAAGATATTAATCTCATATTCTCATTGCTTGAAGTTTCGTGAACTTAGGTTCAACATTTTAAAACATGAAAGCATCAATTTCCTCTTATATTACATGAAATTACCAGTTAAAATGAACTAAACTTCACTTGATAAACTTCTTCAATTGCCAAAAATGGAACTATATATGTTCCATAAGTGCAGCGTGCTAATGTAAATCATCAACTAGCATATTTATTTCGACAATGCTCTCACATTAATTGTCTCTTTAAAAATGCATCTTAGCCTACATGACAGTCAACCATATCTAGTCCTGGCATTTCTCCCAACTAGCTAGTTACAAAAAGATAAGCTTAATGAGGAGCTGCAAAACTGGACTACATAAATATGATCAGTAAGCTATACCTCAACTGGCAGGCAAGAACGTAGTCTCGACAAGCATGATCGATAATCTTTTCCAGAGATGTAAACTGAAGCAAGGCTTATAATCTTACAATATTCATAGAAACTTCAAAAAAAAAAAAAAAACACAATGTTCTTCCCGTGGTTTTGAAAAGAGTACGCCATGTGGTTTGGCCAAATTGCAGTCCTAGTGGTTTTGAAAGGTCAGGAGGCCTCCCAATGAGAAAGTTTTGAGTTTATTTTGTCTAAGGGCGAAGGAAATGAATAAAATATAGACAAAATGCCCATGTGTTCTTCCCGTTTGAACTTTATTTATTTAAAAAAAAAATAAAGAATAAAGAATTCACCTACCACCCCACTTGGCTCTCACAACAAGTAGAAACCATCTGGGTGAGGTGATGTGGAGTGGAGGAACAAGCTACCTTGGTGCGGGTAAAGAGTTTGGTGTTAGATAAGATCTCTGTTTGTCCATATTGTCCCAGGTACCAAGAAGGTGGAGATCAAGGATTAGGGAAAGGCAATCTTGGAATTGAAGCGGTGATTAATACTCGTCTATGCTAGTATATTGGCGATGAGTAATCTTTTGAACCAATGTCAATACCACTTATGTAAATGGTAAAAGACGCATCTTTGGTAAACGGGTTGAAATCTGACCCGTATGTAATGGGTCGAAGCACATTTAGCATCTTGCATGTTGGGTAGGTACCTCAAAGAACTAAGCTTTAGCTATACGTGCAACAAAGAAGAGATGCATAATGTAAGCATCAAGAAGATTGTTTTCGGCAATCAAAACATATGTCAAGTTTTTCCAACAAAGATGTCATTGCTTTAACATGATAGCGTCACCTAATTGCTATGATATATATTTCCAAAGATATAAACTGGAGCAAGGTTTATTACCTTATTCTACATATCGCCACTTCAAAACACAACCAGTCTATTCTTAATCCGTTGTAAAATCCAAAAAAGATCTACAAACAGGCTACAGAGTTATAGTTAACGACAATTTGCTGGTATTGTTAGAAGTTATATTAATTCGAATTGTTAGTCAATATTCTGTTAGAGTCAATAATTTGGAGATTTAGTCGTTGATATGGCCTCTAAGGCTGCCCCAGTAAGGGCACTCAATCCCCCCCATTTTCCCTGCCACATCAGCTTTCTCTCTCCAGCGACCTTCAAGCGATTGGGTGCCCCATTAAGGGCGACCATGATCATTTTTTTCACTTCGTACATGATAAGTTTAATCACATAATATATAATCTCTTCATGCAATGTGTTTCATTTGTGTTACACTTCGTACGTAATTTGCATGACTCAACTATATATATCTATACGTGTTGTACATAGGATGTGCCATCATGTAAAGCTAAAACCCATAACATATAAATGAGATCCAAGCTGTTTCATGCAAATAAACACACAATATCATTTCTGTTCATGCAAAGTTAAATCATTTCTACACAAGTCTTCTTCCCAACACGCAAGCCAAATCACAAGTCGTGTGGTACCAAAGATGCAAACGACCATTTCAGATAAAAAAGGGGCATTTTTGTTGTTATTCATTTCTCTCTATCTATCGGGGGGGACGACCATGTTGTTGAAAAAAGGTTGGACGATCGACATCCCATATAAGGCCGATCGATGGTGAATCGATCGTGAGAGTAGATCTCACACCCTTATTGGAGCCGGCCTAATATCTCCCTGTTTTTCAGCATAGTGGGTCAAGTAGTTGAGTATTTTTAGCACTCTTTAGTTTACTATCCGTTGTACTTTGGCCTATTTAAGAGGTCTTGCTTATGCTAATAAAGAATTAAAGATCATTAGTTGATCAACAATATCAACTTCTTTACACCATTATTTACTTTTTATTATTCCAACAAAATTGGTATCACAGCTCGGTTCTTTCTAAACTGGGCATTTGGTTTGTTGGTCCCTAACGTGTATATTGAGTCGATATGAAAATGCAAACAAATAATAACTTGAATAACTAAATCGTCTAACATTCAAATGTTACATTTCATGTCTATTTAAACTAAACGAAAGGGCACGAGTAAACAATGTGTCGGTTAGTGTATAACCGTTTGTAACCGCCCCTAAATAACTACCCATAACCGTTTTATGGTTATGTAACCGCTATTCGGTTATTGAGTTTCTGACGAGCAACTTTGGTCCTTCGAGTTTGAAGCAATGTCGAGATTAGTATCTTCATTCTCCTCCTTAATCTTGATCGTTGCTTCGTCCTAAGTCTTGAACTCCGAGCATTTGTCGCATAGTCATGAACTTGAGTCTTGGTAAAGCTTTCGTTAAGATATCTGCTCTTTGTAGTTCTCACATACGTGTTCCACTTTGATATGACCATTCTCACGCATTCACGAATGAAATGATAGCGAATGTCTATGTGCTTGCTCCTTCCATGAAAAAGCGGGTTCTTACGAGTCCTATAGGCGATATGTTGTCAACTCTAAGCGTTATCTTTGTTTCTTCCAATCCGGTTAATTCTTCGAGTAATCGTTTTAACCATAAGGCTTGACATCTTTCTTGCGATAGCCGCCATGAATTTGATTCACATGATGAGAAAGCTACTTGTTGGTTGCTTCGAGTACACCGGTGATAGGTGACTCTCCAAAGTAAAATACTATTCCGGTAGTTCCTTTTCCTTGATCCGTATTGATTCCATAACTACTATCGTTGTATCCTGTAATCTTCACCGCCTTCTTTCTTGCATATTATTCCATGCTCCTTTGTTCCTTTGATGTATCGGATTACTTGTTTCACCGCCTTGGTGATGATCCTTGGTCTTGCATAAATCTGTTTGAGTAGTCCGGTGAGTAACTAAGATCCGGTCTTGTATGTAGTAAGTATCGAGACTTCCAATTAAGCCGGTAATAAGTTGCGTCAACTGTGTTTCCATCTTCCGCCTTGACCAACTTAGTGCGGGATCCATCGGTGTCTTCGTATCATTATTGTCCGTCATGCTTGTCTCTTTTAAGATCTTGATAATGTATCCTGTCTGGTTGATCATAATCTCTCCTCACTCGTGTAACTTCTATCCCAAGGTAATATGCTAGCAACTCTAAGTCGCTCATTTCAAATTTATCTTCCATCTGGGATTTAAATAAGTCTACTTCCTTCTTTGGAGTACCCGTGATTATCAAATCATCTACATATACTCCAACGATAAGTGTAGAAGTTTTGCTTCTCTTTGTATAAACTGCTTGTTCGAGATTACACTTCTTAAAGTCTAAGGACTTCAAGGTTTGGTCAAGCTTCACGTTCCAAGCTCTAGGTGCTTGTCTTAAGCCATACAAAGCTTTAGTTAGCTTGTAGACTTTTCCTAGGTTTCCTTGTTGAATGAAACCTTCAGGTTATGTAACATAGACTTCTTCCTTCAATTCCCAATGTAAAAATGCTGATTTTACATCTAAGTGGTGTACTTTCCATCCATGATATGATGCTATTGCTAATATCAATCGAACTGTCTCTATCCTAGCAACTGGTGCGAACACCTCATCGAAGTCTATTCATTGTTCTTATACATAACCTTTTGCTACTAATCTTGCTTTATACTTTATGATCCTTCCTTGTGCATCTCTCTTGGTTTTATAAACCCATTTGAGTCCTATCGCCTTCTGATTTTCGGGCAATGTGGTAAGGGTCCATGTGTTGTTTTTGTTAATTGAATCTAATTCAATTTCCATGGCGTCAATCCACTTCTCATCTTTTGATGCTTCTTTGTAATTAAGGGGTTCTTCTTCTGTGAAAAATAAGCTTGGCGCTTCTACTTCACGTGCAGTTTTGTATAGGTCTATGATCAAGTCTAGGATCTGAGCTTTCGAATGAGCTTATAGTAGCTCCTTCTTCATCTTCTGAGTTAGGGTTGTAAGTGTATGATGGTGGTGTGATTGATGAGGGTGGATCTGGTATAGGTTCTTGTTCTTGATACGTGTTATCAGTGTTTTCTGTGTTGACTTGTGTAGGATTATCATAGTCAACTCCAACTATTACAAAGCTAGTCCAAAACGTATCTTATGTGCTTGTATCCTCTTCATTGTTATTCCAATCCCACGGTTTCGTTTCCATAAACTTTACATCCCTACTAACATGTTTCTTCTTTCCTACGGGATCATATAGTCTACATGCTTTTGATCCTTCTTCAACTCCTAAGTAAATCATTGGAATGCTTCTATCATACAGCTTCTTCAAGTGAGGTATCGTTATCTTAGCATAAGTTGTGCATCCGAATATTCTTAGGTATTCTAGGTTTGGTTTTACATTGTAGAGGGCTTCATATGGTGTTTTATCTTCCGGGGCTTTCGAGGTACCTGTTGAGTATGTAAATAGCATGTCCATTGCTTCCGCCCAAAAGTTAAGGGTAACTTCATTGCTTTCATCATAGTCCTAGTAGTTGATAACATCGTTCTATTTCTCCTTTCTACTACACCATTCTGCTTTGTGAGTATGGTGTTGTCAATTGTCTTTCTATTCCATTCTCCTTACGATTATTTGGTGAATTCATGTGATGTAAATTCACCTCCTCTATCGATTCTTAGCATCTTTATTTTCAACTTCAACTTTGATTCAATTCTTTGTCTAAATTCCTTGAATGTCTTTGAATGCTTGATCTTTCGAAGTTAGAAAGTAAGCCCACATGAAATGTGTGTAGTCATCTACTAATAAGAAGATGAGCTTTTTTCCAGAGTGTGTTGCTGGACTAATGGGACCACAAAGATCTCCATATACTAAGTCCAGCGGGTTCTTTGATCTGAATTTGGCTTGGTTTGGAAAGGGTGTTCTGATGTGTTTTCCTAATAAACATGCATCACGGATTTGTCCTACATGATTTATTCTCGGTATTCCATCCACTAGACCTTTTCTTGTCATCTTGTCTATCGTGTCAAAGTTCAGGTGACCTAATCTAGCATGCCATAACCATGCTTGGTCATCTACATTTGCTAAGAGACATATGGGTGCTACTATATGTAATCTAATACTGTAAAGTCGATTCTTAGATCGTTCTACTTTCATCAACAACTTCTTGTTCTTATCATACAAAGTCAGTAAATTTCCATCCATGATGATATTGCAACCTATTTCTGTAAGTTTTCCTAGACTAAGTATGTTGCTCTTGAGGTTTGAAATGTAGTAAACATCTGAAATCATCTTCTGTTGTAGGTTTCTACATCCTAATAATAGTGAACCTCTACCCTTTATCTCCACATACGATCCATCTCCAAAACGAACGCGTCCGGTGATGTTTTCGTCAATATCCTTAAAATGTCCTTTGGTGCCTGTCATATGGTTGCTTGCACCATTATCTAAATGCCATATGCTAGCATCTGTTGTAGCATATTTTCGGGGGTGTACTTGTTCTTCATTTAACAAGATTTCTTCGGTTTCGTGTGTAGCCATTAGTAATGATGGTTCATCGTCTTCTAAGATAAGGTTTGATTGTTCCTGAGTTGTTGGTGGACTTCTACAATTTCTCTTGAAATGTCCGGTTTTCCCGCAATTGAAACATTTCAAGTTCTTTTTATCGCACTCACCTTTATTCTTATTGTGAGTTGAGTTCTTCCATTCGAGTTGTCTCTATTTCCCTTATTTTTCCAATTTCCTCGTGAATGGTTTGATCTACCTCTAAATTTGGTAAATCGTTTCTTATTTCTAGAGTGTTCGCCTTGTGCGAATAATAGGTTATCTTGGCTTTCTACTTGTCCTCCCTTTCGGAGTTTTATTCTCTCCTCGAATGCCTTAAGTTTTCCAATGATCTCATCTAACGTAATGTCATCGAGATCATTCGTCATTCTATGGATGCTACTATTTGAATGATCCTATCGGTGTGAAATCTAATAGTTTTCGTACTAAAGTGATTCATCCAATGCTTTTCCTAATTCTTTAGCCTTCGTGGCGTAGCCGTTCAGTTTGGCTGTAAATGCATCCACCGTTTCATCCTCCTTCATTTGAAGGGTCTAAAATCCAATCATCAATAATTGTAACCGTGCTTGTTGCACTTTCTCTTCTCCAACGTGTCTCTTTTTCAATGAATCCCATAATTCCTTTGCTGTTTTGCAACTTGCTACTTGTAAGATCACATCTTCGGTCAATGCTTGATATAGGAAGGTGGTTGTTGCCTTATCCTTCTTATCACCTACTTGTGTGTTTTCCTTAGGTTCTATTGCTTCCCATAAACCTTGTGCTTCTAGTATCACCTTAATTTGTATAGTCCAAACTGTGTAGTTTGTGGTTTTGAGTTTAGGGCATTGATACTGTGCCATTGGGGTTACGGGTTTTGTTGTTGTGTTACTGCTACTCGCATCGTCACCGGGCATTTTGATAGTGCTTATGATCTTCACTTTCTAATTTGTATGGGGATTCTATTAAAGTATGGTATTCTTAATACTACGGGAATAGAAATAGTTATCCGGGAATCTAATAGTACGGGATCAATATATAGTTCTCGGGATTTCCTAATAATGTAAAATAATGATGTATACTATCTAAAGTATAAAAGAGAAATACAAAGTTTGAATTTGTGACCTCGTTGTTGTGTTAAACACAATCGTATTCCCACTTGTGTCGGTACTTGAGTATAATACCAACCACTTTCTTTCTTTCCCACTTTCACTAAACCAATTCGCGTACACCTTTTGATGTTGTCGAATTGCCTTCAATCTACTTGTCCTT
This sequence comes from Chrysanthemum lavandulifolium, assembly GCA_022545495.1. Classification (NCBI taxonomy): domain Eukaryota; kingdom Viridiplantae; phylum Streptophyta; class Magnoliopsida; order Asterales; family Asteraceae; genus Chrysanthemum; species Chrysanthemum lavandulifolium. The sequence continues at coordinate 243,753,738 of CM040245.1, read as the reverse complement.
CACCACGTTGTTTCTTCTCTTTTTCTTTTGTGTCGATTTGTAAATAACGTGCCCTAGAACTTCTTGGTCTCGGCTTTCTTCTCGGTAACAACAAGGTTTTGTTGTTTTGACTTCAATCGAACACAAGTATCCAACAAAATACCTTTCGGTATTTTAAGTAAAACAAGTCGATTACTTGTTTTCTTCTTTACCACTACGATGGTAGTATCCTTCGTTGCTTGTCCGCGTTCCACAATACCCTTCTCTTCTTTCTTTGTTCCACACCGAATGTTTCACAATAAAATACCTTTCGGTATTTCCAACAACAAAACACAATTGATCAGGTCGTGTTTTTCGTTATTATCTTTGTATTGCTAGCGTCTTCTTCCAAAAACAATCCTAGATTGCTTTCCTCTTAACCGGTCTAAATTTCTCCAAGCAACTTCCTTTTTCTTCTTGTATATGTCGTGTATATACAAGGTACCCTAACGCGTCTTCTTTTTCTTCTTGTCACGTAACGAAGTGTAACAAGGTATCCTTCTTCTTTCTCTTCTTGTTGTCGTGTGCAAGACACCAACAAGGTACTCGTTTTTCTTTCTCTTATGCTGCGTACAAAGATTTGTAACAGGTATCCGACACCAATAAGGTTTGATGTCCTCTCGTTTGCATATTCGACACAACGATAAGTCGTATACTACTTATCTTATGTCCTAGTTATCCAAAAAACGTCTCCTTCTCCTGAAACAAAAGTTTCAGCGCTTTCTTCTTCCTGAACCAAAGAACAGCGCTTTCGTTTTCTGTTTCGGTTCCCTTCTTCTTCTCGTTAAGATTTCTGGTTTGGTATGTCTCGTTAACAGAATCTGGTTTTGATTTGTGATTGTAACAAGCGTGTAACGATGGATCTTGATGCCAAATGTTGGTCCCTAACGTGTATATTGAGTCGATATGAAAATGCAAACAAATAATAACTTCAATAACTAAATCATCTAACATTCAAATGTTACATTTCATGTCTATTTAAACTAAACGAAAGGGTACGAGTAAACAATGTGTCGGTTAGTGTATAACCGTTTGTAACCGCCCCAAAATAACTACCCATAACCGTTTTATGGTTATGTAACCGCTATTCGGTTATTGAGTTTCTGACGAGAAACTTTGGTCCTTCGAGTTTGAAGCAATGTCGAGATTAGTATCTTCATGGTTTTCAATGGCCACAAGTGCAAAAAACATCAATATGTCCCAACCACAAATTCCCATCTTCAAAGGAGACTAATGAATTCTGGAGCATCAAGATGAAGACCCTATTCAGATCCCAAGATCTATGGGAATAATGGGATCATATCGAAAACAATGTCGAATCAAGCAATGAACCTCAAACCAAGGAGTATGAGAAGAAAGTCGCCAAGGCACTATTTTTCATCCAACAAGTAGTTGATGAGGCCATTTTTTCAAGAATAACATCAGCAACTACAGCAAAGCAGGCATGGATTATTCTGAGCACCGAATATCAAGGCTCTTCCAAAGTAATCACCCTCAAATTGCAGTCACTAAGACGAGAATTTTAAATCTCTACCATGAAAAGCAACGAGTCTGTGCATGATTTGCTGGCACGAGTTTCAACAGTGGTATGTCACATGAAATCTTATGGCAAGCAAATTTCAGATGAGACTATGAGACCGTGGTGGCAAAGGTCTTAAGAAGTCTGACCCCGAGGTACGATCATGTAGTAGCAGCGATCGAAGAGTCCAAGGATCTCTCGCAGTTTTCATTTGATGAATTGATGGGGTCTTTGCAAGCGCATGAAGCAAGAATAAACCGATCTGTAATTTCTGAAGAAGAAAAAGCCTTTCAGACCAAAGGTGAGTCTCAATTCACGAGTCAGCGAACAAGAGGAAGAGGCCGTGGAGGCTTCGTGGAAGAGGGCGATCCAGAAATAGTTCTTGGTATTGTTGCATTTGCCAAAAACCTGGACATACCGATGAAATGACGAACAAGTTAATTACCTGTTCATGGCAAAAGGTGAAATGGAGGAAGTTACATAAGAAGCATGGTATATAGACAGCGGGTGTTTGCATCATATGACAGGGGACAAGACAAAGTTCAAGGAATTGGATGAGACAGTAAAATCTATAGTTCGTCTTGGCGACGATAATCAACTTAAAATTGAGGGACGAGGTACTTGTTCTGTCACTCCTGGTAAACAAGCAAAACATATAAAAGATGTTCATTTAACATGACTTCAAATCAAATGTTCCCTCTCATTTTTTCAGACAAGACAGAAACTGCATTTATGAGCAAAGTCGAGAAAGAAAGCGAATTATGGCACCTTTGATATGGCCATTTAAATTTTCAAGGTTTGCAATTAGTGAAGAAGAAAGAAATGGTCACCAATCTTTCTACCATCATATCTAGTGATAAAGTATGTGAAATTTGTGTTCTTGGGAAACAAACCAAGCAGGTATTTCCAATTGGAATAGCTAAACGAGCTAATGAAATACTTGAGCTTGTACATGCTGCCTTATGTGGTCCAGTGAGAACCGAATCACTTGGTGGGAGCAAATATTTTCTGTTGTTCACTGATGACTATAGTAGGATGAGTTGGATCTACTTCTTGCAACAAAAATCAGAAACGTTTGATCACTAACGTTAAGTCATTAAATCATGAAACTTAAAACCGGGTATTGTAAAAATATGAAACTTGTAAAAATGATTAAACTTATCAATATACTAAATATTAATATATAAAATGAGTAATAAGTTTAATGGATCACGTAAACGTTGTTAAAACCTAAAAACCTAAGTTAAATACGCGTAAAACGTAAATCGTACAAGGTTTCTGAAAAAAATAGAAAATTGAAAATGTAACTCGTAAAATATTTACAAAATAAAATTAATTATATAATCATGTTGACTAATAATAGTCTAGTTTTGGTTACGAGTTGAGTGTGCATTTATCTTCGTGCGCGATTTAACTATTCTAGTTTCTCGTAATAGTAAATTTACTTGAAATAATAATATTAAATGATGTAATAAATCAAATAATGACATCATAATTTTGAGAAAGGTTTCGGATCATTAAACACATCATTATAAGATTTTGGTAAAGTTGGAATGGAAGACACATGAAGAATAAGACGATCAGGAGGGCAATTTGTCCCGACACGAAAACGTGTGACCATAGGATGAATAGAAACACAGGGTTTGGGTTGGGCGGCGGTGTGGGAATAGCATTAGTATTGATTGGAGGTGTATCAATAGGTGTAGTAGGTGTAATAGGTGTAGTAGTTGTAATAGGTGTAGTAGGTGTAACGGGTTTAGAAGGTGTAATAGGTGAAACACGATCAACATCGGCATCATTTGGTGTAAGAGGTGTAGTAGGTCTAATAGGTTTCGAGCGAATAATATGAGAAAAGACATTAGTTGACTCATCCAAAAATTTATATGAGGGAGGTGAGGTAGGTGTTATAGAGCCAAAAGGAAATATCGTCTCATCAAAGGTAACATGGCGTGAAATGATGATTTTATTGGTCGTTAAGGCAAGACAATGATAGCCACAATGATTGGATGCTTATCTTAAAAAATGGAGGGTGTGATATGTGGTTCAAGTTTGTGAGAGACGTCGAGGTGAGGATAGCAAAGACACCCAAAAGTAAGTAAAAGGCTAAATCGGGTTTGGTTCCAAAAAGGCGGGAAAAGGTATGTCATTATTAATGGCTTTCGAAGGTAATATATTCAATAGGTAAATGGCCATATTAAGTGCTTCAACCCAATAATTGGGAGGAATGTGAGCTTGAAACAACAATGTGCGAATAAGGTTGTTTTTGCTTCAGATCATCCTTTTAGATTTACCATTTTGTTGTGAGGTTTTGGGACATGAAAAACAAAACTGGATACCATTAGATGCAAATAACTTATGAAAAGTGTGGTTATTAAATTCACCACCATGGTCACACTTAAAGGACTTTATTTCACACTTAAATTGAGTGTGAACAAAGTTACGAAATAACATAAATTTATACAAAACATTAGATATATTAACCAAACGACAAATTCAAACATATTACGAATAATGAACTAAGAATAAAAAAAAATAAAAAACCAGAAAGACTTGGAATTGAGGAGGTCTACAAATCTGAGCGAATAATGTCAAAACAAGACTGAACCACAATACTTGAACTAATAAATGGAAGCCTCATGTGTTTGCCAAGTTGACAAACATGACAAAGAATAGGATGTTTCTCTTTATTACACGAAATTGAATTACTAGAAAGAACACGATGTAACACTTCACTTCCTGGATGTCCAAGGCGTTGGTTCCACATATACTGACTGGTAAGAAAAGCATGCGGGATAGTAGAAGGCTTCGTGACCATAAAGATCCTCAGTGCTATCACAACGAAGAAGCATGTGACGCGTCATGAAGTCCTTAATAGAAAAACCAAAAGCATCAAATTCAACTATACAATTACTATCACGAACAAACTGACGAACAAAAATTAAATTTTTGACAATGTTAGGAGTAATGAGAACGTTATTTAGATGAAGTGGTCGATGGGGTGTAGGAAAAATGCTATGGCCAGAGTTGGTAACGGGTATAGAATAACCGTCACCAACTGAAACAGAAGGATAAATAAACAAATTAAAAACATCAATAAGACTATAAACAGAATCATTAAGGTGAGAACTCCCGCCTGTGTCCATGTTCCAGTTACCCGGAGTAGGATCCTGCGAACACGATGAAGCCGGTTGACCCCGACTGTCCCTGTTGACCCGTCATGCCCTTTGACCCATCTGACCACACGGAGCCTGTTAACCCGTGTGCCCAAACAGAGCTTGTTGACCCATCGAACCCCACTAACCTGACTGACCGGGTTGAGTGGATTGCATGTAGTGGGTTTGTTGACACATTGGGGGTGGGTTAAAAGGTTGTGGACCCGTGGGAAAATAATGGGCCGGTTGGTAACTAAAGGGAGTTGAGCCTAATTTTTGTTGATTACTAAAACTTGGTGGGCTTATGTGACTAGCGAGAGTGGCAACAAGAATATTGATATGCAATGCTATAGGTGGAAAAATGTCCCTCAACACAAAATTGAAAACTTGGTTGCAAAAAATGTTCGTCAACACAAAGGTAGGTGTGCAAGTGGGGTGTCAGGTGAATGTTATGGCGAGAAAAGTGAAATGACAAAAATACCCTCACGTGGATCGCACGTGAGGACTCACTAATAGGATTTTGTAACACTTGTTAGCCAAAATACATGAATTGAAACAAACTACCATGCAGAGGGACATTGTTCGCAAAAAGTGCAAACATTAGGTACACAGCTCGCGCATTTTTTCAATGACATTTTTCGCAAAAATGGCAAACCTTAGGAACATTTTTTGCAGTTTACCCTTTAATTTTTTATCATTCATATTTATATCCATAACCATATATGTTTGATTCATTCATGAAGAAGTGTACAAATATATGAATACATAACTAACAATAAGTAATGAATGAATGTGGGATCCTATATCACAGTTATGTGCATTACAACACACTCATTTTAGCTCTAGCATGACCTAGAGAAACCTGGAACAGCTCGGTGATGCCCAAATGTACCATCAGTAGCCAAACATGAGTCAAAAACTCGTTCCCTTTCCTAAGTTGTTTTTATGGTAAGCCAGTAATGTTTGGTGCAATTTGTATTGACGAATTGGGAAATTGCAAAGAAATTCAGAAAAAAGCACTTTTCATTTCTCAAAAGCAATGAGGAAACTGAAGATACAGTCAATACGTTCTTAACAGTCAATTTAACTTAATAGTCAATGATATCTTCTCATACACATTTCAACAAACACCTAGTGTGTGCTACATAAAAAGCTCATTATAAACAAAAGTCATATAGATGAATTAGAGAAACACAATAAGGTGCCGTTTAGTTGGCGAAAACTTTTATTGTTTTTTTGTTTATAAATTCTAAGAGAATGGATTGGTTTTTTGTGACAACTCGCAATTTCAGGTCATTTCTCAAGCTTCACAATTTCATCATTTACCGTAAACTAGGTTTACGAGTTTCAAATTTGCGTAACCTTAATGGTTTAGCGGCGAATTCATGATCATATCATCACGGACATTTCATATAGACTAAGTTTAGTCTACATTTCATTAACATCATTTTCATCATGATTAGTTCATTCATGATTTTGCATTTCACCTTAAGCGTGTAAATTTCATATTAAATAAGCGCTATCGCGTAAGTTATTATTTTGAACATTTAATCCGATACTTCCAAAACTATCCGACATATTTTTATACTTATGTTAAGTTTATAAAATGGTATTTTGAATTACCAGTGTTTTAAATTTATTTTGTATATAAATCGTTAAATTTATATTATTACGACGCTTTTCTTAAAAACTACGATAATTACCATATCACTCAAATTTTGCAAGAAATGTATTTTACAATTTTATAACTACAATATATTTTACTTTGGTCCATTAAAATGTATTTTAGCTAAAGCTACCTCAATTGCACATATATATTTATACAAGTTACAAACCTTCTTTACTTACATCTATTTACTTGCACAATTTTATACATAATGCAAAAAAAAAAAAAGATATTTGGGAAAACATCCCCCCTAAAAACCGGCCATAGGGGGGGAGTAAGTATTGAAAGGTAAATATTCCTTGCTTTCCATTCAACACAATCAACCGTATATATGCTACAAATGATGATTCTAGACTAAGCATACATGGGCTAGGCCTAAGATAATACAAATGGGCCTTAATACAAACAATAACTAATAGTATACAAATATTAACTAATACGCCCCCGCAGTTGGAGCGGGAGGAGCCCGGACGCTCAAGCTGGATCGGAATTCTTCAAACAAGGCGGAAGGCAGTCCCTTGGTAAAGATATCGGCGTACTGATAGCGAGAGGGAACATGTAGAACGCGCACCTGACCAGCGGTAACCATGTCTCGAACAAAGTGAATATCAATCTCAATATGTTTCGTCCGCTGATGTTGAACCGGGTTGGCAGAAAGGTAAATGGCACTGACGTTGTCACAGTAGACAAGGGTAGCAGATGCTAAAGGAGAATGTAGCTCACGAAGCAGATTACGAAGCCATGCAGTCTCAGCCACAACGTTAGCAACACCCCTATATTCTGCTTCTGCACTAGACCGGGAGAGGGTGTGCTGACGTTTGGATGACCAAGATAGTAAGTTATCACCCAGAAAAACACAATAACCTGAAGTAGACCGACGTGTAGAAGGACAACCTGCCCAATCAGCATCTGTATAACCAACAAGAGAGGCGGTTGAGGATGAGTATAAGTGAAGGCCAAAGTCCAAAGTACCCTGAACGTATCTCAAGATACGTTTAAGAGCAGCTAAATGAGGCTCCCGTGGATCATGCATGTAGAGGCAAATCTGTTGTACTGCATAAGATAGATCCGGACGAGTGAACGTGAGATACTGAAGTCCACCTGCAAGGCTGCGATATAAAGTAGGATCCTGAACAGGAATGCCTTCTGGACCCAGTTTGGACTCTGTATCAACTGGGGTTCGAGAAGGGTTACAATTAGCCATGTGAGCACGCTCAAGAAGTTGAAGAGCATACTTCCTCTGAGACAAAAACAATCCTGTAGAATGACGAACAGCAGAGATACCAAGAAAGTAATTAAGTGCCCCGAGATCAGTCATGTCAAACTCACTGTGTAAGGAGCCAATAATCTGCTGAAGTAGGGCGATAGAAGAGGCGTAAGAATAATATCATCCATATATAAGTAAATAAGCAACCTCGAGCCACAGCCGATAAATAAATAATGAAGAGTCACACCGACTATGATAAAACCCAACCCTGGTGGCATAACCTGCAAACCGCTGAAACCAAGCACGGGGTGCTTGCTTCAGGCCATATAGGGATCTCTGCAAAAGACAAACATGATGAGGGTATCTAGGATCAACAAAACCCGGAGGCTGATGCATGTAGACAGTCTCAGATAAATCACCGTTAAGAAAAGCATTCTTAACGTCAAGCTGATGGATAGGCCACTTGCAAGATACAGCAAGGCTAAGAACAGTGCGAATGGTGGCCGGTTTGACAACCGGACTAAATGTCTCATCACAATCAACACCAAGTTGCTGACTACTTCCATTAGCAACCAATCGAGCCTTATAGCGGCTCAAGGTCCCGTCAGCGTGAAACTTATGCTTAAACAACCACAGTGAGCGAACCAGATTAACATCTGCGGGCCTCGGTACAAGAATCCAAGTACCATTTTTAACTAACGCATTATACTCATCATACATAGCATTACGCCATTGAGGATCTTTTAAAGCAAGAGAAGGGGATTTGGGTATAGGAGAAATAGAAGACGTATGTAAGGATAGACGATTAGTTGGTTTGACAATGCCCGATTGAGACCTAGTGACCATGCGATGAGTTCGAGGGGGTTCAGCAGCGGGTTGTGGTGAGGAACCTGATGGGTTGGTAGGTGTTTGGGTAGTGGTGGGAGGTGGCGTGGTTTGGGTAGGCGAAGGGGTGTGTTGTGTAGTCTGGTGGTTTGGGGCTTCGGTGGTGGGGCTCATGTGAATAGGGTTAGGGTTGTGATTCGAAGCTTGGTGTTCGTGTAAGGGATGGTGTACAGGGGGGTCGACATTATTTAAAATGTGACCAAGAAGAGGTGATGGTACGGGTTCCAAAAAGGTGTATGATGGTGGGGTAGTAGGAGTCATGGATCGGTATGGGAATTGAGTTTCATCGAAGGTGACATGCCGAGAGATAATGATTTTGTTTGTTTGAGGTCTGAGCAGCGAAACCACGGTGATAGGCGGGATAGCCCGGAAAATGCACGGGTGTACGAGGTGCAAGTTTATGGGGAGTGTAGGTGTGGGTAACAAAGGCACCCAAAATGCGGCGAGAATAGTCGGGTTCTTTTGGAAAAGGCGAGTGAAGGGTATTTCATTGTTAATGGCAGTGGAAGGGATAAGGTTAAGTAGGTAAGCGGCCATATGAAGAGCCTCGACCCAAAAGGAAGGGGGAAGGTGTGCTTGGAAGAGGAGAGTGCGAATGACATTATTTATGGTGCGTATCATGCGTTCTGCCTTTCCATTTTGTTGAGAGGTTTTTGGGCAAGAAAATCGAAGTTGAATACCATGTTTGGTAAATAGGGTGTGTAAACGGTTATTATCGAACTCACCACCATGATCACATTGGAAACTCTTGATTTCACATTTAAATTGATTTTTAACATAATTCCGAAAATGTAAAAACTTATCGAACATGTCAGATTTAGAACGAAGAGGATAAATCCACAAATAGTGAGAAAAGTGATCGAGAAACATAACATAATATTTAAAACCACTAGAGCTGGTAATAGGAGAAGTCCACAAGTCAGAGTGAATAATATCAAAACAATGTTCAACAATAGAATCCGAACTATGAAAAGGAAGCTTCACATGTTTACCAAGTTGACAAGCATGACAAACATGTGTAGACTTTTCTTTATTACATGAAATAAACTGTCGAGACACGAGAGACCGAAGTACGTCGTCACCGGGATGACCCAGACGTTGGTGCCAAGTGGAAGAGCTTGTGGAGAGAAGAGCAGTAGGGATGGTGGATGGCTTGGTGACGGGATAGAGATCACCCGAGCTGTCACATCGAAGGAGGATATGGCGAGTCAAGAAATCCTTCACAGAAAAACCAAATGCATCAAACTCAATAGTGCAATTATTATCTCGTGTAAACTGACGAACAGAAATGATATTTTTAATTATATTAGGGGTGACAAGTACATTATGAAGGTGTAAAGGGCGATGGGGGGATGGAATAATGCTATGGCCAGTGTTGGTAACAGGAATGGAATTACCGTCACCAACATGTACAGATGGGAATAGACGTTTGTTAAAAATGGTACTTAAATTATTTGCACTAGAATTTAAATGAGAGGAGGCACCTGTATCCATGTTCCATGTTGGGTCTTGCAAAGTCATAGTGCTAAATGCACTTGGAAGTGAAGTAGCTTGAGTCGGATGGATAGCGGGTGCGGGTCCAAGCAATCCGTTGGAAGAGGTAGCTGGCTGTTGTAAATAATTAACCATGTGGGCTTGCTGTTGAGGGACTTGGGCCACGTATGGCTGCTGGGGTAAAGGAGCATTATGGGCTGGATAAATCAAGGGGGTAATATAAGCTTGTGGGGTGGGGTAGTGGGCTGCACGTGGGGAAAGATGGGCTTGGTATGGCTGTTGAGCCAGGCGTGTGTTATGGGAGGTCCACGCAACAGAAGGGTTGTAGGATGTAGTATTTCCTATTCGTGCATGGTTAACAGTAGGAACATTAGACGTCTTAGGATTTAATCCCACCCGGTTCCGGTGATCGTGAATAAATTTACAACGGTCACCAAACTTGCAAGTCCCTTTATTAAAGTGGTTACATAATTGAGAAAGGTTTTGAGACTTATTTGTTTGAGAATGGGTGTTACCTTTTGATGAATTAGTAGCCATGAGGACAGTAGGGGAAGACGAGCTACTGTTAAAATTAGTGGAGAGGTCGGTTGCATCTTGGAATGTAGATTCCTCTAGGAGAAGCATGGTACGTGTGGTTTCAAAGGATGGAAGAGGTTCACGGTGTCGAATGATTTTCACAATAGTATCAAAACGTGAATCTAACCCATTAACCGCATATATCACCAAATTCGTGTCACTTACCGACGATCCAAGATTCTTAAGCCTATCCGCCATAGACTTAATTTTGGTGCAATATTCGTTGATAGACATCTTCCCAATCTTAATGGAGCGGAGTTCATTGTCAAGGTTGATGGCCCTAGCGTCTTTGTTGTCGTGAAATAGCCCTTGTAGATGATCCCACAAGTCTTTTGCATTGCCCGGTGTGGAGACAACTTGCTCTTGTAACGAGTCACATAGGGATTCAAGGATCCACATCTTGATGAGATCATCAAGTTTGCACCACTCCGGATCTAGGTTACTAGATGAGGCTTGGTTGGTTGATTTTTCTTCAATGTGTGATTTAAGTCCAAGGCTTCCAAGATGTATTTTAAAGAAAGAGCTCCAAGAAGTGTAGTTGTGTTTTTCGAGATTGAGTTTGAGGGGGACTTTGTTGGTGATGCTAAAGGGGATGAGTTTATCGGCGGTTGTAGGAGGAGGGGGTGGTGGAGTGTCTTCATCGCCGGCCATGAAAGCCGAATTTTTTTTTGGTAAGGTTCAGAAGGTCACGACTGAGATTGGAGGAGAAGGGAGAGGAGCGTTTTAATTGAGAGAAAAAATAGGAGAAAATTAAGTGTGGCTTGATACCATATTGAAAGGTAAATATTCCTTGCTTTCCATTCAACACAATCAACCGTATATATGCTACAAATGATGATTCTAGACTAAGCATACATGGGCTAGGCCTAAGATAATACAAATGGGCCTTAATACAAACAATAACTAATAGTATACAAATATTAACTAATAGTAAGTCAAAGTTGGTAACATTTTTTCTTTCATATCTAGATTTATACTCAAACTCTTTCATTTTCACTCATTTCATCTCAAATAATTCAAGAGTAAAGTTTTTCTTCCTTTTGTTCTTTCTCTCCTACAACCGGCCATATAAGGGAGTTAAGAAGGAATTCACAAAATTTTTCCAAGATCAAGTTAACACAATCTAGTTACACTCTTATTAAAGGTTTTGAAATAAAAACCTAGGGTGTTTAGGTTAATCCTTGTTCTAATCACCTCATCAAAGTAGCTTGTAAGCATATCATTTACATTGTACATCTTTCCTTATCATTTCATATGTATTTCATCATTTTTGAGCAAGCATGCAAGACTTATGGTTATTTATACCATTTTTAACATGGTTTTAGAGTTTTATACATATAAGTCATCCTATAATTTATCCCTTGTTATATATTGGTCTTGATGATGTTTAGGAACCCATGACACCCTAAGAAGGTGTATGGTAGGATTAGAATAGCTTTGGAGTTGTTTTGAAGGGATTGGAATAGGTTTAGTACGAGAAAAACTCTTTTCGACAAGTATAAAAAGTGGTCTGATCTTAATTTGTATTTCTGGAAAATCCGACAGTGAGACACGAATTTTGGCCTAGATATTTAGAAAATATACTTTAAAAGCGAATCCGTGGCGGCTTGAGCGGATTAAAGCGGAGTTATAACGAAGAAGTTATGAATTTTCAAGTTTGTGACGAAATATATAATTTACGAAAATTTCAAAGACACTATTATTATTTTATTCGAGTCAAAAACGAGTCTTAAGCTTTATAAATTATTTCGACTTATCAAAATATATTAGTATACTTTGATACGAAGCTAAGGACGATAATCGTGAAAAGCGGTTTGTAACGACTAAAATATGCACGTTTTATGAAGTTGCCGTAACTTTACTTTTAGAAAACTATATTATTTTTATTTGTCAAGTGTTACGGTAAACAAAACGACCATGTTGAAGGCTATGTTTAACGTGAGCGTAGAACTTTTGTAACGAGATGTCTTCTAATAAAATTTAGATCATCAAGCATATTTTCCAAAAGCGACCAACCGTTTGTATAGCGGAGTTGTAATAAATTATTTACGGTTGCTTAAACTTTGCCGAAACTCACTTTTAAACCACATTTTGGACAAAATCACCATATTTAACCTCTATTATCCTTATGAACGAGACCTCTAAGATAAAAACTTAATTGACAAAACTTCGAGATTTTGATACAAGCTTTCCAAAACCGTTGAGTTCGTTTCCTAACGTTCGACGTACACCATTTTACGACTAGTTTTTCGAAGCCATTTTTGTCACTTTCATGAAAGTTCCAACGACATTATTTTACGACGAAAAGTTAAAATTTCACAATAAATCCTTAAGAAGCTATTGTAGGATGACATTTTGACGTAAGTACTTGCAAAGTAATTTAAGAATGGTCAAGACGTCAAAAGAGTATTTTTCGACGATAATTATTATTTTCAAAACTCACAAATGGTATAAATAACATACGAAATGCATGCATAACATTACATCATAACTCATTGCGTATCACATCATCCATAATAGGTCACGGTTAGAGGTTGCGCCTCATTTCAGTGTATCCACTTTTGCCATCGCATTTTGTCCAAGTGAGTTTTCATAGCCCCATTTTCAATTGTTTGGAACTATTTTGGGGAGATACATGCTTAACTATTTTCACAAGTACTTTAGATTTTTAAGGATAAAGTCTATCATGATCACCATTGTTTCAAAATAAAATGTTGTACTATATCAATTGTTCTTGTTTGCGTGCTATAGTTATCGTCGAATAAAGTACTATATCGGTTGACTCTCGATACATTGAGTCATGTACTATTGATTATGTGCTACGGTTCTCGTCGTATAATGTTCTAAATCGGTTGACTCTTCGATACATTGAGTCTAGTCCTATTGATTAAGTGCTATTGTTCTCGTCGAGTTAGATACTATATTGTGAATTCATTTGACATCATGTGTTTGAACATAAACTACACATATTTTGGCGGTGGGTTGTGAACACACGGGTTGCAAGTTTTGTATGGCGGAACTTGGGCCGAGTGGATTTACAATGCCTTTCTTGCATAAACGATTTTGAAAGGCTTTACATTTCAACACAAACTCTATGAACTCACTCAACCTTTGTGTTGACACTTTTAGCGTGTTTTATCTCGGTATCTAAGGTATTCACTTCATGGCATGCATTTGGACACATCATGGAGTCGCGATGACGACGCGTCTCACTTGGGTTTTACGTGCTTTAAAACATCGTTTGAATTGTAACAAACTTATTTCCGCACAAGATGATTTTCATTTGGGACCTATACTTTGTAAACTCGATTGTTTTATTAAATCAAACGATGTATTTTCCAAGCGACACTTTAGGTCGTTCAATATAACTGTGATTGTGATGCTATGACGATCAATCCCGAGAATTCCATTCGCCGCAAAGCAGTAATTTGGGGGTGTGATGATTGGCATCGAGCTTGATTATAGAGAACTAGGTTGCATCATTGACCCTAGACTATAACTACATCATCATAGCATCTCATCATTTCATCATAAGTGTATGTTCACTTTACATGCGGTTTATACGTACATTTTTCGAGTTATTTACTTTCATTTCATATCGATTGTCACATGGATGCCTTTAAATGCCCATCCCATTATCCTTTCCTCATACTCTAATGTGGTGAATGCTTTGTCATTTCCTATCGCAATTTTAATATCAGTTGACTCATCACCGATAACGTCGAATGCCGAGATAAACCCTTAAGTAGGGCAAAGTCACTCTCACTCCTTTGTTTCATCACTAACATGTCGAGTTACACGTTATTAACACATTAAGTCACTAAACCATCATACATTTGAAGCACTTACAACATCTCATAACCCATTTCTTAGGAAACCGTCGATCATTCTGAAAAATAACTTCAAACTTATCACCTCATATCATATCTCTTTAGAGCACTTATTCTTAACATAGGATTTTGCTACGTCTCACATTTCCTCTTGTTTTGAAGAAGATATGGCGCCGAAGAAAGCTACACCCGAATTGACACAAGCTGTTATTCAAAAGTTGGTAAGGGATAGTATAGCGAGGCATTAAGGATTGAAAGGAAGCGGTGGCTGCTGCTGCTGAGGCCGCTGACTCGCCGGCCGCTAGAATTGCGAGGGGCAAAGAAGCCGCTAGGCTTCTTCTTCTGCTGCAGGAAATGCAGAGGAGGGTCGGAGTTAAAAGCTGTTCGTATAAGGATTTCAAAGTGGAGATCCCACAGTTTAGAGTACCAAGGAGCCCATTGCCATGGTTCGATGGTTCGAGAAATTGGAGTCCGTGTTTTTGTTATGTAATTGCGGGATGATAGCAAGGTCAAGTTTGCTACGAGTACCCTACTTGATGGAGCATTGTCGTGGTGGAACTCTTATGCTCAGCCGATGGGAATGGAAAATGCTTTCAAGCTCACTTGGGAGCAATTCAAAGGTTTGGTAACAAAGAAGTTTTGTCCGCGTACGGAGGTGAAGAAGTTAGAGACCGAATTCTATGAGTTGGTAACTATTGGGTATGACATTGATACTTACATTCGAAGGTTTCAAGAATTGGCCGTGTTATGCCCATCTATGGTTTCGGATAATGAGAAGCTACTGGAGGCTTTCATTGAAGGACTTCCCGAGATTATTCAAGGCGATGTGACTTCTTTTGACCCGCAAACGATTGAGGAATCTATTCGATTGTCTCAAAAGCTCATGGCACAAGTAGTAAAGAGGGGCAACATCACCAACATCAACCGTAACAACAATACCAACAACCGCGCTCAACTACAACAATAACCAAAACAACAACAACAACGGCGATAACCAAATCAACAACAACAAAAGAAAATGGGAAAATGACCGGAAGGTTATGATAACGACAACCAAAACCGTAACACTAACCATCATCGACAACGAGAATAAAAGACAAGAAGTCGCCGTGGTCTATGTTGCTGCACCAACAAAGGGAAGAGCTTATGCGTGAAACTTACCGCGATGCCACCAATGCACGCTACATCATAATGGTCCATGTGGTATATGCTTTAGCTGTCACAAAGTAGGACACCTTGCTAAGGACTGTAAGGGCAAGGCCATGGTTACATGTTACAGATGTGGGGAGCAAGGACACTATCGGAATCAATGTCCTCAAAACCAAAGACAACAAGTTGAAGGTGCTTATGGGAATGCATACATGTTAGGAGGAAGAGAAGCTCGTCAAGGTATCAACGACGCGGAAGACTAAAGAAGTTCGGAAACTAACAGTCTTATTTCTCCTTATGTACTAGGTCGTACTAAGTTTATGTCTTCCATCGTATCCGGAACTTTATAACTTAACGATGTACTACTTTTGATAAACCACTCGTTGTAAAATATTCTTATCTATCGTACATTATTTTCTTTCCGATTTGTTATTACTTACGAGAATTTTAATTCCTTTTATTTTAACTGCCATTTTAACGACACGGTTTAAATCTTTGTAAACATTGAGAGTTATAACAACTAAACCGAACGTCACATTATCGTTCCTTAATTATACATAGCCTAGCTAACTATGTCTAATTCTGGAGGGATCATGTTATGTTGGGAGCAGTTAGTTATAAATCTTAGTGCAAGCAAAATCTTCACATATTTCAAAGTCAAAGTGTTACTCACGGAAGATTCATCCCATATTTTCTCTACTATGATGTTTTATACACCCGCAATCATCGATAACCGTAACGACACTTCTCCATGTCTTCTCTCCTCGATATTCATCACAAACTCAAAAATTCGATAGACCAACACGAACTGAATTCAGGGACTGAATTCCTTTTTGGATGGGCGAATGTGACAACTCGCAATTTCAGGTCATTTCTCAAGCTTCACAATTTCATCATTTACCGTAAACTAGGTTTACGAGTTTCAAATTTGCGTAACCTTAATGGTTTAGCGGCGAATTCATGATCATATCATCACGGACATTTCATATAGACTAAGTTTAGTCTACATTTCATTAACATCATTTTCATCATGATTAGTTCATTCATGATTTTGCATTTCACCTTAAACGCGTAAATTTCATATTAAATAAACGCTATCGCGTAAGTTATTATTTTGAACATTTAATCCGATACTTCCAAAAACTATCCCGACATATTTTTATACTTATGTTAAGTTTATAAAAATGATATTTTGAGTTTACCCAGTGTTTTAAATTTATTTTGTATATAAATCGTTAAATTTATATTATTACGACGCTTTTCTTAAAAACTACACGATAATTACCATATCACTCAAATTTTGCAAGAAATGTATTTTTACAATTTTTATAACTACAATATATTTTACTTTGGTCCATTAAAAATGTATTTTAGCTAAAGCTACCTCAATTGCACATATATATTTATACAAGTTACAAACCTTCTTTACTTACATCTATTTACTTGCACAATTTTATACATAATGCAAAAAAAAAAAAAAGATATTTGGGAAAACATCCCCCCTAAAAACCGGCCATAGGGGGGGAGTAAGTCAAAGTTGGTAACATTTTTTCTTTCATATCTAGATTTATACTCAAACTCTTTCATTTTCACTCATTTCATCTCAAATAATTCAAGAGTAAAGTTTTTCTTCCTTTTGTTCTTTCTCTCCTACAACCGGCCATATAAGGGAGTTAAGAAGGAATTCACAAAATTTTTCCAAGATCAAGTTAACACAATCTAGTTACACTCTTATTAAAGGTTTTGAAATAAAAACCTAGGGTGTTTAGGTTAATCCTTGTTCTAATCACCTCATCAAAGTAGCTTGTAAGCATATCATTTACATTGTACATCTTTCCTTATCATTTCATATGTATTTCATCATTTTTGAGCAAGCATGCAAGACTTATGGTTATTTATACCATTTTTAACATGGTTTTTAGAGTTTTATACATATAAGTCATCCTATAATTTATCCCTTGTTATATATTGGTCTTGATGATGTTTAGGAACCCATGACACCCTAAGAAGGTGTATGGTAGGATTAGAATAGCTTTGGAGTTGTTTTGAAGGGATTGGAATAGGTTTAGTACGAGAAAAACTCTTTTCGACAAGTATAAAAGTGGTCTGATCTTAATTTGTATTTCTGGAAAATCCGACAGATGACACGAATTTTGGCCTAGATATTTAGAAAATATACTTTAAAAGCGAATCCGTGACCGCTTGAGCGGATTAAAAGCGGAGTTATAACGAATAAGTTATGAATTTTTCAAGTTTGACGACGAAATATATAATTTCGAAAATTTCAAGACACTATTATTATTTTATTCGAGTAAAAAGCGAGTCTTAAGCTTTATAAATTATTTCGACTTATCAAAAATATATTAGTATACTTTGATACGAAGCTAAGGGCGTATAATACGTATAAAAGCGGATTTGTAACGACTAAAATATGCACGTTTTATGAAGTTGCCGTAACTTTACTTTTAGAAAAACTATATTATTTTATTTGTCAAGTGTTACGGTAAACAAAGCGACCATGTTGAAGGCTATGTTTAACGTGGGCGTAGAACTTTTGTAACGAGATGTCTTCTAATAAAATTTAGATCATCAAGCATATTTTCCAAAACGACCAACCGTTTGTATAGCGGAGTTGTAATAAATTATTTACGGTTGCTTAAACTTTGCCGAAACTCACTTTTAAACCACATTTTGGACAAAATCACCATATTTAACCTCTATTATCCTTATGAACGAGACCTCTAGGATAAAAACTTAAATGACAAAACTTCGAGATTTTGATACAAGCTTTCCAAAACCGTTGAGTTCGTTTCCTAACGTTCGACGTACACCATTTTACGACTAGTTTTTGAAGCCATTTTGTCACTTTCATGAAAGTTCCAACGACATTATTTCTGACGAAAAGTTAAAATTTCACAATAAATCCTTAAGAAGCTATTGTAGGATGACATTTTGGCGTAAGTACTTGCAAAGTAATTTAAGAATGGTCAAGGCGTCAAAGAGTATTTTTCGACGATAATTATTATTTTCAAAACTCACAAATGGTATAAATAACATACGAAATGCATGCATAACATTACATCATAACTCATTGCGTATCACATCATCCATAATAGGTCACGGTTAGAGGTTGCGCCTCATTTCAGTGTATCCACTTTTGCCATCGCATTTTTGTCCAAGTGAGTTTTCATAGCCCCATTTTCAATTGTTTGGAACTATTTTGGGGGAGATACATGCTTAACTATTTTTCACAAGTACTTTAGATTTTTAAGGATAAAGTCTATCATGATCACCATTGTTTCAAAATAAAATGTTGTACTATATCAATTGTTCTTGTTTGCGTGCTATAGTTATATGTCGAATAAAGTACTATATCAGTTGACTACTGATACATTGAGTCATGTACTATTGATTATGTATTCTCTGATTCTCGTCAGTATAATGTTCTAAATCGATTGACTCACGATACATTGAGTCTAGTCCTATTGATTAAGTGCTATTGTTCTCGTCGAGTTAGATACTATTGTGAATTCATTTGACATCATGTGTTTGAACATAAACTACACATATTTTTGGCGGTGGGTTGTGAACACACGGGTTGCAAGTTTTGTATGGGCGGAACTTGGAACCGGGTGGATTACAATGCCTTTCTTGCATAAACGATTTTGAAAGGCTTTACATTTCAACACAAACTCTATGAACTCACTCAACCTTTGTGTTGACACTTTTTAGCGTGTTTTATCTCGGTATCTAAGGTATTCACTTCATGGCATGCATTTGGACACATCATGGAGTCGCGATGACGACGCGTCTCACTTGGGTTTTCGTGCTTTAAAACATCGTTTGAATTGTAACAAACTTATTTCCGCACAAGATGATTTTCATTTGAGACCTATACTTTGTAAACTCGATTGTTTTATTAAATCAAGCGATGTATTTTCCAAACGACACTTTAGGTCGTTCAATATAACTTGTGATTGTGATGCTATGACGATCAATCCCGAATTCCATTCCATTGCAAAAAATGTAATTTGGGGTGTGACATTTTCTTCTCTACAGAAGAGTTGAGAATTTTGAAAACCCGTTTAGATGGTTTATCTTTTTCCTTTTTATTAAATGAAAATATGTTTAGATGAAACTCTTTTCAAACATTTTTTCTTTTTTAAATCAATTTTTTTCCATATTTGATCTTTGTACCTTTTTATCCATTTTATACATTTTGTATGATTTTATACATTTTCATCATTTTTTGTACGTTATCATTTGTCATTATCCATTTTTATACGTTTCATCCGTTTTTATTACATTTTTTACGTTTTCGTCGTTTTTTTTACGTTTTTGTCCGTTATTTTACGTTTTTGTCTATTTTTTTATGCTTTAGTCTTGTTTTTTTTACGTTTACGTCATATTTTTTTTACGTTTTCATTTGTTTTCGTTTCATTTTGTTTTACGTTTTAAATACGTCATTTTACGCTTTCGTCTATTTTTTACGTTTTAAATCTGCGTTTCGTTTTCTCTTTTAAATGCCTTTTTACGTTTTCGTCCATTTTCTTACGTTTTTGTCCATTTTTTACATCTTAGTTCTTGTTCTTACGTTTTCGTCTGTTTTCTTATGTTTTCGTCCATTTTTTTACGTTTTCGTTCTTTTTTTATGTTTCGTCCATTTTTTATGTTTTCATCTATCTTCACGTTTTAGTCTGCTTTTTAACGTTTTCTTCCATTTTTTAACGTTTTAGTCTGCTTACGATAACGTAGGAAAACGTACAAAAACATACAAAACTTACGAAATCGTATGAAAACGGACAAAAACGTAAAAAACGAAGAAATATAAATAAATAGACGAAAGCGTTAAAAGCATTTAAAACGAAAAATGATGAAAGCGTAAAACAGATGAAAGCGAAAAATGATAAAAACGTAAAACCGATTAAAACGTAAAATAACGATAAAAGCGTAAAAAGACGAAAACGTAAAAATAACGACGAAAACATAAAAAGCGGACGAAACATAAATAAACGAACGGCGTAAAAATGATTTAAAACATAAAAACATACGAACGCGTAAAAACATATGAAAACGTAAAAAACGGACGAAAACGTAAAATAACGGACAGAAACGTAAAAAAACACTTGAAAACATAAAAAAAACGGAGGAAAACGTAAAAAACGGACGAAAACATAAAAAACGAACGAAAACGTAAAAAATTGGACGAAAGCGTAAAAAACAGAAGAAAATGTAAATAAAAGGACGAAAACGTAAAAAACGGGTGAAGACGTTAAAAAGGGGCGAAAACGTAAAAGACGGACGAAAAAGTAAAATAAAGGACGAAAACGTAAAAAATGGACGAAGATGTAAAAGAACGGACGAAAACATAAAAAAACAAAAGGAAACGTAAACAAACGGGCGAAAGCGTAAAAAATGAGATAAAAACGTAAAATAATGAACGAAAACGTAAAAAAGTAGACGAAAACGGGTGAAAACATAAGAAAACGGGCGAAAACGTTAGAAGACAGGCTAGAACGTAAAAAAAGGACAAAAATATAAAAAACGGACAAAAAAATAAGAAAACAGACGACAACGTAAGAAAACATGTAAAAAGGGATAAAAACGTAAAAAACGGGTGAAAACATATTAAAACGGACGTATAAAGTGAGAATGAAAAATGTGAGAATAGTAAAATGAGCTTTTCAAATTTGTAGTTAAAATTTAGAAAATGAGAATCACATTTATTGAAAATTGTTGAAAAAAAAAGTGTAACTAAATGGATTTTCAATTTTTTCCTTTTCATATGAAAAATTTCCTGTAAAAATAAGAAATTTTCACCAACTAAACGAACCCTAAAGGTTTTCAACAGGTCCAACAGTGTAAATGTACATGCGCCTCAAACAAGTGTAAAATCCCACCATGTTGTGTTGGAGTTGGGAGGCCATGGAGCATATTTACATCTACTTCTTGTTCTATATCTTTATCACAAATTAGTCTTACTCCACACTCCTTCACCTCAATATCTTCATTATTCTCTTCAATACAAAATGTAACAAAATTCTTTGTTTTATTCCATTTACATGTATCCCGCGTATAATGCAACCATATCTTATCTTGGATTCCGTCACCTCGGGTTTAATATTAACTACAATGTGATCTTT
This sequence comes from Chrysanthemum lavandulifolium, assembly GCA_022545495.1. NCBI lineage: Eukaryota > Viridiplantae > Streptophyta > Magnoliopsida > Asterales > Asteraceae > Chrysanthemum > Chrysanthemum lavandulifolium. The sequence continues at coordinate 243,732,099 of CM040245.1, read as the reverse complement.
TGGAGTCGAGAAACTCCATCAAAGTTCTTAATGTAGTATCCTTTAAAGTCGCAAGGCTTTTTGCACTTGAAAACAACACAAGTTCCATATCCCTTAAACTTACGAGAGCACCAATCTTATGGTAGTTCAACCTTTACATGATTTTCCGTATTTATCTTTAAACCACTTTGGAATGCTATTCGTGATATAATATATCTAAATAAGAATACAAAGTATCTTGCAAGAAGAATTCACATCCGTAGTTTGAAACCCGCATACCCAAGGAAAGCGAAAGTCGGTGAATAAAGCCTTGGGAAGTTATGGATGAGTCAAGACAACGACTCTTGATATAGACCCTCATTGTCAATGGTAACATTCTTAAACGACATTGGACAATTTTGAAACAAGTTACCCTATTCACGAATTGGCGTTTAGATGATACCAACACTTCTCTTAAGGAGGTGCAATCAGATGCTTTAATACTAAATAAGTAAGGTGGAAGTTCGGGCAACACTTCCAGCTTCTTGCAACCACTAACATTAAGATCTCGAAGATGAGAAAGTTGACTAAAACTTCCGGGCAAGGAAGTAAAGTTGTTCCCTTTTAAGTTTAGTTTATCTAGACATGATAAGCCTCCAATGCTCTCAGGAACTTCTAACAAATTGTTCCCTTTTAAGTTTAGTTTCTATAGACATGATAAGCCTCCAATGCTCTCAGGAACTTCTAACAAATTGTTCCCTTTTAAGTTTAGTTTCTGTAGACATGATAAGCCTCCAATGCTCTCATGAACTTCTAACAAATTGTTCCATTTTAAGTTTAGTTTACAGAGACATGATAAGCCTCCAATGCTCTCGGGCACTTCTAACAAATTGTTCCCTTTTAAGTTTAGTTTACAGAGACATGATAAGCCTCCAATGCTCTCGTGCACTTCTAATAAATTGCAATAGCTTAAATTGGATCCGTTAACATATGTAAACGACAATGAAGGTATTGATCTTTGGGGATGTTGTTTACCTAGTAAACCAAAAAGACCGAGAATTGAAGTCCACCATTTAGGTTGAATCTCTCTCGCCACCAAATGACAATGATTTAAGGTTTATTAGATAGGATACAAAAGAAGGAAGTTCGTAATGGCGGTTCTATCAACATGAAGCTCTGTTAAGCTTTTGATCCGACCCAATGCTTGAGGAGTTGGTCGACTTTTAGGCATCCCGTTAGATTCAAAACTTGAAGAGCATCCATTTCCACTTTACTTGGAAAATTAAAGCCGTTTGCGGTCTCGGTTTAACACAACAAGCCTCTTGAGCATTCCAATTGAGGATGAATGCTAACCAAATTCACTGACCTTCAAGACTTAGCTCTTCGAGATTTGTTATCTCTAAGAAGTCGGGGTGGTTTTAGGTTACAAAAGATTACCTTAGCTTCATTGCTTTCACCTTCTAAAACTCGACATCAAAGAAAAAGATAAGTTCGTATAAGGTGTTAAACACGAACACATGTATGAACAATTAAATACCTTTGGTTTTGTCCAAAGTTGTTTAATGTTGTTGTAAGAGAGGTCGATGTAGCAAAGTGTTTTCCGGATAGAATTACAAGGCAAGTACTTGAAAGGGCATCCATGCCAATAAAAAGCTTAGCTCATTGGATAAACAATACAAATTTCACGAGAAGATCACATTGTGTCCCTTCAATTCATGTTTCGCTCAAATTCCTTCTCAAGATAAATTTTCGGGATCCGCAAATTTTCATATTTGCAAAAGAATTAGCATTTATGTGAACCTTTTGACTAGATTCTCTTAACAAAAGCACTAGAACTTCAATTGCTTGATCATTGCCACCGGAAAAGCAAGAACATGTAACTTAAATTAGAAAGAGTAACATAAACTTTAATATTAATATGAAGGTAAAGAAGAGCATGCCACTTCTTACATTCTTTTCACTCGATGCATTGTAAATTGCGGATGATATACACAATCTTCTCTGTTTCCCACCCATGATAAATTCTTCACGAACAATTTCCTTTGCCATGCTTTGAATCAATTCATGCATTTGAAGGCGATATTTTATGAGATACTATTATTAGGAACTTATCAGCTAGAACTTCAATAATAGCATTTTGAACAATGACTACCATCTAGTACACTTGCGGCCAAAATCTTTATTTTCCTCAATGAAGGCACATGCAATGTCAAGAAACATTCTTTTTCGATCGGATGCCAAGCTATCAAAACTTGGTCAAGTTTTTGTACTATCTCTAAATTAGGATATGTTTGGAGTCTTTTCAATTCGCCTTCCCAAACATCCATGTGGTTTTCACGCAATAATCCACCAAACATTTTGAGAGCCAATGGGTGACCTTGCAAATGTATTATAACTTGGGAAGCGAGCTCTTTGGAATCTTTTGTAGGATGCCTTTTGTCAAATGCATATAAACTAAAGAGCTCAAGAGCTTCATAGTAACCTAAAGACTCCATTTCATAGATTATATCCACTTTATAAGATCTTAGCAATTGTTTGTTTTGCCGGTGAAAATAATAAGACTTCCAGATAAAACCAATCGCGTGAACACTCAGAGTGCTTCTAATCGCTCCACGTTATTCACAAACAAGGTGATCCGCTTACATGCCATCCTTCGCTTTATTACCATAGAACCTTCTCGAACACTTGATGTCTTCGGATCATCATTTGAGAATCTTACCAATCATTTGCATCCGGACTTGCATTAGGCCTTGTTGTTTTCAACTCCTTGGACATTATCACAAAAGCAACTCCCGTCGAAGTGGGTATGCATCGAGTTATAAACGACTTTGCAAGGGTAGTCTTTCCTATTCCACTTATACCACATATTCCAATCATGTTAACCTTATCGACCCAACGAGCGAGAAGTTTAATTTGTTGAAATGGAAATCGATGCCAACAAGGTTCTCACCAACATGTAAGGTCCGTCACATAATTTTTGAGAATTTCTCGGAGATGGAATTGATGAACTTGTACTCATACACCAGTAACCACAAAGAGACAATAAGTAAGAGAAGCGCATAGTGTTAAGCTTTTGTAGAGCTACAAGACTAATTTCACTAAAACAAGAAATTTACCCATTTGTCTTGTCTTGGAGATCCCACCCGGATAAGTTAGCCGCCATGGATAAAGCTTCCGTCCATTTATCTACCTCATTCTATTTGAAACATCATGTTTGGCAAACGCTTTTGCGTAACTTCTTTTGTTTCTCACAACATCGGGTTTCGCATCATAAAAGATAATCCGAACCTCATGTTTGGGATCTTCAATCTGCTTGCATTCAAGTATTTTGACAAGTTCCTCGGACACCATGTTGAGGAAGCATAATTTTTGGAGAAGATAACAATCAAAAACCTCGATTCTTCAATGGCTTTGTAGAGATGAGGAGATATCTCTTCTCCTTTAGGCAATTCTCTATCATCTCTAAAAGCATGAATTCCTTTTTGCTTGAAATCATTGAACATATGATCCATGAAGCTTTTGCGGATATCTTCACCTCTGAAACTTAAAAAAACATCATATTTCCACCGATGAGGAATGGATGTAGTAGCCATTATCAATGATGAGATCGAGCTGCGTTCACAAGTAAAGATCACCAAAAGTGTAGCCATTATCAAATTATTTTATATTCTTCATGCTATATCAAAAGTTAGACAAAGTTAGAAATATATAAATCCTATGCCTTACTAACATTTAAACCTATTATATGTTATTTGGTAATTTTTTTTTTTTTTGGTAAAGGGTAAACTACCGGTAAAATATATAACTCAAAAAAACATTTAAGTCTAAATGGAACGTAACAAGACTGCATTAACCGCAAAGAATCGACGACACAACCACTAAATCATTTATGACAGCCATAAATGACAACCAGCCTACAACCAACACGACCACCAAACCAAAACCAAAGATAAAATAAGAACCATCAAGATTTTATGCAAAAAAAAAAAAAAAAAAAAAAAAAAAAAAACTATTTAAGAAAAAATCTTGCATTCCAACAACCTTTAATTGCGCAGAGTGAGGTCAAAGTCATCTTCATTATAATTGTTATTGTCACCGTATCCGCTTTCCATTGCTCATGGGACTCTTCTCCTTACTCTACTTCCGGGATACAAAGTCCCAATGTGATCATCAAAGACTTCATCATCATCACTGTCAGAAACTACCACATTGCCTACCTTAGAAAATGGGTTACCCACCGTGGAGAATGGGTTACCCACCTTAGTTGAAGAATCAACTTTTTTAATAGGTTTACCATCCACATCCACAAGCTAGGAAGCACGGACACGCCGGAAACCTCGGAGTGGCGGTGTCGGACACGTGTCGGACACGGACACCCCTGACACGGCTCGGACACGTGTCCGACGCGACGCGCCGTGTCCCAGCGTCTTTGTTTAGGTACACCGATTGGACACGGGTTGGACACGGGCATAGTCGGACCGGCTCGGATGGTGTTCACGGTGAAGCTTTGAGGTGTAGTATGAGATCACGATGTATGTGGTGCGCATTTTTTGAGGGTGAGATGAAGATCTGTATCTAAAACGAGCCTATATAAGCCACCAAGTTCATGAGGAATGGAGATGTAGGAGGGAAGATAATGTGAGGGAAGATGGAATGGAATCTGGGGATGAAAGATGGGGCGTGTGTATATGTGAATTAGGGTTAAGAAATATAGGGTTATAGTTAATATTAATTCTTGTTGGGGTGACCCATTTTGCCATCCGAAAATTATGGGTGAAATATTCAAGTGGGCTCAAATAAAATGAATACATAATATGAATTTTACAAGTGGACTCAAATATACAATTAAATCGCATTACACAATATAAATTTACAACATTTGTATAAAAGATATATTAAAACATAAAATTTAATAATAGAATTAATAAAAGTTTGTAAATATGTATATAAAGTATATAAATACCTATAAAACTTATATATATATATATATATATATATATAAAATTAAAGTGTCCACGCCAGGTCCGTGTCCTATATTTTTAGACTTTGCCGATCATGGGTGCTCAGGTGTCAGGTCCGTGTAATAAGGTGTCCGTGTCCGTGTCCGTGTCCGTGTCCGTGTCCGTGTCCGTGTCCGGTGTCCGTGTCCGTGTCCGTGTGCGTGTCGGTGTCGTGTGTCCGTGTCGGTGTCAGGTGCAACCTAGTTCACAAGAGAAGCTTTCCCCTCAATAATTAACTTTTCAAGCTTCTCAATTTTCTCAACAACAGGAGTGGTACAAGGAGAGGAAGAAGGACTAGGCTTAGAAGCCGTAGCCTGCCCCTCCTCCTTACCATTTGGAGGAAAACCATCAACACCCTCGTCACCCAACGAATTCAAAACATCAAAAGGATTGGAAGATTTAGTGTCCGTACCTGATTTATCATTAAAAGAAGAAGTCTCTTTTTGAACCTTAGGATCCGAATCATGCTTAGGTCTCCAAAACTTAGGTTTTGGCTTGGTAAGCCTAACACCACCAATGGTCCGAGATTGAGACGAATCAGCCACACTCTTCCCTTTATTCTTTCGATTTCTTACCTCAATAAAACCCTCTTCATGATTTTCCACTGGATTAGACACCTTGGCTGCCACATTAATGTCCTGTTGAACAGTCTCCTTGACTCTTTTAGGACATTCAAAAAGGGCATGTCCAAATGATTTACAATCAATACAATGAGGAGGCTTCCATTCATATTCGACGTTAATAATTTCCGTAGTATAACCATTACCTTCTTCATTCTAATTGCCATTTTAACTCGGCTTTTCAATTCGTAATCCGCTCAATTCCACTAAAGCACGAAAGCAAAACTAATGCGCCCCATGAATCGACACACATAGAGCTAGTAAAAGCATCCAACCATAATAGGTTTCCCTACCTGCGTAGCAATCAAGCTCAAACCATCCTCTGAATAAGCAACCAAAGGAACGTTATGTAATTTAATCCAAACCGGTACCTTGTTTACCTCATTCCTATTAAGGGATAAAGTAGGAGTCCATTTGTTCAGAATAATAGGCGAGTTACGAATTAACCATGGACCGCGCTCCAAAACACGATCCACACCCTCTTTGGTAGCGAATTTAAAAAGATAAACACCATCACCATTTTTCATAAGTTTTTGTAATCCAAATTTCCCCCATGTGTTAGTGACGTAACTTTTAACATTAGGGAACGCAATGGTCTTACCAAGAAAGTACCCCACCAAAGTGTTATCATACCGGGTTAGAACCTTCTTCATCGCATCAATCGGAAGCAATGTATCATGATTTTCCACACACTCCTCATTAACCAAAGTACGAAAATGAATTTTCTGCAATGTATGGGTAGCATTAAGGACGTTAGAAAAAGTAATACCTTCCGTTTTAGACTCACCCTTCTCATCACCACCATTAACGTGGACAGCAGCCTTTGGACTAATAGCAGCCTCATGAGGCGTTGCAACTTCGTTAGTTGACACAACATCCGGCCCCGCCGAATCTGCAAACTGTAACTCATTTGTGGGAACAGCAGCCCCTTCGTCCAATGAACCTGCTGATTCAAAACCAACATCACGAGTACTATCAGCTGCTTCCCCACTACAAGCTGCCTTACCTGCTGGTTCAGTTGTGGCAACGACAGCAAAAGACACATTCCGTTGTAAAGCTTTACCGTCTTTACCCAACATCTTACCATCACTATGCACACGAACACCACTCTTCAAGAAACCTTTCTCCATCACTCACTAATCCCACAACCTCCACAATTAACAGAATCCACAAACAAAAATAACGAACAGCAGCCCCTTCGTCCAAGACCCACGACAGTAAAATCATTTCCTCAAACGCTCATTTTCCTTAACCACATCCAAGCTAGACTCTTCTTACACGTTACCACATGAAGCCCTAAAGATTTCGAACTTAAAGATCAAGATTGAGGCGCGTGGTTACTGTTATAGGTGCGAATAACACATAAACGAGGTCACAAGACCCCGATCTATCGAATGGGATCGGTGGTGTAAGAAGAATAGGTAGCCGGAAAGTTGGCCGGAAAAATTACGGCGCCGGAACCCTACAGGAGAGTGGCCGGATTTTAGAGAGAAAAGAGGAGAGAGGTTTTTTTTTAGAGAGAGAATTTTTTGTATTGTACCACAAGTATAACCTTGTTATTTAGTAATTTAAACCAGGTCATTTGGCCCATTGGATCTAATATCACTTTTAATGCGTTACAGTTTATGGAAACTCAAAGTTACAAAGAGTTAAGGCAAGTGGGTTTGTAGAAAGAAGCTTGTAAGATTGCATTTCATAATATGTGATTTTGCAATTCAATCTTGATTAAATTATTTTCTATTATTGTTCATGGTATGAAAATATTTGGACACTATAGTATATTCCTTAAATCTGCCGAAAATTTGGAAATCCATAAAGTTTTGTGTTTATTAAGAAGTTGTTTAGTTATTTAGACCTTGGAATATACAAATTACAGTTTACCAAAGTAATTTGGATACTTTTTTTTTTTCTTTTGAAAATGTAAAGTATATATTAATTACAATTTGGACACTAATTTTCCTCATATCTATCCACAATTTGGAATTGCATAAAGTATTGGGTTATTTAATTAATTAGAGATTTAGATATAATAAGTTGTATAGTTATTTAGACCTTGTCATATAGCCCATTTGATCGATTATTATATTGAAATGTTATAAATGAGACAATTTATACTACATAAAATGGAAAACAAATCAAAGTGTTAAACGAGAGATATATAAAGCGATATTTAATACTCTTATCACAACTCACTAAAAACATATACAAAACGCCTCTCCTTCCACACATCTCATCAACCACCATCCTCACCACCACAAAACCCTCCACCACCGGACCACTACACCACCGCACCACTCTACCATCGTGATATCGTTAATTTGTGCGCCGCTAAACCGTAGCCACCATGGTACCGCCTATATTATGAGAAGACGACTGCTTACGGTGGATGAAAAAGTCCAAGAGTCAGTGTTGGTATGAATGACCGCAATCAAAATGGAAGTTACAAAGAGTGAAAGGCAAGTTGTCAAATTATTTGCATTTTTAGTCTCTTGGTTTTAGATAATATGCAACGGTCATACTTTTCTAATAGATATCTTAACCAAAAACAATACGTAGTACTTCTTTTTCAACGACCATACATTTTTAAGCGACATTTTCTTTTTTTAGTTTATCGTTATTAAAATTTTAACACAAATCCTACAAATATGTGAATGTCGGTTTAGTTAAATTGTACTAATCGTCTAATCCAATTTGTACCGGTCAAGACGTTGAAAAAAAAAAGAAAAAGAAAAACTTTTTTGTTATAGACTTGAGTTATTTTAGATATATTTATAACTCGTCGCAACCATAAAACATTTAATCCAAGGGATCAGATCAAACATGACTTTCACCCCTTCCATCACCATCTTTTTTTAATTAAAAATCATTTTCACCCATCTTTTAAAAAAAATTATATATCTCCAAAACTGTAAACCGTTAACCCACAAAAATTAAACTATCGTGACGAACCTTTTTTATTTTTATTATTATTTTTTAAAGGCAATTGATTATAATTATACAAATAACAAACTAGCAATACTAGATTAGAACTCATGCTCAACGCACGTAGTCAAAGTTTAATTAAATTGAAAGGAAATTTGTATTTCTAAGCCCAAGGTTTTGTCAATTCAAATTTTTGAGGAATAGGTTTAGCAATATGCCACAAATGTGTATCATATTAGAAATAAATGACATCTTAGGTCATAGAAATGCAAATTTCTAAAATTAAATGTGCAACTCGAAATGGCTTTTATATATTCAGTTTTTAAAATATGTGCATATAAAAGAAGAGGAATGTTAGATCCACACATATTTTACAAAATAAATTTCACTTGCACATGTGTCATTTGAGTTGCATCAATCACATTAGTATTATATTTTCTTTTTCTTTTTTTCACCATCCACAAATCAACATACACATCATTGTGTGAATTTTCTTTTGAAAAACTTGTGTGTATGTAGCATTACTCATAAAAAAAGGAATTAGTTTGTAAATATGCAACAAAAACTTCAAACAATTCATTTATTTTGTTTTAAGTGATACAAAAAGAGAGAAAAAAAGGCTAATCCTACTTAAAAGCACAAAGTTTCGTTATCACAAAAAGATACTCTTTACTTCCTTAGACTATCACGCCAAGACCATGACGGCCCTCCACCTTGGTGAGCGGAGTCAACTTATTTGTGTTGGTTGGGTGGTTGAGACCACCTAACAATTTTTTTTGTTTGTGAGTGTGTTTCGGGTATATTGTTGAGTATGTTCGTATAAAATGAGATATTTTTATGTAATTAGTTAAGTGGTAACCATTATGCCTTTAAAGGTGGTGTTAGAACCAACGCTGTCAAGATCGCGATCCCGCGTAGGATCGTTTTTTGTCTTTGCAAGATCGAGATCGTAGGATTGGATCGCGATACTACGATCCTATCAATTTGTTATAGTTTGTAAACAAATGATAAACGAGTCAAACTGTTTGACATTTCTACTCAACGTCAAAGATAAATTCATATAATATCCTATTGAAAATGACAAAGTTCAAATTTCAAACACAAAAGTAATAATAAAGGAAATTGGTAACTACACCATATCTTTTGATGCATGCACAACAATTTGTGCATTACAATATTGTACGGTACAATACTGTAATGCACAAATTATGGTGCATGCATCAAAAGATGTAGTGTGAGTATCACCCCCAATAATAAAACACAAAAAATTCAAGTTTCAATCGTTAAATTAACGATTTAGCAGAATAATATTACATAACATGAGTCCTAAATGTCTCAAAACATACGAGCCATCTACATGATTTCAAGGAAACAAACACTTCATTTGTTGCATTCCAAAACATACACTTTGATTAGTTTAATCACAATGAAGTAAAGTAAATTGAATTATTGAACACTTTTAGACTATAATCTATTTAGAAAAGTAGAAAATTATGTATACACTATAATCTATTTAGAAAATAAAACAACAGTGGTTTACTTATTAAACATTAGTAAAACACACGTTTGATTTTGCCAAAGCTAATGAGATAGATTTAAAAGATAAAAAAAAAAAAAAAAAAAAAGTGAACTTGGATCGCTACCATCTTACGACGATCCTACGATCCTACCACATATGCGATCGTACCACGATCCTACACGGTTTTAGCTAGTGAACACCTAAACTCGTACGATCCTACGAGTTTACACGCGATCTTGACAGCCTTGGTTAAAACACATAAGACATACCTTACTCACTTTGATGTAGCGAAGCCTATAATGTCAAATTAGGTTAATTGCATATATACCTACTAACTTGTATATTTGCATATTTCCCTAAATTACAAGTTTTAATACATAATGTACAATGGTGTTTATTCATGTTTTGAGGAAATATACAAATTTGCAAGTTTTAGTAAGTATATATGTAATTGCCCTTATTAAATTTAAAAAACTAGCAAATTTGAGAAATGAATAAATTGGATTATCAAATCATAGTTTTTGGTTTTTTATTTTTATTCCTAGGCTAGAAATACAACATAACTTCAGCCAAATGACAACAACGAGGTTAGGCGCTCGCGCGTTACGGCGGTTTTTTTATTTAATTACGTGTAAGGTTAAAGCCATATAATAGTAAGGAACTTTTTCAAAAGGAATTAATTTGCACACTTTTATTTTTGATTGGGACACTCCAATTACCGCATCAGTCAGTTGTATCATATTCACATCTTGCTTTGATGTCTTTTACTATGAGTGTGCAAATAAAAATGAAGAGTGTGCAAATCAACTCTCTTTTTAAAATGTTCATTTATCAGTGACTCAATAAAATAGCACAATACCCATCAAAATTTGTTGGTTTTACCTGGTGCAATTTGGGGGTTTAAAGGGTTAGGATTCTTTGTAAATTGACTTTCAATTTGAGGAAGAACACATATATAACATAAAGGATGTGGACAATAACGGTACAAATCATGACGTGAAATCTACATTGGGAAGGTGACGTGGATTTTGGAGGTAAAAAACAGGTTTTTGTTAATAGCAATCAAAAACCAACAAAGTTTAATGAGTATTGTAATATTTTATTAAATCCATTACTGATAAGTGAATATTTGAGAAAATTTCTTGCTATTAAATGACTTTAACCCTTAAAATAGTGCAAGATAGGCAAAGATATCATTATTTCTTTCGTTAGCTTCGACTAGCATACTCTATAAAAATTTACATTAATAGCCTCTTGGGTGCTTATTGGTGAAAAATAGTAGATTCCTTGACGAACACTGTATAAAAGATGTTAAAAGGTAAATTAACAAGTTAAATAAAATGATTTAATGAATGTTTAGCGATTCTTTTTATACAGACTAAACTTACATGAAAAATGGAACTTTATAAAGTATAATAAATTAAAGCCCCTAAATTAAATGATAAAGATGACCTAGCTTGTCTGAAAATTTAAAATAAATGATTATCGATTAATGATTAATGAAGCTTTTATTAAAATTTTCAACTCCAAAACATAGATGGCTCGACGATTAGAGAAAAGTCCTAAATACATCCTTGTAGTTTATCCCGTGTCTCGCTTTACATCCCTAAACTTTTTTTTGGCACAAAACCATCCCTCCATTAGTAAAGTTGGCACAAATACATCCCTAAGTTAGTAAAATCAGTCAATGAAGACTAACAGTGCAAATATTTCTCCGTTATCTCCTAACGGAAGAGAGAATATTTGCACCGTTAGTCCTTAGGACTAACTATGCAATTTATTTTCGAAAATAAATTGCATCATTAATCCTCCACCACCATCACCTCCACCGCCACGCCACTGACGCCGCCACCACCATCACCTACCACCCACCACTCACACACCACCACCGCCGCCACACAACCACCTCCACCAACGCCACCACCACCATCACCGACCGCCCACGTTCATCGGCAACACCACCATCATCATCACCCACCACCAACGGTCAACGGTGGTGGAGGAATGGTGGTGGTGGCGCGGTGGCGGTGGTTGTTGTGGTGGGCGATGGAGGTGGGCAATGGTTTAGGTGAGTGGTTGCGATGGGGCGGCGAGTGGGCGTGGGTGGTGGTGGCGGTGGTGGCGGTGGATGGCGGCGGTGGAGGTGGTGGTGGTGGCGATGGTGGCGGTGGATGGCGGCGGTGGAGGGTGGTATGGTGGTGGATGGCGGCGGTGGTAGTGGGTGGTGGTGGCGGTGGTGGCGGTGAGTGGCGGCGGTGGAGGTGGGGGTGGTGGCGTTGGGGGTGGTGGGTGGAGGTGGTAGGTGGCGGTGATGGTGGTGGAGGACTAACGATGCAATTTATTTGAAATTAAATTGCATAGTTATCTAAGATTAACGGTGCAAATATTCTCTCTTCCGTTAGGAGATAACGGAGAATATTTGCACCGTTAGTCCTCATTGACAGATTTTACTAACAAATGGATGTATTTGTTCCAACTTTACTAACGGATGAATGGTTTTGTGCAAAAAAAAAGTTTAGGGATGTAAAGCGAAGCACGAGACAAACCACATGGATGTATTTTGGACTTTATGCCGACGAATAACATAAGTTGACTCAACAAAAGTCTCCAAGTCTATAATTTTGTCTGCAGTTATAGTTGAGTATATTCAATCACTGCTGATTAATTTAATCTAATAACGAATCTCATCAAATCAAACAGGATCCGGATTAAAACTGGAGTACGTCATTTATAAATATGATTTATAAAAAGCACTAAGTTAGAGTAATAAGAGAATAAACAATTAAAAAGTACAATAAAAGTAGATGACTTGCGGTTTTTAGAATTAGAATAAACAATGGAGGATCATTCTACAGTCAATTTTTATATCAGAAACATACACTTCTACTCACAAATGCTATAGTTAAACATACACTTCGCAGTCAATTTTTAAACAATCTTTTTAGGTTCAAAGGCTATAAATAAACACAAATGCAAAAACAATCAACAAATTTATAAATAAAAACAAAGTTGAGGAGAGGACTTACAATTTTTTTGATTGGTTACAAAGCAAGCACAGGATATGAATGGCTATGAGAAAATGAAATGGATGATAATTCTACTATACTCATGTGGATCACAAGTTAAATAATGCAAGTTGGGTTGACCTCAAGTCAACTTTATATTCATAAATTACACTTTCAACCCCCAAGCTCTACAAATTACGTACATGATATCTTTCAAAACAAAGTCTATTATCTGCAGTTTCTTGTAAGCTTCTTCGAAAATAGTCGAAATTTCCTGTTACACATTAAAAATCATTTTTTTATGAGCGAGGAAATGCCTCAGTTAGTTGCTTGAAAATGAGAATAGAAACGTATAAGATTGTGTTTTTTAAGAAGCAAAACAATCATCTTGCTGTCATTTTGAAGCATTATGATTCCATGGGAGAGAATCACATATTAAATCTCTCCTGCAGAAGGGTCGGTGTGATGGGAGTGAGGTTAAGTTTGATGATAATGCTGTTGTGATTGTCAACAAGCAAGGTGAACAAATTGAGACCAATATTTTTGGCCCGGTTCCACATGAGCGAAGGAAGAAAAAGCATGTCAGGATTCTTAGTCTTGTTCAGCATATTGCATGAGGTATGAATCCTTCCATGCTTGTTGAATTGTTTTGTCCCTCTTTCCTCCCATTTTTTCTGTTCAGAACTTAAAGGTGGCAATTTTAACCCCTTTACTTACGAATTTCTGATCTGGGTCATGCACTCATGCTTATCTCTAGACTCTAGTATGTATAATCGTCTAAGTGTATAACAGCTAATAGATAAAAACTGCTTAATGAAAACAGGGCGAATGGGTCAAAACAGATTGTTAGTTTCCTAAAGGCAAATTAAATGCATAATACTTCCCCATTCATTTAACTAAAAAACTTAAATTCGTTCCGACATAATCTAATTTTTTAGTCTTGCAAGACTCTATTTTCCTATTGAAAATTTGGCAAAACAGTTTTTACCAAAAAAAGGACTCTGTTTTGATCAGTTGCGTGGAAACTAGATTAAAAAAGTTAGGATTCTGCTTCTTTTTTACCAAAAATTGAATTTGACAAGATGGCAAAAAATTCTGCAAGATTCCTTGTGGGTTGGTCTGCTAGAAAGTTTTCAAACCTTGCGAGGTTTAGTTTTTTTGCAGCAGATGTGGGATTTTATGGTGAAAGTTGGACGCTTTTATGGAGCAACCATGAAATTGGCTTGACATGGAACTCACATAGTGAAAGTGGCCTGACATGAGACTCTTGCAAGCTCTTTCGATGCAAAAATCTGAGCCTCGCAAGGTAGCAAGGAATGTAGTGGGGTTTCTGGCTACTTTGATTGATCAATTGCCATTTTGGCTACTTTGATGACCACTTTTCCCATATACATAGATGGGTGACCCATAGAATAAGGTTTAACTAATTTGTACTCTCAGTGTTTTGTATGTCTATATATTAGTAGACCTTTTGTTTCTTTTTTAATTGACATCAGAACTGAAGGTATCTTACACCTTTTATCCAACTAGCCCACGGATTTAAAAATAGTGTAGCTTACTTTCACGACTAGTCCAACTAGATAGCACAACTTCTTATTATGATCAGTGGTACATCTCCAAATTTGTACTGGATCGGAAATTATCCTTTGAAATTTAACAAGTTGATAACCAGTAATATGACCAAATCGTATCATACCCACCTACCTTATGGGCCTTATTTCGGCAAAGCCCCTTCAATTTTGGTTACTTTTACAAGACTAAGATAGTAGTGGACCATAAACCTTACAATGCTATGCACTTATGCATTTAAGTATCATTCGGACAAAGTTAAGCATGCCATACATCTTTTTCCTACTTCTAATCTCAAAGAGACTTTTACATAAGCATATCAGCATCAATTGACTATTTTTGCCTTTCAAATTGATAAAACTAATTTGTTTTTGTTTACTCTAACAATAGCCAACTTTAAGTATCTATACACTATTAAGTGATCTAACACGAACATTTAATATAAAAATATAAAAATGATGTCATGTCTTAAGTTTCAAAAGCATTGATTCTCAAAGAAACTAACCGAATCACAAACCCTTCTCTATTTCACAACTTTGAAAGTATACACCTGATAACGAGAGTTCTTAAGAAAAGTATTTCCATATCAAATAGTTTTAGTACATTGTCAACAAAACACAGTTAATGTGTGCTTTTTTTGTGACCTTTGCTTTGGACTTTTTGTTGACTGTAAAATTGTTCTCCTTTCAGGTTTGGGTTGGCCAACAGTGACTAGAGCGACTCAAGTTTATGTGCATTACAAGACAATGGTTTTAGCTCTAGCATCACCTTGAGAAACCTGGAGCTGCTCTGTGATGCCCAAATGTACCATCAGTAGCCAAACTTGAGTCAAAAACTCGCCCCCCTTTCCTAAGCTGTTTCTCAAGGTGAAATCCTTTGCAGTGAGTAGCAGCATAAGTTAACGCGACTTTCCACATACGCTCTTTTTCCATCTTTTTCAAGTTAAAAGCCAGTCTGCAACCATCAAATAGTGCAGATTTGCATCGATCCCCCTTCACTTTACTAGGCAACACTTTGAGAGAATCAACTTCCAGCAGCTTTAGACATGCTTCAACTTTTTCGGTTGACCTTTTTCCTTGAAAAAACCCATTGCTTCAGCACAGTTGTCGCGATACCTGATCATGCCAATACCTATTGGCAACATAACAGGGTATGTCACGAGAAGATACAACAGATAGTCAGATATGTGCTTGCTTTCGATATGACATATAATCATATATCAATATCATAACCATCTTCATAGTCAACATTGCTGATACTCCATAGAATAGTGTCATCCTCATTCTTTTCTTTGTAGCGAAAAACTACCTTTCTGAGTACATAACTCTTTCAGATTGGAGTGGACAACCATATACTCCCGAAACTGACTGTAAATCAATTCTTTTTGGATGTCAGAAACTTTGTTGTATGTCTTGTAACTATGATGTTCAGGATGTAAATGAGTATTGACTGTAAGGGCGTGTTCAGCGACCTCCTCCACGTTTACATCAAACCCCTGTGACTTTGTTCTATGTCTTATTAACAAACAAGCTGGCATGTTGATGAATGATTTTATATGAAATAACAAAAATTGCAAATGAATGAAGAGCGTAAGAAAGAAAAGATGCAATTTACTATGGAGAGGAATCTGTAAGACGTTCTTAACAAACATGTTGATGAGTAATAACTACTCCCTCCTTCCCAATTTATAACTCCATATTTCTAATTGAATTGTCTCAAAGTACTTGTACACTTTCATATTAAACCAACCAAAAGAGATTTTAGTGAGTATAGATGATATTTGATTGGTGAAAAGTGCAGTTAATGAGAATTTCTTAAATTACATGCAATTTGAAAATGGACGGGAGTAATAACTCATCTACATTTCATCAAACAACTAGAAAAAGTAAATCATATTCATTATTTTTAACTTAAATTTACAGAGATGAAGCTTACCCGTTGGTAGGTTGCAGAAGTGAGAATCATCAATTAAAAAAAACAAAAAACAAAGAGGCATTGTTTTCATGGTAAGCAAAGAATGTTTGGTGCAATTTTGTATTGACAAATGGTATCGAGATGACTTGTGGTGATAAAGTAACACATTAAAAGCATGATTCACCCTATTTCCTCTGTTATTCTTTTTCCCAAATGTCTCATATTACCTGTTTGTATTTAATAAAAAATTGCAATGTAATGCAGAAAAAAAGTACTTTTCATTTCTTAAAAGATGTTATTCCCAAAGCAATGAGGAGATTCAAGATACAAGTGGCTATGGAAACAAACCCATGTTTGCTTTGCAATACGTTTTTAACAATCAAGCCAACAATATATATACCAATATAACAGTCAATGAGTTCTTCTCATACACATTTCAACAAACACGTGGTGTGTGCTACATAAATCTGCTCATTATATAAACAAAAGTCATATGAACTACCACGACAACACTAAACCACCACCATTTTCCCCATGTAGGCATAACATTACACCATGTTGTGTTGTTGGAGTAGGGAGGCCTTGGAGCATACTTAAATCTGCTTCTTGTTCTATATCTTCATCACAAATTAGTCTTACTCCACACTTCTTCACCTCAACAACATCTTCATTGAAACTAAATGTAACAAAATTCTTTGCTTCCTTCCATTTCTGTGTATCCCGCTTCATGTAACGCAACCATATCATATATGAATCTTGGATTCCTATCACCTCTCCCTCAAAGTAAATGCAAGTACCTGGGTTCATAGACGCTCCATCAAAGTTCTTTACAGAGTATCCTGTATATACGTAAGGCTTTTTTCTCTTAAAAACAACACAAAATCCGTATCCCCTAAACTTATTGAAGCCCCAATCTGAAGGTAATTCAACCTTTACATGATTTCCAGTACTTCTATTTGTAAACCACTCTGGAATATTGCTATTCCATGATACATTATATCTAACCAAGAATAATAGGCAATGGCTCGCGAGAAGAATTCACATCTGTCAGCCTGTAAACCCGCATACCCAAGGAAAGCAGAAAGCTGGTGAATAGAGCCTTGGGAAGTTATAGATGAGTCAAGACACTCGGTCTTCGATATAGACCCCTTTCTATCAATGGTAACATTCTTAAACAGCTTTGGACAATTTCTTAAATAATTGTACCTATTCCTGAATGGGTATTTAGATGATCCCGGCACTTCTCTTAAGGAGGTGCAGTTAGCTGCAGCAATAGTCCATATGCTAGGTGGAATTTCGGACAACACTTCAAGCTTCTTGCAACCATTAACATAAAGCCATCGAAGATTAGAAAGTTGACTCAAACTTCCAGGCAAGCTAGTAAAATTGTTCCCATTTAAGTATAGATATTGTAGACATGATAAGCCTCCAATGCTTTCAGGCACTTCTAATAAATTGTTCCCATTTAAGTATAGCTCTTCTAGAAATGATAAGCCTCCAATGCTCTCAGGAACTTCTAATAAATTGTTCCCTTCCAAGTTTAGTTTCTTTAGACATGATAAGCCTCCAATGCTCTCAGGGACTTCATATAAGTTGCAGTAGCTGAAATTCAGAGACTTTAACATATGTAGACCTGCCAATGAAACTGATCTTTGGGGATGTTGTTGGTTCCATATGACCAGAGATTTAAGTCCAGCATCTAGACCAAAAGGCTTCAAGTTGTCATTTAAGCATCCCCAGCGATTCAAAACCTGAAGAGAATCCATTTCCACTTTGCTAGGAATACTCCTAGCCCATCTGCAGTTTCTCATATTTAATACAGCAAGCCTCTTGAGCATTCCAATTGATGGATGAACTGTAACCATATTCACACAACCTTCAAGATCTAGCTCTTCGAGATTCGTAATCTCTGAGAAGTCAGGGGTGGTTGTTAGGTTACAACAATACCTTAGCTTCATTACTTTCAACCTTCTTAAGCACTGGCATCAATAGAAAAAAGATAAGTTTGTATATCATTAGGTGTCGAACACAAACACACATATGAACAAGTAAATACCTTTGGTGTTGTCCAAAGTTGTTTTATGTGGCTGTAAGACAAGTCGATGGCAACAATGTTTTCCGGATAAAAATCTGAAGGTAAGGACTCTAAAGGCAATCCATTCCAGTAAAGCAACCTTAATTTATTGGACAACAAATCCAGTCTTCCAGAAAAGTTTACTGCAAATGGCTGCCAACGTCCTTCCACTTTCGGAAAGCATATTTTTAGTATCCGCAAGTTTTTCATACGTGTAAGACCTTGTCCATCTATAGGAAAATTTGGACAGTTTTTCTTAAGCAAAAGGACTAGAACTTCAACTTCTTCTGCTACCTACATACAAATAACAGAGATCATCACATTGTACTTGCTTTTATTAAAAAAACAAAAAACAAAAAACAAAAAAACAAAAAAAAACAACAACAATAAAGGCAATTGCTTATACTCAAATGTAATGTTTATGTTGAAAAAGGAATCATATGCCACTTAATACCTTGTTTACATTTAGTATATCGTCCTCTGATGAAATCCACAATCTTCTGCTGTGATTCCCAGGCATGCTGAATTCTTCACGTATAATTTCCCTTGCCATGCTCTGAATCAACTCATGCATTTGAAGACGATATCATATGCAGACACTGTTATCAGGAACTTATCAACCAAAATTCAATATTAGCATTTATGAACAGTTGCTGCTGTCAAGTATACTTTCAGCAAAATCTTTATTTCTCCAATGAAGGCACATGCAATGTCAAGAAACATTCTTTTCCGATCAAATTCCAAGCTATCAAAACTTGGTGAAGTTTTGTACTATCTCTGAATTAGGATATGTTTGGAGTCTATCCAACTCGCTTTTCCAAACATTTACAGATTTTTTATTCAATAATTGACCAAAATTTGAGAGCCAATGGGTGACCTTGCAAATGTATTATAACTTGGGAAGCGAGCTCTTCAAAATCTACTGTAGGATGCCTTTCACAAAATGCATATAAACTAAAGAGCTCAAGAGCTTCACACTCATTTAAATTCCCCATTTCATAGATTTCATCCACTCTATGTGATGTTAACAACCGTTTATCTTTACCTGTGAGAATAATCAAACTTCCAGGATAAAACCAATCACGTGAACCTGCTAGTGCTTCTAACTGCTTATCGCTATTCACATCATCCAAAACAAGCAGGATCCGCTTACACGCCATCCTTTTCTTGATTACCATAGTTCCTTCACCAACACTTGATATCTTCAGATCTTCACTTTTCAGGATCTTTCCAATCATTTGCATCTGGACTTGTGTTAGACCTTGTCGTTTTTCGACCCCTTGGACATCATCACAAAAGCAACTTCCTTCAAAGTGGAAATACATCAAGTTATAGATAGCTTTGGCAAGGGTCGTCTTTCCTATCCCGCTTATACCACAAATTCCAATTATGTTAACCTTATCTGACCCAACGAAGCGTGACAACTCCAATTTTTCGAAATGGAAATCAATGCCAACAAGGTAATCAGCAACATGCAATTGTTCGTCACATGATTTTTTAAGGATTTCTCTGGAAATGGAATCAATGAACTTGGTCAAGACCCACACCTGATCGGATCACAAACAGAAACACAAACAACAATAACTGGATTACTAGAATAAGCTCGCTAGTATTAATCAGAAAAGTACTTGCTTTACAAAAACTGATATTGAATGCGTTCATGACAAACCACAACTCGGTTTGTATATATAGGGAATAGAACATGCTTTCCTAATCCTACTACAATTCTAATATTCTAGTTATATTAGAACCGACATTCCCCATGGACTTGGGTCGATGGCTGCTGCCCCATAAGCTCGGGTCAGACATTAGCCCAACACTTGGACTCATACCTGTTAATCACAAAGACCCAAGAAGTAAAAAAAATAATTATATAGTGTCAAGCTTTAGTAGAGCTACAAGACTAATTACACAAAAACAAGAAATTTACCCATTTGTCATATCCTGGAGATCCCATCCAGATAAGCTAGCCGCCTTGGATAAAGCTTCCTTCCAGTTGTCGACCTCTAGTCTATTTGAAACTTGATGTTTGGCAAACGCTTCGGCGTAGCTTCCCGTTTGTTTCCTAACCACGTCAGGTTTAACATCATAAAAGATTATTTGAACCTCGTGTTTAGGCTTTCCCATTTGCTTGCACCGGAGTATTTTGTCAAGTTCCCTCAAACACCATGATGAAGAAGCGTAATTCTTGGAGAAGATAACTATGAGAAACCTTGATTCTTCAATGGCTTTGAAGAGATGAGGAGATATCTCTTCTCCTTTAGGCAATTTGGTATCATCTCTAAAAGCATAAATTCCTTTTTGGTTGAAATCATTGAATAGATGATCCATGAAACTTTTTACGGATATCTTCACCTCTAAAACTTACAAAACGTCATATTTCCACCGATGAGGAATGGACGAGTAGTCATCGTCAATAATGAGATTGTGCTGCATTTACAAGTACAGTAAACGTGTTCAGAAAAAAGTGAAAATGAAGTTGAAACAATTACTAGTAATTAGCACCAAGAATCCGTGACTAAGTAGCATTAAACAATCAAACATGTGAGTGCTTTTCTGTTATACTATGTAACATGTAGACAGGACAAACATGCTAATTGTTTATACTAAGTTCTGTTAAAAAAACAAAAACAAAACATAGACAGTGGAAACAGCATCACATAAATAGACATCCATCTCTCTTGGAAACAAACTATTATCAAGTAGAGGGACAAAAAACTGTGGCACGTAATATTACCATTGCATTTAGCTTATGAGAGGCGTTCTGTCTTCTATGTTTCCTAAGAATATGAATGTGGATTAAATTGACCACTATGAGTGTTAATTATAAGTGACACCAAGGTTACCACGTAACCGTTAAAGCTTTCATAGAATACGTGCACAAGCATCAAGAAACCAAAAGGTTAACGTAAAGTTCCTACGAGTCACTGATCCACACAACACTACAACTTTTGAAAGTTTTCCACACTTCATGTCATTTACACGAAAACATTATTTCTCCTACAGTGGCATTAATTTTCCGATTAGTATTTACTTTCTTTAACAAAATCTAATTATTCATTCCATTCAATGCCATGTATCATATGCTACATAACCTAATAAAAAATATCTCTCAGACTCAAATCACTCAATCAAGTCAATTGAACTTATCTGATGAAGTTATTGAACATTTTATAAGCTCAATTTTAATGGCTTATGGGCTAATTAAGTTGAGGATATAGCTAAATTATAAAGATTACAAAAAAAAACAAGAATAATTCTGGAAATTACAAATATGATCGAATAACCAAAACCCAGCAAGTATGGAACAAATAGTTTTACCTTTTTTATAAGTAATTGGTGAGTGAAATTCACTTACAGTTGACGGATGGATGGAGAGTTTGTGAATGATAGCAATGGAAATGAATTGATCAAATCAAGTTTAACAAAAGAGTAAAGGCAAGTTGGTTGACTTTAAGTCAACTTTAGTTTCACTTTCAGTCCCTCAGATTAAGATACTATCCAATTTGAGTTTAGTTTGTCATATCATGTCATGCCATGTTATTAGGGAGGTGATTTGTACACTCACTAAATTGATTGGCAACACTCTATTTTAGAGTATGTTGACAATTATACTCTGACAGAGTAAAAATGTGTAAAAGTGATGTGAGGGTATAAATGTCAAAAAAACTCTAAAATAGAATGTATCAATCAATTTGGTGAGTGTACAAATCACCTCCCATCTTATTATGTGAAAATTATGTTATTGTAGCAATTCTTTTTTATAAGTGTTTATGATAACTTCAGTTATGTAAAAAAATCTATCACTCGGCTAAATTGCAAAAAGGGACTAACAATCTTTGTTTCAACCAAACCAATGTCTTTTTTCAAAATTTAATTATTCAAAAGAAGTGATGAAAGATAGCATTTGGTTGATGATTCCTTGATTTACAAAGTCTTTCATTATTCCTTTTTTGTTTCATATTCATTTGATCATTTCAATGCGGAAAACATAGCAAGCTCATTTTTATTACTTGTTAGTTCTTACCGATCAACATAAATCTAATAGCTTATTTATATTTATAAAGTTAACTCGAGGTGTAACAAACTAAAAAGAGTAAACTTACAATTTTTATAAGTTAAAAAAATATATATTATTGAAAAAATAAAAAAATAAAAAGAGAAGAAGAACATAGAAAACTCATTTTTATTTCCCGATCAAATGACATTTCTAGAAAGATGAAAAAATGACATTTCATGGGCCTTTTTTTTTACTAGCTATCTCTGGGAGTGTTCATTAAACGGTCCGACCCAATTGCATATTGGTTATTTGGTTTTGGGTGAAGTGGGTTTTACCAATTGAATGTTGGTTATTTGGTTTTGGGTGAAGTAGGTTTTGTTCGGTTTATTGGTTCTAACCAAGTAACTGATTCATAAAACTGTTTTTTGGTTTGTTTGTTTCTATAAAGGCATATATTCTCACACGACCAATTATATGTGATTGTGTCAAGAGTCAAGAGCAAGAACGTCTTGGAGGTTCTTTCTGGCAATAAAAACGGCAAGTAAATAAACTCTACAACAAACGTCGTCTACAAAGAAGTTTTATTTCATATTTAAATAAGCACCATAGATTTGTATTACTAACAACTTCATTATCTTTTTCCATATATATTACACAATTGCTTTTAAATACATTTTCAGATTTCGGCATGTATTATCATAAAGCGAGCCCGTCCATTTGCGCGGGCTATGAAGTCGGTTCACTAATATATAAGCATGTGTTTTTTGTTTATTTTATCAAAATAAATTAAATTTGCTAAACCTTGAACCAACTTATGAGCTTAGTATTGTGTTTTGAAATAACATAAGGCACCTCAAACATTATTTCCTACAATGTGTTTTGAAATCTCGACAAGGTATCCGCAGATTGCGATGGCGGATACCTCAGAATTGATATTTTTGATGGAAAATGTCTTTTCATTATTTGTTTATGATGACAATATGTTTAGAGATGCTGAGAATCTTTTTGGAGTGACGATAAACTATTGAAATTCTGAGGTTGTTGATGATATCTTATCTAAGGCCACTTTTAACTTTTTTTCTTTTCTTATTTTGAAAGTTCGAACATAAGATATATGAACTTGTTACTTTTTTGTGATTCATAAATTTGTACTATTTACAAAAAAAGTTGTATTATTTAAAATCATTCATGAATTAGGAGTGTTTAGCATCTTGCTTGCTTTGTACATTGTGTTTTACTAGACGTACCCGCCTTAGTGGCATCGGTTTCTAGCGACAAAAATTAACGATATACGATATTGTGGTAAGTGTTTCAGATAACATGAAAAGATCAAAATGTAATTGCGAACGGTTGTAACATGTGGTAATTAAACTATAGCAAAAATTCTTAACATGTATTAAATGACGTATATATATATATATATATATATATTTAGTGAGATTGAAAAAGAAAACATTACATCAATTATGAGATACTAATTAACAATGCACGTTACTCATCATGTAAAACTTTTTGGTAGACGACATTTTAGGTGTAGACTTTCATTGACCGAACTCTTTGACCGCTTCACTAATACCTTTGTAGTTCTACGTGATACCGCAAGATAGCGACGAGAATCTCTATCAACAAATAATTATAGTTAATTATAGTTGGCAAAACATATAAGTACATACTAATTGAGATTGAAGGTATATTAGTACTTATATATTTTTTAATACTTTTAAGCAAAATTATACACTTTTATATGTAGTAAATCAAATATATACATTCTATATTTATATGAGTAGAGATATTATTTTAGAATGTTAATAGCATTGTTTGGTTTGTCAAAATCTTGTTTCAAATTAACAACATAGTCAACTTATGCGTTAGCGGATCCAAGAATCTGGAAGAGGTTATGCACAATTTTGAGTACAGTTGTTCAGAAAAATCGGTCTTTGAATTGTAGTTTTTGGGTCGGGTTTTAGTGAATTTCAGATTCGACGCGACTATTTTGTTTTATGGATCTTAGCTATTAAAGTTGATTTAAATATGTGAAATATGGGTTATTCGAGACTGAATTAGGTAGTCGGATAATATATATGGTTATAGAATTAAGCGAATAAGATCCAATCCGAAACTCATCTTATGTCATGTAATAATATATAACGTTAAAACTTTTAAATTTTAATTACTATAGCAGAAGCATAAATATTTGTCAACAACTACATGTATGAATACTAAAATGACGCTACATGGTCAAATAGTAAGAAAAAAGTTAATCTATATACATCCTAAAACAACATACTATAATTCATGTATTAGATTTCTTTCACAATTTACTACACGTATAAGAAAAAAGATATTGATATTGATATATAATACATACATGAGTAAAAGTTATTCTATATATCTCGACTCATAAAATGTAAATGAAATACCTAATACCTAATCTTATATAACCATGGACAGTCCAAGGTGTAAATTTAAGTAAATTGAGCCTCTGGTGAGAAAAATTGGTGGAGCCAAGTTAAGTTTTTAAATAGAGTACAACATAATAAGCCCACTAAAAGCACTAAAGAGTAAAGCTGACCATTTGACCTACATCTAAATGCCTTGCTACCTCCTTTTCCCTCAAGAAGCGGTGAACTAAATAACTGTGAGCTTCTTCTTTTTTTTTTCTTTTCTTTTCAACAATGGCAACTTTAATTAAGGTATGCACTCATGTTTTCCTTGTATTTTATAGGGTGTGCACTTTTAAATATAGGGAATTCAAAAAAAAAGATGGAAAAAAAGACTGTCTCAGAGTTTTCTTTCTTTTGCCATCATTTTCAGAATCACTTGCACTCTCAAAATCATCCAAATCAAAGCTTTCTTCAACATGACTATTAGCTGGAATTTCTGCATTTGCAGACTGTGATCCCACCCATTCTGCATCTTTGTCTATGTTTTGATAATAGTATTTCATATCCACCTCCACATCATTCATAACATGCTCATCATCATGTATATAGTCACTATCTTGACTATCATCAGACTCACTACTACTCTCACTCTCAGCAAAACTAGGTTCAACATAAATGTCTTCCTCATTACCCTGATCACTCTCAGTAAAACTTGCTTCATCAGATCCCTCATCTACTAGCTTTCTCTTTGTCTTCTTAGCATACCTCTTAAAAGGTTTCCTAACTAATGAACTGGGTCCTCCATCTACTAAATTAGCACCAACAGGAGTACCTTCACCATCTAAACCATCAACATTTAATCTAGGTTCCTATAAAACATGATCGATCCCTCCCATATCAAGCAATAGAGGCATCCTATTTGTCTTCCGAAGGTGCTTCTTAAAAGGCTTTCTAACTAATGCTGAACTAGGTCCTTCATCAACTATTTCTTCAATCATCACTCTCTGTGGTGATTTCCAATAAGTTTCCAAAACTTTATGCTCATGCTCAATGTAAACCTCAATAAGTTTGTATTTATCAATATACCTAACTATGTTCAACACATCCCCATCATTTCCTAGTGCTTGTAATCCATAATCCAAATCATTGTCAGGTATTTTGAAATGATAGTACATAATGCAATCTTTCCTCTTGTAACCTAACTTTTAAATCATCTCATTCATTTCTATAACTGAAAACAGGTCAACATCTATAAAGTCTATATAATTATGAGTCCCTTGTATGGACTTTTTACCTGGAGTTTCAGTAAAGAATCCACCATGATGTATCTTGAATGAGAACATGTTTGGAAAATTACCTACAATGAGCAAATTAGATTAAAAAAATTAGGGTTTCAATCAATAAACAACAAAAAAGTATATAAGCAAATCATATTACAATTAGGGTTACAAAGATGAAAACTTACGATAAGCTCCTTGTTCATTCACTGGATCATCATATTCACGAATACGCCATTCAGAAACCACCATTGCAAACAACAAACCAGATACTAAAATTGGAAATGTGGGTTTTGTGTTTTTGGTTTGTGTTTTTGATTGGTCTTTTGATTTGGGTTTTGATTTGTGTTTCGATTTAGGTTTTGTGTTTTGATTGTGTTTATGATTTGGGATTGATGAAAAAGGTATTAAAAGTGGTGAAGTATTGGGAAATAAAATGACACAATTACCCTTACTTAACTATCACGTGTCCAAGTTAACGATACAAATTTTGCAACCGTTCATCCTTATGGATGTATATAGGCTAACTTTTACTAATTGAGTGATGTATCTGTTGAACCTTTTGTGAGAGGGATGTATAGTGCGAAACGGGGTAAACTACATGAGTGTATTTTGGAGTTTACTCTAGTATAATTGATGAAAATTTATTTAAAACCTTATATAATGTGAATTTTGCAACATTTATATAAAATATATAATTTGGAATAATAAAGATAATAATAAAACTAAAAATATATATAAATTATTTAGATTTTATATCATATACATCTAATATTATTATTTTTATATAGGAAATGTCAATCCGCCCGGTGGTCGACCGCCCAATTACCGCCTAGCGTTTGCTGCAACCTTGAGGAATTTAAATGATTATTATCAATTTTTTTTAAAAAAAGGGTAACATAACGACTGTTTTATTTATTTATTTTTTTATTTTTTTTTTAAATTTTGGCATTGTAAATGCAAGGATGAATGATGTTATAGGATGTTTGGACAAGAAATGTCGAAAAGACGAAAAAACCCTTGCAGCTAACTAGATTTTTAACGAGTGCTATGGTTTTGGATCATCAAGGAAACAAAATGAAGATGTTGGGGACTACCAGTGTAATTTCGTTGATCTTAGGACTAAACCCAAGAATTTGAAATAGTTGTGGGGCCAACAATGTAATAAGCCATGATTCACTTTATGGTCCAACTCATTAAATAGTAATGCACATTTTTCAAAACAGCGTTTTGGTACATGAACTAAAAAGGTATTTCAGTAAATGCTACAAACTTTCCAAAAGTGTCCCACCATGTACATTTGTGTGACGTGTCACGTAAAAAACAATGATACATGTCACATTTTGAAGCATGACACATCCTCCAAACATGCATCAGGTTAGAACATTTTGAAAATTTGTAATATTTAATGCAATACTTTTAGAGGGCACGGTACCAAACGCCCCACCGACGTTATGCCCACGTTGCACGACGTTGGGTGGCGTTATGATACTGGGGTCTATGATTTTGCAACGACATTAAGCCGGAAGTTGCCACAACAACGTACGTGACAATGGTTTATTATTATTATTATTATTATTATTATTATTATTATTATTATTATTATTATTATTATTATTATTATTATTATTATTATTATTATTATTATTATTATTATTATTATTTTATTTTATTTTTTTAAATCGCACTTTTATTAAAAACTCATGGATTACAAAAAATTAGTGGGAGCCTCAAACCAATCGAGCCCCACACCTCTAAGAATGGTAAAACCAATCCTATTAAACATATGAACTGCCGCACGCGCCTAATGTCCCGAGTCATAGAGAATCTTGAATGCGTTTGAGTAAGGTGATCGCATCTTTCTCAAGTTCTCCAAAGAAGAAAAGAGAAGGAGAAACCCATATCCAATATCCGCGCATTGGCATCATACTTGACCCGCTTGACGTTGCGCAAAGATCACCGATCGCTCGCCCGGAATAAAATCAACCAACCCGGATTGCGTCAAAGGCGACGAACCCGTAAGATCAACACATACATCACGTCCACTATCCCAAGAGTAGAGTAAAATGTCAGTTGGTCGCAAGGATCTGCCCCCATCTCCAAAAAGCCCAATATGCACCTCCTTGCCAACAGAAATCCCTGACCGAGAGCATATATCAACAAGAACATCACGCACAAGATTGTGACGATGTTTAATGCCAACAATACCCGCACACGAAACAGCGTGGTCCCCGTAAATATCTCCGGAAGACCATATATTATTATTATTATTATTATTATTATTATTATTATTATTATTATTATTATTATTATTATTATTATTATTATTATTATTATTATTATTATTATTATTATTATTTATTATAAAAACATCACTTTCATTAGAAACAAAACCAATGGATTACAAGAAATTAGTGGGGAGCCTCGAAACAATCTGGGCTCCACACCTTTAAAGAATAAAGAAACAACTGGATTACAAGAAATTATTATATATATATATATATATATATATATATATATATATATATATATATATATATATATATATATATATATATATATATATATATATATATATATATATATATATATATATATATATATATTATAAAACATCACTTCATTAGAAAATCAAATGAAATTACAAAAATTAGTGGGGAGCGAGAGACTAATGGGCCCCCACCTCTAGAATATAACAAAACTAATACGATTAAAAATATGACCCAAAGACGAGCCCCAATGTCTTGAGTCAAGGAGAAACGCCCACGCTTTAGTAAGGTTATCGCCTCTTTCTCAAGTTCTCCAAAAGAAGAAAAGGAAAAGGGAGAACCCATATCCGATATCAAGATTTAGCCTCATACTTGACACGCTTACGTTATGCAACCTCACTAACCACACGCCTGGAACAAAATCAAGCAACCCCGATCAAGGTCAAAGGATTATTATTATTATTATTATTATTATTATTATTATTATTATTATTATTATTATTATTATTATTATTATTATTATTATTATTATTATTATTATTATTATTATTATTATTATTATTATGTGTCATTGTGTGTTTGTGCATGTGTTTTGCATTGTGCGTGTGAGTTATGTTAAAGAAGCTAACGAGTTTTTCTTGGTAAAGGCAAGATCTTGGTCATTGGTAAAAACATATACAAATAGGCTAGTCCATTTCGAGTATAAGTGTAATTATTTTTATTTTATTTTTTTTTAGTTTTATAATTTTTATTAAATGTTAGTTGTATATTTATTTAATGTATAAAAATATGTTTTTGTGAAAAAAATTAATAGCGGTGGGTTCCAAAAAGATTGTTTTATGGGATGTTATGATAAGGGGTGATTTTGGGATGTTAGTGCTAAAATGTTAAAGGGCGCTAAGGCTGAACAGAGTGGATATCAACTCATGCTCAAGGTGAGTGACTCATGAGTGAGTTGCCAAAACACATATCCCAACTCACGGTGCAAAATGTAAATTACGGTGAGTTATTCACCATGGTATTAAAGCTGACAAACATGCCTCATTCCCAAAATTAATTATTTTTTATTTGTTTTGTAAGTGTGTGTAAGGTATTTAGTGGAATATATTTTTATAAAATATATATTTTAATGAAAGGTAAGAGGAATGTAACAAAAACAGATGTATGATGAGTGTGAGAGTGAGTGGAAATGAGAAGAGAGAGAAATCTGATGTGGCATGAGAGAGTTACCACCTTTTAGTCTAAGATGGCAATCCTTTTTTGTTTTGTTGTTATGACACCTTAGAGCATTCGTAATGGGGTACTTGATCAAAAGATTTTTACTATTGCATGGAATGACTTTTTAAAACATTTGGAAGAATGACTTTGCTGGTGCCAGGCGGTTGAAAGAAATAGTTTTTTACTTGCAAGTATTGTAATAAATGCATCAAGTCATCACAACTTTAGTCATTTATTGTCAACTTTAGCATTTATTGCGGACATCTACAATGCATCAAGTCTTTAAGACTTGACGTATATAATGCATTAAATGCATAAGACATTTAATGATCAAACTTGGAAGAATGACTTGAGCTCTACCAAGTCTTTGCACAAAAGTTCTTCAAAAAGCTTTATTTGTAATGCCAAAAACCTTTATAAAAGACTCTTTAAAATAGTAAAAAGCTTTTAACTATTTGAGCCATTGTAGATGCTCTTAGAGCATCCACGATTTAAAAAGTCTTTAATAACTTTTTGCATTTAATGCATACATTTTTTAGTGTAGTTGCATTAAATGCATAAGTCATTAATGACTAACATGCGCAATGCATCAAATGGTTAACAACTTTTTAGTATTCTAAAAAGTCTTTTGAAAGTATTTTTTGCATTGCAATGAAAGCTTTTTGAAAAGTTTTTCTTCAAAGACTTTGTATACCTCAAGTCTTTCATCCAAACTTTGGTTATTAAATGTCATATGCATTAAATGCATCAAGTCTTAAAAACTTGATGCATTGTAGATGCTCATACGTTTTGGTAAAAGCTTAGTGTATGTCAAGTCTTTTGTGAAAAGCTTTTGAAAATCCTCATGTTACAATGCAAAAAAGCTTTTCCAAAAGCATTATAAAATAGTAAAAGCTTTTTATGGTCTATGCATTGTGGATGCTCTTGGCTTTTAAGATTCACAATGCTTCAAGTCTTTAATGACCAAGCATTAAATGCATAAGTTTTCTAATTAATTTATATTATCAAAATTCATTTTGTAAACCTCTGGGCACGCTTTGTAGAGGTTATGGGGTAAGGTGTTAGATAATAAAGGTGCATGGCACGCACCCATTTGTTTAAGCTGCTTTAGTTCTTAGGGTTAGGTTAGTTACTTTTCATATAATGTTTTGTAATCTTTATTGTTTAGTTGAATATGATAATAATATAGTTTTCAGTATTCCAAATATAATTAAAAAAAAATGGTTGGTGAAGTATAATGCAATGACTCATTACCCAATAAATTGAAAGAATGTTTTTCCTTTTCAACTATTATCATTACCTTTCCTTTTCCCTTTTCATTAACCAAGCCCCTCTTTGAAAAAATCTTTCTCTTTTTTTCCCTCAAATCATTAAATGCATTCATGTACTTTAAAAAAGTAATTGCTGATTAATGACGTAAATATTACCCTCTTTTCTTACAAGGTGTAACATTTCTCCTCGTTTATTATTAGGGGCAATTTCATATATACCCAATTTAAACCCCATAATTCCATATTTTCCCAACACACGCTTTAAAAGCATTGTACATATACGCACTAAAAACTTGGTTTGGGAAATATGGAATTTTGAGTTAAGTTGAGTAAATACTAATTATATTTATTATTTTCTTCACCGAATCATAAAACCTCAACCCCCATTTATAACAGGTTCTTTCGTTTTTCAGTTTTCTCATATACTTCTACACTAATTTGAATTAGTTAACAACTCATGAGGGCTGTTCATCTTTTGTATTATGCACATAAGCTGTTCGATGAAATCCCTCAGTTATGATATTACTTAAAAATATGCTTTTATGATGCACATACAGTGTTTGATGTTATGCCTCTCTGGAAACATGTGAGATAATGAGTATAAAATGATTAATATCGTCGTTATATAAAAAAAGGTAGTCGAGCATACGAAATGACTAATTATTTATGTTCTTGTTAAGTGTCCCATATCTTGTTTTTATTTTAGTTAAATCTTTACTAAAGAAGATGCCGTAAGGTGCACAAAACGGCGCTCCAAAACTTACTTTTCTTTAGTTGTAACTGAAGTAGGCAGAACACAAATTAAGGTGTCATTGTTATGATTTTTCGTGCTAATTTGTGTGGTAAAGCAAAACCAAGCACGGAATTAGTGATCATCTGTCCAAGTGCAGGCTAAATTCAGCTTGAATGTTTGATTTGCTATATGCCGACTTTAGTCCCATTTGTCCTTTAACGTTTGATTTAGATGTTTTTATATTTATTGACTGTGTTAAGGTCTTTGTTGGTTTATATGGATCAAGTATGTATGGTTTGTGATATACAGTGAACAAGTAACAATAAGAATGGTGAGATTTATAATGGAAGAAAATACTTTAATTGATAGGGGAATTACAAAGCTTGAACTGATGACAATAAACATACTACTACCTCTTATTTGTACTACTGAATACATAATAACAGAATTGATAGTGGGAGCAGAAAGACTAGGTATTCCCTCCTCCTTATTTGAAGACCACTTCTCTACTCTTCCAAACAAAACGGAACTGAACAAAACGTGCAGAAGACTTATTCCTTACCTGTTGTTGGACCTCATAAAGACTAGGCTGACTTTGGGTCATTATCTTAGATTATAATGGGTCTGGACCAGCCCAAGTCCAGTTTATAATCCACAATCTCCCCCCTAAACTGGACCAAGCTCGGTGTCAGTCAAACTGAGTTTGTTTCGCATCTCAATAAACTTTACCAGTGCCAATGCCTTAGTGAATAAATCTGCTCGCTGATCTTTTTTGTTAACATGTTCCAATATGATCTTCCCTCGTTCAACACACTCCCTTAAGAAGTGAAAACGAATGTTAATGTGCTTACTTCTTCCATGAAAAACAGGATTCTTCATCAAGGCAATTGCTGATTTGCTGTCAACAAACAGAGTGATTAGCTCAACGTGTTGACCCGTTAGTTCCTTCACGAGATTTGCAAGCCAAATAGCCTGACATGCTGCTGATGTTGCTGCCATAAACTCAGCTTCACAAGAAGATAAAGCAACCGTCTTTTGCTTCTGAGATTGCCATGTAATTGCATTCCTTCCAAGGTAGAAAATCATACCGCTGTACTTTTACCACCGACCACGTCACCACCATGATCACTATCAGTGAACCCAACTAAATCTTTGAATTCTGATCCTTTCTCATAATTAAGCCCATAATCAAGAGTGCCTCTAATATACCTCAGAACACGTTTCACAACTTGAAAGTGCAAAGTTGTCGGTTTTTCCATAAAACGGCTTGCTATCCCTACTGAATACGACAAGTCTGGACGAGTGTGAGTTAAGTACCTTAAGCATCCAACCAATCGCCTATATTCAGTAGAGTCGATCTCTTCACCACCTTCATCGTTGTCGACCTTCAACTTAGGTTCCATGGGACTTTTTTTCGGGTTGCAATATTGCATTCCAAACTGCTCCAAAATCTTCTTTGCATAACATGTTTGTCCCAAAGCTATTCCCCACTTCTTTTGCGAAACTTCAATTCCAAGGTAATGTCTTGTGTGTGTGACCCGGTAATAATTAAGTCATCGACATAAACTCCAACAATAAGAGTTTTACCTTTCGAGTTTCTGGTGTAAACGGCCGGGTCTTGAGAACTTTTCAAAAAGCACAGGCCTTTCATGGTTTTATCTAAACGCACATTCCAAGCTCGAGGTGCTTGTTTTAAACCATAAAGAGCTTTGAAAAGTTTAAGCACTTTATCACCTTGACCCTTCTTGACGTACCCTTCTGGTTGAGTGACATAAACCTCCTCCTCGAGATCTCCATTGAGGAAGGCTGACTTGACATCTAAATGGTGCACACTCCACCCATGTTGAGATGCTAAGGCAAGAATAAGCCTTATGGTGTCGAGTCTAGCTACGGGTGCGAAAACCTCATCATAATCAACCCCCTGTTTTTGCACATACCCTTTCACGACGAGACATGCTTTATACTTAACCACATTTCCCATGTTGTCTTTCTTTACCTTATAGACCCATTTCAAACCGATTGCTCTTTTACCCGGTGGCAAATGAGTGGGTTCCCATGTCATGTTCTTTTCGATCGCGTCCAACTCAGCTTCCATAGCTTCCTGCCATGCCTTGTGTGCCACTGCTTCTTCAAATGTTGAGGGCTGATCTGTTTCAGCCATCATCAATTCTTCAAGTTCAAGTGTCACTTCATGAGTTCTAGCATAAATATCGTTTAAGGAACGAAACCCTTTGGGTCCAGTAGCATTTGGGGAGTTACTTGAATGTGTGGAGGACGAGGAAAAGGGGTCAAGGGCTGTAATATTTGGGTCTGAATCAGCTTGCACATCTTCAGGATAAGGTTGTCCCGAGAACACAGTTTCAAATTCAGGATTTTCTGGTTGATTATGTGTGGTTTCAGGGTTGTTTTGTGGGGTTTCTGATGGTATTTCGGTATGTGGTTTGATTATTGTAAAGGTGTTCGCTACTGGTCTCTCTTCCTCCATACCTATACACCAGCCCCAACCTTCTTTTTCATCAAACACAACATCACGACTAACCCGCAACTTCCTGTCTTGTGGGTCATATAACCGGTTTCCTTTTGTTCCATCTTCAACTCCAAAGTACACCATCTTTTTGCGCCGATAGTCAAGTTTTTTTAAATGACCACCTGTACATTTAGCAAAAACAACACAACCAAAAGTCCTTAAATGTTCAAGATTTGGTTTTTTTACCATACCAAGCTTCATACGGAGTGATGTCGGGAAGTGACTTTGATGGTAAACGGTTGAGAAGATAGACCGTGTGTCTAACGGCTTCACCCCAGAACTCTCCTGGTACATTTCTTCCTTTGAGAAGGCTCCTTGTCATCTCCATTACGGTTCGGTTTCGCCTCTCCACAACTCCGTTTTGTTGGGGCGAATAAGGGGCTGTCAAATGCCTTGTAATACCATTTTCTTCACAGAACTTTGCAAATTCTTTTGATGTGAACTCTCCCCCACGGTCGATACGAAGTGTTTTTATTTTATAACCTGAGCTTTCTTCGATCATCTTCTTGTATCGTTTGAATGCATCAAAAGCTTCAAACTTTCCAGAGAGCGTATACACTCATGACCACCTGCTAAAATCATCAACCAAAAGCAGAAAATACTTATTCCCTCCAACAGTCGTGGGTGTGATCGGACCACACAAATCAGCATGTACAAGCTCGAGAGGTTTTTTAGCCCGAAACACTGCTTGTTCAGGGAATGGGATTCGGGTTTGCTTTGCTAAGACACACCCTTCACACACCTGATTTGGGTGAGTAATCATAGGGACACCTGAGGCCATATTCTTTTCAACCAATCTTCTTAGCGAGTAAAGTTCACATGCCCGAGTCTTGAATGCCATAACCAAGAAGGTTCTTCTTCTGATGTAAGAAGACAAGTCGGGTGACCCGTCTTTAAAGGTTTTATATAAACGACCGGAGATCTTTTCACCCTTAGCATAAGAGTTTTGTTTCTGTCAAACATCTTTAACAAATTCCCGTCTAATTCAACCCGATACCCCACTTCCGTCATTTGCCCGAGACTAATAATGTTACTTTTTAAGCTTGGAATAAAGTATACCTCATTAAGGAGTCGTTGATCACCATTTTTGCAATCGAATAAAATCGATCCTTTTCCCACAACAGCTACAGTCGAACCATCTCCAAACTTGAATCGACCCGAAACACTTTCATCTAGCTCGTGGAACTTTGAACGATCTCCAGTCATGTGATTGCTAGCACCATTGTCGAGATACCACATCCGACTGAACTCAAGTCCCCTGATGCAAGAAGGTTCACAGTTATATTCTCCTGTAGAAATAGTTCACCTGGTACATGTTCTTCAGAAATCGCCATCATTAAAGTGGGTTCTTCATCAACAGTTTGAGTGAGGTTCGCTTCTTCAGCTTGCTTTTTTTTCCGGCATTCAGACACATAATGACCAAACTCGTCACAAGCAAAACATTTTATCTTGCTTTTATCTTTCTGGCCTTGCTTCTGATCATTCCAGTATGTTTTGAAATCATGGCCATCACCTCGACCACGTCCGCGACCTCGGCCTCGCCCCCGACCTCGGCTACCGAACCTCCTCTTCCTCTTGGAGCATTAGACGAGTCCTCTCGTCGGTTTTCTTGGATTGCGCTGACCACTCGGCGTGAGTGAGCAGATAGCGATTGTTCCCCTGTCGATCTCCATAGCCTCGAGTCTCTCCTCATGGGTCTTAAGACGACCCACTACCTCTTCCATTGTCATGCTCTTTAAATCCCCAAACTGTTCAATCGACGTTACGATTTGCATAAACCGTATCGGAACAGCCTGAGAAACTTCTTCACCACCGTAATCTCCTCGATCTTCTTCGAATACCCGTCACAATGGTATTTAATCTCGTAATCTCCTCGATCTGTCTGTCATACGGATCACCTAGAAAGATCAAGGTTTGAACTTTAGCCTCTTTTACCCATTCGGCTCCCATGTGCATCGTCGGGCGTCTCCCAAGCTTCCTTGGTATAACATTAATCTCGCCATAGCGGCTAGAGCCACTCTTGTTAAGTGTTACATATCATGTTTTATTTTAGTTAAGTCTTTACTAAAGAAGATGCCGTAAGGTGCACAAAACGGCGCTCCAAAACTTACTTTTCTTTAGTTGTAAATGAAGTAGGCAAAACACAAATTAAGATGTCATTGTTATGATTTTTCGCGCTAATTTGTGTGGTAAAGCAAAACCAAGCTCGAAATTAGTGATCATCTGTCCAAGTGCAGGCTAAATTCAGCTTGAAAGTTTGATTTGCTATATGCCAACTTTAGTCCCATTTATCCTTTAACGTTTGATTTAGATGTTTTTATATTTATTGACTGTGTTAAGGTCTTTGTTGGTTTATATGGATCAAGTATGTATGGTTTGTGATATACAGTGAACAAGTAACAATAAGAATGGTGAGATTTATAATGGAAGAAAATACTTTAATTGATAGGGGAATTACAAAGCTTGAACTGATGACAATAAACTGTGGGAAACGGTGTACACTTTTTATTAAAATAATAAATCGTTACAATTATTAAATAACAGAATGTAAAACAAGAAATAAATGCGATGAAAGGAGTAGAAGTAAGATAGACTCTATAATAATATAGAAACGAAAGCGATAAAAGGTCGTGAACGAGGCTCTTGTTTAACACGATTCCTTAAAACAGATTCGCCGTCTGTTTCCCGGTACAACGTTCAATCTTGTTGCAGTCGGACTGACTCACTTGCTCGAAAAATTGTTGAAAGATTTGTGTATTTTCGAGCGAAGGATCTGCTCGAACTCGTCAAGTAATGAGCTGCGTTTTTCGGATGATAAACCGAATGAGCTGCGTTTTATTTTATAGGCAATACCTATCTTGTTCACCAAGACAAAATATATGACCTAAAATAAATATTATGCATATCTGTTATTTCTATAACACGATTTGCATATATCTGTTAAGACTTAGGCAAAAGTCTAAATCTATTCCTAAAATAGATTACAATTCGGAAAATTATCAAATAAGGAAACGAAGTTCTCAAAGAAAAGATACCGGGTAGGCGAGATTTGAGCTGCATTCGTCGTAGGCATGAGTTCAAGCTCGAACTCATTTTAGCTCGAAATCCCATTTTATGCACCCTCCTGCCAAGCACGTAGGAGTGGGAGCATAACCAACCTAAAGGAATTTGATAGCTAATATTATGATTTCCTTATAAACTAGTCTCCACTTCCTCTTCTAGGCGATGTGGGATAGTTTTTGTTTTCCAGATTTTGTGCCTCACTTTGAGACACGATATCTCATTCATTTCTATTCCAATTTGGACATACTTTAGCTCGTTGCGAAGCTCTCGTCGAGGAGAACGCAAAGCTACCAAGAAATATAAATATATATAACATATATATATATTAAATAGTGTCCAAAATTTGCAAAAACTCATTTTGCAAAACTCATTTTCCAACATAAACATACTACTACCTCCTATTTATACTACTGAATACATAATAACAGAATTGATAGTGGGAGCAGAAAGACTAGGTATTCCTTCCTCCTTATTTGAAGACCACTTCTTTACTCTTCCAAACAAAACGGAACTGAACAAAATGTGCAGAAGACTTATTCCTTACCTGTTGTTGGACCTCATAAAGACTAGGCTGACTTTGGGTCATTATCTTAGATTATAATGGGTCTGGACCAGCCCAAGTCCAGTTTATAATCCACAGTCTTGTGTACATCAGTATGTATGATTATCCTAAGTGTTTATAGTCTGAAAATTGTTTCAGATCTTTTGGGATTACTTTTCCCCATTTGGTTAGTGAAATTGTATCTCTCGTTCAACTCTTATGTTTAATTAGCTGTCGCATTTCTGACATAGTGTACTCATTTAATATTGCACCTTTCTTTTCTGAGGTTGTAAAGAATAGGAATAATGTGAGTGTTTGAAATAATGTTTGCAGGTAGGAAACGAAACTTGTGAAGTAGATCAAGATGGCAACAAATTCTGCTTCTAATTGCTTTCGTGGTATGTGCTCTAAGGTTTCTTTGCTTGAGTGATATAAACTAGCTTCCAGTATAAACTTGTAACTTCTACTTTTTATGTAGTCATTGCTCCGATATTGTTCTTTTTGTATACTCATTTCTGGCTGCGAAAAGTCTGAAGAATGTAGTGTACTAACTCCTTCGAAACTTTGGTATTCTAATTGAAGCTACTGTGATTACTCTCTACTTCTTCAGGATTCATAGTTTTATGCTACTATCGATAGATCCATTTTTCACTGGGAGAATAGGTTTAGTTCCATTGTT
Organism: Chrysanthemum lavandulifolium; assembly: GCA_022545495.1. NCBI lineage: Eukaryota > Viridiplantae > Streptophyta > Magnoliopsida > Asterales > Asteraceae > Chrysanthemum > Chrysanthemum lavandulifolium. Next base: position 243,693,336 of record CM040245.1, on the reverse strand, counting down.
CTCATTGCTGGAAGAAAGGCATGAACTTGTTAATCTGTGACGTAACTGAGAGTTGTCTCATTCTACTTTGACGTCTATTAGTGGCACTATGTAAATTTCACAATTTTATAATGGTAACAATATGTTGCTTGGTAAAAACAAAGTCATCACGTATTGGCCTAAGTTGATTGAAGTTAGTGGTTATGTTTCAGCCAAACAGTACATCAGAAGCACCAACCAAACATATTAGTGAAAATTCGCCTAAACACACTTCTATCTAGTTTGATAGATGTAAGATACTAATAGATGTGTTTTGCTTACATGAACCATAACTAGGATAAATAAGATATGTTAGGTGTTTTTGTACACAAGTAAAAAGGATTTTGGTTGACTTGTTGCCAAGGTAATGATCTTTCCCTATATAGATAGCTTGGAAATCTGCATAACTTATCTCGATATATCCATGTGTGTTAATTTAAGATACTGCATTCATAGTTTCTTTTTGCTCTTTTGCAATAAGTTTTTCATCAGCTGATTTTTGTCATATTGTATGCATGAAAGAAAATCAAACTAGCTGGACGTTCACTATTGCGGGGCCTCAACAGTTTCTCGTCCGGAATGCTAAAATCACAACAGGAGTAATCTATTAAATGGGTAGTTTTGACCCATTTGTTCATGAATGGGTCGATTTGGGTTCTGTTTTTTTCTCTAATTGTCCAAATGGGTAAATTAAAAGTTTCAACTTGAAAGGTAACAAGTCAAATGGTTCGAAAGTCACCCAATTGTATTTTTAATGCATAAAACCTTCCATATTGTATTATTTTATATAAAAATAAAAATCTATTAAATTTATATATTGTAATCATGTCTCCACCTATATATATTAATTTAGTGTAAAACACTTCTTTAATTTGTGACTTTTACAGCAAATAAGGACTTTCATACAAATGTGATCCAATTTGAATGTGGTGGACAACTCAAGGGCAAAACAAGTTATGTGCATACAAGCTTTGAAAGGGAAGAAAGGAGCCAGATTAGGGGACATGATAGTAGCATCAGTGAAGGAAGCCCGGCCAACCAGACGGAAAAGTAAAGAAAGGACTGGTGGTTTATGGTGTGGTTGTCTGAGCTGCCATGCAGAAGGGTCGGTGTGATTGGAGTGAGGTTAAGTTTGATTAGAATGCTGTTGTACTTGTCAACAAGCAAGGTGAACCGATTGGGACCAGGGTTTTTGGCTCGGTTCCACATGAGCTAAGGAAGAAAAAGCATGCATGAGGTATGAATCCTTCCATGCTTGTTGAGTTGTTTTGTCCCTCTTTCCTCCCATTTTTTCTGTTCAGAACTTAAAGGTGGCAGTTTTAACCCCTTTACTTACGAATTTCTGATCTGGGTCATGCACTCATGCTTATCTCTAGTATGTATAATCGTCCAAGTGTATAACAGCTAATAGATAAAAACTGCTTAATGAAAACAGGGCGAATGGGTCAAAATAGATTGTTAGTTTCCTAAAGATAAATTAAATGCATAATACGTTCTCATTCATTTAACTAAAAAACTTAAATTCGTTCCGACGTAATCTAATTTTTTAGTCTTGCAAGACTCTATTTTCCTATTGAAAATTTGGCAAAACAGTTTTTACCATAAAAAGAACTCTGTTTTGATCAGTTGCACAACAAGACCATTTTGTCACTTGTGTGGAAACTAGATTAAAAAAGTTAGGATTCTGCTTCTTTCTTCTCTTATTTTTTTTAGTTGTTCTATCACATAAATAGGGTAGTTGGTCAAACTTGCCAAAATGACAATTGAATTTGACAAGATGGCAAAGAATTCTGCAAGATTCCTTGTGGGTTGGTCTGCTAGAAAGTTTTCAAACCTTGCGAGGTTTAGTTTTTGCAGCAGATGTGGGATTTTATGGTGAAAGTTGGGCGCTTTTATGGAGCAACCATGAAATTGGCTTGACATGGAACTCACATAGTGAAAGTGGCCTGACATGAGACTCTTGCAAGCTCTTTCGGTGCAAAAATCTGAGCCTCACAAGGTAGCAAGGAATGTAGTGGGGTTTCTGGCTACTTTGATTGATCAAATGCCATTTTGGCTACTTTGATGACCAATTTTCCCATGTACATAGATGGGTGACCCATAGAATAAGGTTTAACTGATTTTACTCTCAGTGTTTTGTATGTCTATATATTAGTAGACCTTTTTGTTTCTTTTTTAATTGACATCAGAACTGAAGGTATCTTACACCTTTTAGCCCAGGGATTTAAAAATAGTGTAGCTTACTTTCACGACTAGTCCAACTAGATAGCACAGCTTCTTATTATGATCAGTGGTACATCTCCAAATACTGGATCGGAAATAATCCTTTGAAATTTAACAAGTTGATAACCAGTAATATGACCAAATCATATCACACCCACCTACCTTATGGGCCTTATTTCGGCAAAGCCCCTTCAATTTTGGTTACTTTTACAAGACTAAGATAGTAGTGGACCATAAACCTTACAATGCTATGCACTTATGCATTTAAGTATCATTCGGACAAAGTTAAGCATGCCATGCATCTTTTTTCTACTTCTATATAATCTCAAACAGACTTTTACATAAGCATATCAGCATCAATTGACTATTTTTTCCTTTCAAATTGATAAAACTAATTTGTTTTTGTTTACTCTAATAATAGCCAACTTTAAGTATCTATACACTATTAAGTAATCTAACACGAACATTTAATATAAAAATATAAAAATGTTGTCATGTCTTAAGTTTCAAAAGCATTGATTCTCAAAGAAACTAACCAAATCACAAACCCTTCTCTATTTCACAACTTTGAAAGTATACACCTGATAACGAGATTTCTTAAGAAAAGTATTTCCATATTAAATAGTTTTAGTGTTGGCCCTAACGTTGGATCTTTGTTGGTTCTAACGTGGTGACAATAATACCAATAACACGATACGTTTTCAAAGAGATGTTTTGTATCAATTGAAATAAATATAAGTCATCATCTTGTAAACGATTCTAATCTATATAGATAATGAAAATCACAAAGGTTGTGTCGGTTCCCCTGTCAAATGGCGGTTATTTCTTAAGTTGACTTTGACTTTGACTTGGTTTGACCTTCTAAGCGGGTAGAAAGCGGGTAAAAGATTAACCCAATATTCTCCCCATCCAATCGATAGATCTTTGACTCGATTAGTTGTCTCATCGTTAGGAAGATCTTGGGTAGTGCCTTTGTGAGCAGTACGAAATTCTCCTTATAAACTCGACTTGTAAATCGTCTCTTTCAGTCTTTAAAGTGATATTTTATGTCAATATGCTTACTTCTTCCGTGAAATACGGGATTCTTCATTAATTCGATGGCAGACTTGTTGTCGACCATTATCGTAACCCTTTCTTCTTGGGTATGTGTAAGCTTACTCAGTAGTCTTTTTAACCATAATGCTTGTGTTCTTCTTCATTCTTTCGCAATGAACTCGGATTCACATGATGATAGTGCTACTGGCTTGTTTTGTGTACTCGGTGATTGGTGATTCACCGTAGTAGAATATAATTCGATAGTGCCTTTGCCTTCTTGAGTGTTGACTCCGTAGCTACTGTCACTATAACCTTGTATTTGGCTTCCTCCATTGTGTTTGTAGGTGATTCCATGGTCTTTTGTTCCTTTTACATAGCGTAGTACTTGCCTTATAGCTTTCATGTGTTGTTCCTTGGTTCTGCATAAAGCGACTAAGTAATCCAATGGAATAACTTAAGTCGGGTCTTGTATGTAGCGATATCGTAAGCATCCAATCAAGCTTACGTATTCCGTTGAGTTGACCGTTGTTTCTTGATGTTCTTTGTTAATCTTGTTCACGGATCCATAGGTATTAGTGTTTCGTTGCGATCTAGCATTCCAACTTCCTTTAGGATCTTGCTTGCGAGGCGGATTGCTTTATTGATATGTCACCTCGGTTTGTGTGACTTCAATTCCTAAGTAGTAGGATAGTAATCCTAGGTCACTCATCTCAATTTTCTTCCATTTGAGCTTTGAATTTGTCTATCTCCTTTTAGGTGAGCGGTGATGATTAAGTCATCTCGTAGACTCAACTAGAAGTATTGAATCTTTTGATTTCTTCGTGTGACGACTTGTTCCAAAGCGCATTTCTTGAAGTCTAAAGACTTGGTATTATCTAATTTTATGTTCCAAGCACGTGGTGCTTGTCTTAGTCCGTATAGAGCTTTTGTGAGTGCAGTAGACTTTTCCATTTTCTTTCTTTATAAATCCTTCGGGTTGTGAACGTACACTTCTTCCTTCAAATCTCCATGCAAAATGCTTGATTTGACGTCTAGGTGATGTACTTCCCATTTATTATTAGCGACTATGGCTAATAGTAATCGGACCATCTCCATTCTTGCTACAGTGCAAAGACTTCTTGAAATCTATGCCATGCTCTTGTATGTAGCCCTTTGCTACTAGTCTTGCTTTGTGCTTGACTATGTTTTCATTAGCATCTTTCTTGGTTTTGAATATCCACTTTAGTCCAATGGCTTTATGTCCTTTTGGTAAAGTGGTTAGTTTCCATGTATCATTTTTGTTGATGGAATCTAATTCGACCTTCATTGCTTCAATCCATTTTAGATCGGTTGATGCTTCCTTGTAATTCTTTGGTTCATCTTCAGCCAGTAGTAATTGCTCGGGTAATACTTCCTCGGTGTTATTGTATATATCATTTAACGTTCTAAAGCCTTGTAAAGGTGTATGATCAAAGTCAGGATGTAAATTCCTGGTTGTGTTTGAGTTACTTTGATTGGTTGAACGTGCTGAGGCAGTTGGTGTAGTTTGAGCATTTACTCGAGATGAAATTGTAGATGGTGTGCGAAAAACTTGTGAGGGTGAGTTTGTTGTTGATGTTGTATCTTCATCATCTATAGGGATATCACTGTTCTCTTCATTTGGTTGGATTTCTTGTTCCTGATGATCATTTGTGGCTTCTAGGTCTTCGATTTTGAAGTCAACCCATTCGGGTTCATTATTGGTGTGTTCATCTAGGTAATCCTTCCATTCCCATGCTTCATCCTCTTTAAATTTTACATCTCTACTAACACAAATTCTTTGTGTTGTTGGATCAAATAGTCTATAGGCTTTTGATCCTTGTTCATTCTAAGTATACCATTTGTTGCTTGGTCATCTAACTTTGTCGGATGTTGTGATGGTACCTTTGCATATGCTATGGTAGAAAACTTTAAATTTTCTAAGTTTGGCTTTCTTTGCTTTATTGCTTCATATGGAGTGATGTCTTCTAAGGCTTTTGTTGGATATTTGTTTAGAATATATATCGAATGTCTAACGACTTCAACCCAAAAATCACGAGGCATGTTGGTTGATTTCATCATGCATCTTGTTGTAGACATAATTGTCCTATTTCTTCGTTCAACTACTCCATTTTGTTGTGGTGAGTAAGGTGCGGTTAGTTGTCGTGCTATGCCATTTTCTTTGCAGTATCGAGTGAATTCGTTAGAAGTGAATTCTCCTCCACGATCAGTTCTGAACATTTTTAATGTTGTCCTTAGCTCTTTCTCAATTGTATTCTTGTATTCCTTGAAAGTATCAAATGCTTGATCTTTCGTGTTTAGGAAATACGCCCACATATATCTTGAATAGTCGTCGACTAGTAAGAATATGTATCTTTTCGAGATGGTGTTGGTGGTGTAATTGGTCCACATAAATCTCCGTCACTAAATCTAAAGGGAGGTTGATCTAGTTTTTGCTCTCTTTGGAAATGGTGCTCTACTTTGTTTACCAGTTAAACAAACATCACATATTTGTGTTGTATGTTTAATAGCAGGTATTCCTTGAACTAACTCTCTTTGAGTCATTGATTTTAGTGATTCAAAGTTGAGATGTCCTAGTCTTGCGTGCCATAACCAAGTGTTGTCCTTCAAGTTTGCGAGTAGGCAAATAGGTGTACCTATCTTCAGACTTGCTTTGTAAAGGCGGTTTCGCTGTCTCGGGACTTTCATGAAGATTTTGTTGTCCATGTCATAAAGTCGTAATTCATCGTCTTCCATTACTACTTTACAACCAATTTTGGTGAATTGTCCAAGGCTCAATAAGTTGCTTTTTAAGCTGGGAATGTAATAGACTTGAGATATGATTCTTTGTTTCTCGTCATCACATTCTAATAGGATTGAACCTTTTCCTTTAATCTCTATGTGAGATCCGTCTCGAATTTTACTTTTCCACTAACGTTCTCATCTAGGTCTTTGAAGTGTTCTCTTATTCCATCATATGATTCTTTGGCTCCATTGTCTAAGTACCATAGACTATCCACATTTGTCTCTTTATATCCTACATCTTGTTCATGTAGCGAGACAGTTTGATCTTTAAGTTTTATTCTGGTGGATCTTCTAATATTGTCATTAGTAAGGTAGGTTCTAAGTCCTCCTCGACAAGATTAGATTGCATAGTAGTGTTTGGTCTTGAATGACACTTACTTGCATAGTGACCCATTTTATTGCGGTTGTAACATTTTACTTTGCTAAGATCAATATGTGATTTATTGAAGTTGTTGGGAGAGTTTTCTCCGTTTTCTTTTCTTCTTTAAAATTTTCGTGGTTTTACCGTGTGAAAATTTATACTTCCCATCCACGCCCTCTAATATTCTTTCCTCTACCTTCATATCGTGTGAACATCAATCTCTCTTGAGTGTTCTCCTGTTTCCCTTTCTTAAACTTAATCCTTTCTTCATAGGTTTTAAGTCTTCCAATTGCTTCTTCTAGGGTCATAGTGTTTAGATCGAATATTGTTCTATAGATGCAACTATTTGCAAATACCTATCTGTACAAAGATTTAGTAATTTCTAACTAAGTTCGATCCGGTATTGTATGTCCTAGGTGGCTTTGTTTACAAGAGTTGTTAGTTTTCTGTAAAGGTATCGATGGTTTCATCTTCTCTCATATGTAGTAACTCAAGTTCGGACCTAAGTGTTTGAAGTCCGCTTGTACTCTTTCTTCGCCTAAGTGCTGGTTTTTAAAGCATCCCATATTGCTTTGGGGTTTTATGCTTCGTTATTTGAAGTAATTGGTCTTGGTGGGGATGGTAAAGGTATGCTATAGCGTTGTTTCCTTTTTCTTATCGGGTTGAGTTGTTTGATTGACTCAATTGTTTCCCATAACCCATTTGCTTGCAAAATTATTTGCATTCGAATTGCCCATAGTGAGTAATTCGCGGGTTTCGATGTCGGGCATTGAAATTGTGGGGTAGTATTAGATGTACTAACCTCCTTCTTACTTGTATCTCCACTATCTTGAGTCATTTTAATAGAAATGACTAGGTAATCTCCTAAAATTCTAACACGGGGTGTGTGTTGAGAAATATAGCGCGCTTCTAATATTTTGTGTCTAGTGTGACAGTCAAAATTATCCTTGGAGATTAAAAAAAATCAAAAATGAATAAGCCTAAGGTTAATTACTCCTTAAAAGTTATTCCTAATTATAATAAGCAGCGTAATTACACTAGGTTATTATAATATCTATGTGATAAGTGTACTTATGGTATTGTGTAGCAACTTATCAAAATAAAAGTAAACTTATACTATATAAGTAAAAGTTTAAAATAATGGGTGGAGTTTGTAAGAAATCCGAGACCTGAGGGGTTAAAAATAACCGATGCCCTTTTGTGTTGAGGTTCGGTGTGCCCTAGCGTTATTAGTACGCCTCTTTTTCTTATCTGTCTCTCTCTGATATCTCCTTAGAGAGATGTAGGTCTCTGCCTGTTTCCTTTTGGCGAGACTCTGTACTGCTATGCTTCTCGTGGTTGACCGCCGAATAGTTGGCTTTGGTTAACCTCCTTCTTCACGGGTATCCGGTGTTCTCCTTAATTCGAGCGCCGGTTAATCCTTTCTTTGGATTTAAATCGTCTGTGGAATAATTTGAATCAAGATGATTCAAAAGAATGAAAAGGTTATTGATTACGGATGCAACAGTGTGTTTGTTCCCTTTAATGAATCAATCTTCTTTCCTTTTCGATGACTATCGTGTTTTGTCGTTGGTAGTGGGTTCTTGTTTCGAATCGATATAAGGTTTTGTTTTTTGATATAGTCAAAACCTTTTGTTCCTTGTTCTTGGTAAAATAATCGAATGAAAGATTTGCGAATTATTGAAAAATTGCCTATTCTTAGTTGCGGTAATTAATTACGAGGCGGCTTTGAAGTATGGTCGGTTTCGAATCACGAAAATGATTGATAGTTTGATTTTGTGGTTCGGATATTGTTTTGCAAAAAATTTTACCGTTTTCTGGGAATATTAATTCTGCTTCGATTCAGGGCAATATGAAACCCTTGGTATATGATGATTTGGTTAAAAGAATCCAAACCGCTCTGATACCAATTGTTGGCCCTAACGTTGGATCTTTGTTGGTTCTAACGTGGTCACAATAATACCAATAACACGATACGTTTTCAAAGAGATGTTTTGTATCAATTGAAATAAATATAAGTCATCATCTTGTAATGTTACAGATTCTAATCTATATATAGATAATGAAAAGGTGCGTCACGAAAGGTTGTGTCGGTTCTTCTTCTTACAATTGTCAAATGGCGATTATTTCTTAAGAGTTGACTTTGACTTTGACTTGGTTTGACCTTCTAAACGGGTAGAAAGCGGGTAAGTCGGGTAAGAGTGGGATTAACCCAATATTTAGTACATTGTCCACAAAACACGTTAACGTGTGCTTTTTGTGACCTTTGCTTTGGACTTTTGTTGATCAGAAATTGTTCTCCTTTCGGGTTTGGGTTGTGTGATGACTAGAGCGACTCAAGTTTATGTGCATTACAAGACAATGATTTTAGCTCTAGCATCACCGAGAAACACAGGCGCTCTGTGATGCCCAAATGTACCATCAGAGCCAAACTTGAGTCAAAACTCACCCCTTTCCTAAGTTGTTTCTCGGTGAAATCCTTTGCGTTGAGTAGCAAGATAAGTTAACGCAACTTTCCACATACGCTCTTTTTCCATCTTTTCAAGTTAAAAGCCGCCGCAACCATCAAACGGTGATTTGCATCGATCCCCTTCACTTTACTAGGCAACACTTAGAATCAACTTCCGGACTTTAGACATGCTTCAACTTTTCGGTTGACCTTTTCCTTGAAAAACCCATTGCTTCAAAGGTTGTCGCGATCGATCATGCCAATACCTATTGGCAAGTAGCAGGTAATGTCACGAGAAGATACAGCAGATAGTCGATATGTGCTTGCTTTCGATATGACATACATATCAATATCGTAACCATCTTGATAGTCAACATTGCGATACTCCATAGAACGATGTCATCCTCATTTTTCTTTGCAAAAAAACTACCTTTACGAGTACATAGCAGTTGGGTGGACAACCATATACTCCACGAACCGATCGTAAATCAATTCTTTTTGGTTGTCAGAAACTTTGTTGTATGTCTTGTAACTGTGATGTTCAGGATGTAAATGAGTATTGACTGTAAGGGCGTGTTCAGCGACCTCCTCCACATTTACATCAAACCCGTGTGACTTTGTTCTATGTCGTATTAACAAACAAGCTGGCATGTTGATGAATGATTTTTTATAACTCCATATTTCTACTTTGAATTGTCACAGAATACTTGTCCACTTTCATATTAAACCAACCAAAAGAGATTTTAGTGAGTATAGATGATATTTGATTGGTGAAAAGTGCAGTTAATGAGAATTTCTTAAATTACATGCAATTTGAAAATGGACTAGAGTAATAACTCATGTACATTTCATCAAACAACTAGAAAAAGTAAATCATATTCATTATTTTTAACTTAAATTTACATAGCGGAAGCTTACCCGTTGGTAGGTTGCAGAAGTGAGAATCATCAATTAAAAAGAAAAAACAAAGAGGCATTGTTTTCATGGTAAGCAAAGAATGTTTGGTGCAATTTTGTATTGACAAATGGTATCGAGATGACTTGTGGTGATAAAGTAACACATTAAAAGCATGATTCACCCTATTTCCTCTGTTAATCTTTTTCCCAAATGTCTCATATTACCTGTTTGTATTTAATAAAAAAATTGCAATGAAATGCAGAAAAAAAGTACTTTTCATTTCTTAAAGATGTTATTCCCAAAGCAATGAGGAGATTCAAGATACAAGTGGCTATGGAAACGAAACCCATGTTTGCTTTGCAATACGTTCTTAACAATCAAGCCAACAATATATATACCAATATAACAGTCAATGAGTTCTTCTCATACACATTTCAACAAACAGGTGGTGTGTGCTACATAAAAAGCTCATTATAATGGATGAATTAAAAAAACACAATAAAGCTCATTTCAATTGAACTACCACGACCACACTACACCACCATGTTGTGTTGTTGGAGTTGGGAGGCCTTGGAGCATGCTTAAATCTGCTTCTTCTTCTATATCTTCATCACATATTAGTCTTACTCCACACTCCTTCACCTCAACAACATCTTCATTATATGAATCTTGGAAACTAAATGTAACAAAATTCTTTGCTTCCTTCCATTTCTGTGTATCCCTCATATAATGAAACCATATCATATATGAATCTTGGATTCCTAGCACCTCTCTCCTAAAGGAATATCCTTCGATCATAGACGCTCCATCAAAGTTCTTTACAGTGCATCCTGTATATATGTAAGGCTTTTTTCTCTTAAAAACAACACAAAATCCGTATCCCCTAAACTTATTGAAGCCCCAATCTGAAGGTAATTCAACCTTTACATGATTTCCCGCACTTCTATTTGTAAACCACTCTGGAATGCTATTCTCATGATACATTATATCTAAACGAGAATAATGGGCAATGTCTCGCGAGAAGAATTCACATCTGTCAGCCTGTAAACCCGCATACCCAAGGAAAGCAAGAAGCTGGTGAATAGAGCCTTGGGAAGTTATAGATGAGTCAAGACACTGAGTCTTCGATATAGACCCCTTGCTATCAATGGTAACATTCTTAAACAGCTTTGGACAATTTCTTAAATAATTTCTCCTATTCCTGAATTGGTATTTAGATGATCCCGGCACTTCTCTTAAGGAGGTGCAATCATATGCACCAATAATCCATATGCTAGGTGGAACTTCGGACAACACTTCCAGCTTCTTGCAACCATTAACATAAAGCTTTTGAAGATTAGAAAGTTGACTCAAACTTCCAGGCAAGCTAGTAAAATTGTTCCCTCTCAAGTCTAGTTCCTTTAGACATGATAAGCCTCCAATGCTCTCAGGGACTTCATATAAGTTGCAGTAGCTGAAATTCAGAGACTTTAACATATGTAGACCTGCCAATGAAACTGATCTTTGTGGATGTTGTTGGTTCCATATGAAACCAGGGATTGAAGTCCACCATCTAGACCAAAAGGCTTCAGGCAGTAGGTTGACATTTAAGCATCCCGAGAGATTCAAAACCTCAAGAGAATCCATTTCCACTTTGCTAGGAAAACTCCTAACTCGTCTGCAGTCTTTCATATTTAAGACAACAAGCTTCTTAAGCATTCCAATAGATGGATGAACTGTAACCAAATTCACACAACCTTCAAGATCTAGTTCTTCTAGACTTGTAATCTCTGAGAAGTCAGGGGTGGTTGTTAGGTTACAACAGTGCCTTAGCTTCATTATTTTCAACCTTCGTAAACACTGATATCAATAGAAAATATATTAGTTCTTATATCTCCAGGTGTCGAACATGAACACATGTATGAACAAGTAAATACCTTTGGTGTAGTCCAAAGTTGTTTTATGTTGCTGTAAGAGAGGTCGATGACAACAATGTTTTCTGGATTAAAATCTGAAGGTAAGAGCTTGAAGGGACATCCATGCCAATAGAACAATCTTAACTTATTGGATAAACAGTCCAACCTTCCAGAAAAGTTCACCGCATCATCCATTGGTAGTTTAAGAATACGCAAGTTTTTCATTCGCGCAAATGCTTTACCATCTATATCAAACTTCGGACTAGATTTCTTTTGCTGAATGTCAAGAATTTCAACTTTTTCTGTTGCCTGCATGCAAGAAATATGATTACTAGATTGTATTATGAAGCATATGGAAATGAGTTGCATATGCAGTAAAAATCAATTCTTACTTGGTTTTCACTCAAGATATTGTAGATCTCTGATGGATTAACCCACAATCTGCTTCGGTTCCCAGGCGTGCTAGATTCTTCAGATACAATTTCCCTTGCCATTGCTTGAATCAAGTCATGCATTCGAAGTGAATTACTGGTCGAGATCGTGATTAATGACTTATCTACTAGAACTTGTATATTTGTATCTGCAAAAAAGTTACAAGAATCTAGTATGCCTGCTGCAAAATCACTATTTACTCCAATGAATGAACATGCAATATCAAGTAAGATATTTTGCTGTTGGAGGTTTAGCCCATCGTAACTTAAACGAAGCACTTGTTGTATCTCTTTATTAGGATGTACTTTGAGCTGATCCAACTCACTAACCCACTGACCCACTGTTTTTCCATATAAAAAACGTCCCAAAACTTTGAGGGCCAGAGGGTGACCTTGCACATATTTCACAACTTCCTCAGCAACTTCTTTGAAGCCTGTAGAAGAATCTTTTGTCTTAAAGGCATATGAACCGAAGAGCTCAAGAGATTGATCCTCATCTAAAAATTTCATGTCATGGATTTCATCCACTCCATGAGATCTTAGCAACTGTTTGTCTTTACCTGTGAATATAATCAAACTTCCTGGGCAAAACCAACTTGCTGAACCTGCTAGTGAATCTAACTGCTTATGATCATCCACATCATCCAAAACAAGCAGGATCGGCCTTGATGACATCATCTTCTTTATTACCATAATTCCTTCACCAACACTTGGTATTTTCAAATCTTCTATTTTCATGATCTTTCCAACCATATGCAGTTGGACTTGAATCAGGCCTTGTCGTTTTGTGACTTCTTTGACATCTTCACAAAAGCAACTTCCTTCAAAGTGGATATTCATCAAGTTATAAATAGCTTTGGCAAGGGTTGTCTTTCCTATTCCGCTTATACCACATATTCCAAACATGTTAACCTTATCTGAACCAACAAAGCGTGACAAGTCTAATATGTCGAAATGGAAATCTATGCCAACAAGGTTTTCACCGGCATGCAAGGGCCCGTCACATAATTTTTTGAGTATGTCTTTGGAGATGCAATCGATGAACTTATACTCATACCTGTTAACCACAGAGACACAATAAGTAACAGAAAGAGTCAGAAACTACATAGTGTTAAGCTTTAGTAGAGCTACAAGACTAATAACACAAAACCAAGAAATTTACCCATTTGTCATGTCCTGGAGATCCCATCCAGATAAGTTGGCCGCCATGGATAGAGCTTCCCTCCATTTATCTACCTCTCTGCTATTTGAAACATCATGTTTGGCAAATGCTTCAGCATAGCTCCCAGTTTGCTTCCTCACGACGTCAGGCTTAACATCATAAAAGATGATTTGAACCTCGTGTTTAGGCTCTCCCATTTGCTTGCACCGGAGTATTTTGACAAGTTCCCTCAAACACCATGATGAAGAAGCGTAATTCTTGGAGAAGATAACTATCAGAAACCTTGATTCTTCAATGGCTTTGTAGAGTTGAGGAGATATCTCTTCTCCTTTAGGCAATTCTCTATCATCTCTAAAAGCATGAATCCCTTTTTGCTTGAAATCATTGAACATATGATCCATGAAGCTTTTGCGGATATCTTCACCTCTAAAACTTACAAAGACATCATATTTCCACCAACGAGGAATGGACGTAGTAGCCATTATCAATAATGAGATCGAGCTGCGTTCACAAGTACAAGAACGTTTTCAAAAATGAAAAATAAAGTTGAAACAATTAATTAGCTCCATAGATTCCATGACCAAGTTGCATAAAACAATCAAACATGTGAGCGCTTTTGTGTTATACCACGTAACATGTAGACAGAACAAGCATGCTAATTGTTTATTTATAAGTTAGCTGTTAAAAAAACAAAAACAAAACATAGATAGTGGAAACAACATCACATAAATAGATAGCCATCTCTCCTGAAAACAAACTATTATACACATAAACAAAGAGGCGTAATATTACCATTGCATTTAGCTTATGAGAGGCGTTCTGTCTTCTATGTTTCCTAAGAATATGAATGTAGATTAAATTGACCACTAGTAATGTTAATTAAAAGTGACACCAAGCTTACTATGTTTTAGTAACCGTTAAATCTTTCATAGAATACGTGCACAAGCATCAAGAAACCAAAAGGTTAACGTAAAGTTCCTTCGAGTCACTGATCGACACAACACTACAGCTTTTGAAAGTTTTCCGCAATTCATGTCATTTACACGAAAAAACAATTACTCCTACAGTGGTATTTTCCGATTAGTATTTACTTTTGTTTAATAAAATCTAATTATTCATTCCATTCAATACCATGTATCATATGCTACACAACCTAATAAAAAAACATCTCTCAGAGACTCAAATCACTCAATCATGTCAATTGAACTTATTTGATGAGCTTATTGAACATTTTATAAGCTCAATTTTAATGGCTTATGAGCTAATTAACTTGAGGATATAGCTAAATTTTAAAGATTACAAAGAAACAAGAATAATTCTGGAAATTACAAATATGATCGAATAACCAAAACCCAGCAAGTATGGAACAAATAGTTTTACCTTTTTTTGTAAGTAATGAATGATCAAATGAAATTCAATGGAAATTCACTTACAGTTGACGGATGGATGGAAGTTTGTGAATGAATGCAATGGAAATGAATGATCAATGAAGTTAGAAAAGAGTAAAGGCAAGTTGGTTGACTTTAAGTCAGCTTTAGTTTCACTTTCAGTCCCTCAGATTAAGATACTATCCAATTTCATGTATTAAGTTACATGTCAATCTTATACTTATTAGAGTTTAGTTTGTCATATCATGTCATGCCATCTTATTAGGGAGGTGATTTGTAAACTCACTAAATTGATTGTCAACACTCTATTTTAGACTATGTTGACAATTATACCCTCACAGAGTAAGAATGTGTAAAAGTGATGTGAGGGTATAAATGTCAAAGAGCTCTAAAATAGAATATATCAATCAATTTGATAAGTGTACAAATCACCTCCCATCTTATTATGTGAAAATTATGTTATTGTAGCAATTCTTTTTTATAAGTGTTTATGATAACTTCAGTTATGTAAAAAAAAACTATCACTCGACTAAATTGCAAAAAGGGACTAACAATGTCTGTTTCAATCAAATCAATGTCTTTTTTAAAAATTTAATTATTCAAAAGAAGTGATGAAAGATAGCATATTCCTTGATTTACAAAGTCTTTCATTATTCCTTTTTTATTTCATATTCATTTGATCATTTCAATGCGGAAAACATAGCAAGCTCATTTTTATTACTTGTTAGTTCTTACCATTATCAACATAAATCTAATAACTTATTTATATTTTTAAAGTTAACTTGAGGTGTAACAAACTAAAAAGAGTAAACTTACATTTTTTATAAGTTAAAAAAAATATATTATAAAAAAAAGAAGAAGAACATAGAAAACTCATTTTTATTTCCCGATCAAATGACATTTCTAGAAAGATAAAAAAATGACATTTCATGGACTTTTTTTTACTAGCTATCTCTAGGAGTGTTCATTAAACGGTCCGACCCAATTGCATATTGATTATTTGGTTTTGGGTGAAGTGGGTTTTACCAATTGAATGTTGGTTATTTGGTTTTGGGTGAAGTAGGGTTTTGTTCGGTTTATTGGTTCTAACCGATTCACAAAACTGTTTTTTTGTTGGTTTGTTTCTATATAAAGGCCGATATTCTCACACGACCAATTATATGTGATTGTGTCAAGAGTCAAGAGTAAGAAAGGCTTTGAGTTTCTTTCTTGCAATAAAAATAGCAAGTAAACAAACTCCACAACAAACGTCATCTACAAAGAAGTTTTATTTCATATTTAAATAAACACCATAGATTTGTATTACTAACAACTTCATTATCTTTTTCCATATATATTACACAATTGCTTTTAAATACATTTTCAGATTTCGGCATGTATTATCATGAAGCGAGCCCGCGCACTAATATATAAGCATGTGTTTTTTTGTTTATTTTATCAAAATAAATTAAATTTGCCAAACCCTTGAACCAGCTTATGACTTAGTATTGTGTTTTGAAATAACATAAGCCACCTCAAACATTATTTCCTACAATGTGTTTTGAAAGTACTAACAGAGTATTCGCGTATTGCGGTGGCGGATACCCTGTAATTGATGTTTTTGATGGACAATATCTTTTTCATTATTTGTTTATGATGACAGTAAGTTTAGAGATGCTGCGAATCTTTTTGGAGTCACAATAAACTATTGAAATTCTGAGGTTGTTGATGATATCTTATCTAAGGCTACTTTTAACTTTTTTTCTTTTCTTATTTTGAAAGTTCGAACATAAGATATATGAACTTGTTACTTTTTGTGATTCATAAGTTTGTACTATTTAAAAAAAAAAAAAAAAAAAAAAAAAAAAATTGTATTATTTAAAATCATTAATGAATTAGGGAGTGTTTAGCATCTTGCTTGGTTTGTACATTGTGTTTTACTAGACGAGTACCCACGTCTAGTGGCATCGGTTTCTAGCTACAAAAAATTAACGATATACGACAAAAAATAATTAACATAGTATGTACTTTTAAAAAATAATTAACATAATATGTATTTATATTGTTTTTCTTCTTCTTCTTTTGGAAAAAGAAACCTCGTCATCTGGTCATCTTCAACGTCCTTATACACTTCATCCTCCTCATTGCCAACTCCTTCACCATAATCACATGAATGAACTTTATGTGTTCCAACGTCATGATTCCGCGACTAATATCACAGACTAACGAACAACATGCCAACCTTAATTATCACAAAGTTCATGCAAAAAGTATTCTTCATTCATCTTGATCCGCTTGATCAAATGCATTGCAAATGCTATGAATATATGAAAGGATTCACAGGCGGCGGTGAGCGATGAGGGCATTCGCAACAATCACGCATATCGTCTCATCAAATATCGACTAGATATCGAATAAATGAAACTAATGATAACAAAAAATAAAATCAGCCATACATCCTCATCTCCGACATCCTCGTCATTGCCAATTATATCACCGGCGACGATGATGATGTATGGCATGATTCCGATGTCATCACTCGAAGAAATCAATTACGAGCAAAAGAAAACATAATGTACCCAATACAAATACGATGTCACTCAATGTTGGTTCAACTGGTTTCCTTCGGAGTTTCCGATGCACTTGAGCAAATCAATACGAACGTACGATACTTTAGTATGACCTTGGTGATACTTATGGTTTTTAGATTGCTCCTAAGTTTGTTATGTTATTGGGTTTCGTATTGGTTTTAAATCAACACAAATGTAAGATATTGTATTTTGTAGTCGTCGGAATCATGACGTTGGAACACATAAAGTTCATTCAATTGATTATGGTGAAGGAGTTGGCAATGAAGAGGATGAAGTGTATGAGGACGTTGAAGATGACCAGACGACGAGGTTTCTTTTTTCAAAAGATGGACAAGGAAAACAGAATAAGTACGCGTATTATGTTAATTATTTCTAAAAGTACACACTTTGTTAATTAATTTTTGTAAATGCTATGGTCAAGTAAAAAACCCTTCTTTTTTATAAGTGTTTACGGTGACTTCAGTTATGTAAAAAAATCTATCACTCGGCTAAAGTGCAAAAAAGGTCTAACAATCTCTGTTTCTATCAAATCAATGTCTTTTTATCAAAATTTAATTATTCAAAAGAAGTGATGAAAAATAGCACTTGGTTGATGATTCCTTGATTTACAAAGTCTTTCATTATTCTTTTTTTATTTTATATTCATTTGATCATTTCAATGCAGAAAACATAGCAAGCTCATTTTTATTACTTGTTAGTTCTTACCAATCAACATAAATCTGATAGCTTATTTATATTTATAAAGTTAACTCGAGGTGTAACAAACAAAAAAGAGTAAACTTACAATTTTATAAGTTAAAAAATATATTATAAAAAATAAGAAATAAAAAAGAAGAAGAACATAGAAAACTCATTTTATTTCCGATCAAATGACATTTCTAGAAAGATAAAAAAATGACATTTCATGGACCTTTTTTACTAGCTATCTCTAGGAGTGTTCATTAAACGGTCCGACCCAATTGCATATTGGTTATTTGGATTTGGGTGAAGTGGGTTTTACCAATTGAATGTTGGTTATTTGGTTGGGTGAAGTAGGTTTTGTTCGGTTTATTGGTTCTAACCGATTCATAAAACTGTTTTTTTGGTTTGTTTGTTTCTATAAAGGCCGATATTCTCACACGACCAACTATATGTGATTGTGTCAAGAGTCAAGAGCAAGAAAGGCTTGGAGTTTGCAATTAGGGAGTCTATTTTAGGTAAGCGCATTACGTTAAACTAAACCGAGTTTTGCCTTTAGAACTATTTTTATCGACCATGACTTGATTTGATATCGTTTATTGGTTTTATGATTTATTTTATTATCGTATGAGTTATCGTGTGAGTTTTAACTCTTTTTGTTAGGCACTATTCGATTCGGCACAATAAAATCCTAAAACAAGAAATAATGTAACTTTTAAACCATAACTCGAAACTTGACAATTAAATAGTTAAAACTCATGGAAAAACATTATTAAACACAATAGAAAGTCGAAGGAACATCGTAGGACAATATATGAGCTCGGGATTGGGTAAAAGGGATAGTGATAACGCTCAGATTGTACATGTTTCTTGTAGTGTTATGTGTGCTTTTGCATATGTTATTTGGTTTTATTTGCGTGATTTTAGTGCTTAATCGCATCAAAAGATGTTTGTCTAGTGTTTATAACCAAGTGCAGGGAAACGGAAGGAAAAGTAAAGTAATGTTCAACAAATAGAAGATTCCCGTTTCAGTGAAGCATGTCAAGCACAAATCAGTATCTCAAGTACCTTTGAAGACCATAGTGATTGAAGAACCAAGTTCTACAAGACAAAAAGAAGTAAAGATCAATTTTCCATAACTTAGGAAATCCAACCGGTCGGTTGCCATTGCAACCGGGTCGGTTGCCATTGCAACCGGATCGGTTGGAAAATGACCAAAAAGCGATAAAGACGCCGTCCCAACCGTTCGGTCGCCGCCCGCAACCGGAACGGTTGGTTCCTTGTAGAAGACCAACAAGACCGGTTGGTCATGTAACCGATCCGGTTGGAAGACATGTATTTGCCAATTCTTCATCACTAAGTTTCCCCTTTGCATCCAAACGATTCTAGGTCCTTCTCTTGGTGTATTCTAGTCCCTTCCTAACTCCTTGGAGGCCAAGTTCAGCAATTAATACCCTAGGCCTTGGAACTAGTATAAATAGAGGCCTTTTGTGAGCATATGAGACACACACTTCAATACAAATCTCTCTACTCATCAAACAAAGCTCTTAAGCTCTCAAATTCGTCCTTAGAAGTCCAGGAAAGTTTGGAGTTCCAGAAGTTCCACATTTGGAGGCCAACTCACCAAGAAGTCTACCCCAATGCTTTGGGAATCATTACTTCACCATTTGTATTCTTATTCCAAGCATTGTAAGACTTTTAATCATGTTTTCTAATGTTCAAAGTTCTGAGCTTATGTTCATGTTTGCTATGAGTGGCTAGTTTCTTTATACACTTGCTTAAATAATGTTGATTATCATATGATTAGTTAGTGATTGTGTTAACATGTTTTAATTCAATTTAAAGTTGATTATAAGATCCAATTGTGCTAAAGTTTCATAGTGACATTTGTTAATCAAGTTTGACTAGTTGATAGTAATCGTAGAGGTCGAAAGAACTTATTGTTATTCAACTAGCTATAATCATTTTGTCTATAGATGATTGTTTTTACCCATTATTCTTTGATTAAACAAAGGAACTAAGGTGTGGTTGTAATAAAAACGCTTTTTGATTTTCAAATTGGATTGATTGGAAACATCTAAAAGGTTGTAAGATTAGTTGTTGAGAATCAATTGTAGCCTTTTGTCTATAATCGGTTACCTTTTGTATTGACCATTTCTTAAGCAATTTGATGAAACAAGTGGATGTTTTTGTGTTTAAGTTTATGAAAGTGAACTTATGAAACTTGAATTGATCTTGAATTAATTGGTTAAACGTAATGCTTGTTTTTATGAACTAAAATCTTGACGAAGGTTTAACTTGTAAGAACAATAGATTAGTACACCAACTAGTTATCACAACCAACATGTTAAGAGGTTAACACAATCACATTAATATAGGATATGAAACTAGTTTAAGCAAGTGTAGTTTTTAATCATCTGAATTTCATTATATATATTTGCGTTGTTATATGTTTTTGATAGACTCTGTTGATTCAAACTTGTTAATTAGATTCACTCAAATCCCTGCGAACGATCTCGACTTACCTTCATAATCTTGCTATAACGGACGAGTACACTTTCTCGTATGTGTTATTGGTAATATTGGTAATTCACCTTTTATAAATTTAAAACTTGTACACACGTAGAACATCAAGTTTTTGGTGCTGCTGCAGGGGATTTGACTGTGTTTCAACTAGTTTTGAATCCCCATCAGTCGATTCACTCCAAAAATTTTCTCAGAAGCTTTAACCGATCCGGTTGCCTTACAACCGAACCGGTTACGCCTTTAAACCATACCAAACTGATCTAACCGATCGGTCACACCTCGCAACCGATCCGGTTACCCGTTCTGTCCCAGAAAACTGTTTTCGTTGTTTGTCCGTGTGTTTAGATATTTCCTGGATTTTCTAGGACATTGTATGAACACTCGTGCAGCGGGAATAGAATCAATTACACCTCTTACCAACCCCGAACATTTGATTCGAAGAAGAAGAAGAACACTTTTCATACCTTTGGAAAATCGTGTGCCAAGAGTACCAAACCCACCATTTGATAACCTCGTAGAAGCCAAAGTTGTTTACAACCCTTTCACCAATTTACCTTTTCCCATGGCGGACGACCAACCCATGTGGGGAACCAACCGAGCAGTAGCACCAACCGCCGGGAGTGCTATTGTTGTTGTCAACCTTGGTGACAACTTCACCATGAAGGGTCATCATCTTTCCATGATCAAAGACCGTCAATTTAATGGCCGTGCGCGGGCCGATCCGCATAAGCACATTTCCGAATTCATTGAAATTTGCGGCATGTTCCGTTATGGCGACACCGATGTCAATGCCATCAAACTCAAGCTTTTCCATCATCACTCGCCGGAGATGCTAAAGTATGGTACAATGAATTAACCCCAGGAATTATCAACACTTGGGAGGAGATGAGGCAAGATTTTGTAAGCCGATTCTATCCACCTGCCATGTTTGATCGATTAATGGGAGAAATTCATGCTTTCACACAGAATCCCAATGAATCACTTGTCAAAGCTTGGCTTCGAATGAAAGATTTGCTCCGTAGTTTTCATAGACATGAATTATCTAAAGGAACCATTATCCAAATCTTTTACCATGGACTAGATGAAATCTCTCTAGGCATCCTTGATGCTGGAGGAATTTTTCTCTATAAGACTCCTAACGATGCACACCAATTACTCGAAGATCGAGTACTTCTCAAAGTTGATTGGTCCAAAGATTCCAAAACCAAACCTCTTCGAAAAACCGTTGCTTTTGTCGAAAACACCGATACCTCAAAACTCATGGAGAAAATGGAAGCCTTAACCTCAAAAATCGACTCGCAATACAAAGATATCAAGGATGAAATGAAGGAAATGCAAGACGGATGCAACAATTGTGGAGGAAATTGTAACACCCCCAATTCAGATATGCAGCGTGAATTCAAACGGGTATTACTTGATGGCACAATGATCATAATAATAAAAAGCGATCTCTAAAGGAGTCGTTTAAAAACTTTATCATTCAAATATATCGAGTTTACAAAATAGGTCCCATTGGTTCCATTGATTACAAAAGACATCAATATAAAGTTTTGATGCTTTGTGAATGATAAATTATTTATGTATAGCCTTCTTGATCTTGCCCTTCCGTGCTGCTCCCGACATTATGGACACGAAATACATGCTTAAAGCTGTCAACACAAAGGTTGAGTGAAATTCATAGAGTTTGTTTAATGGTTAAACACATTATGTTGGTAGTGTGAGTTAATTAGACTCACAACAATGGTTTGAAAACAAAAGCAGTTATTATTAGACTAAGCATCATGCAATCAAGGCGTTAACGTGTTCCAAATTTTATTGGAGAAATTGTTGAGTGCGTGCCTAGTAGGTAAAATTGCCATTTTACCTAATGTTACTCAAATATAGTGCGTTTGTTTGCCTCTAACGGGCCAACACAAACGGGATTAAATCAATCCCAATAGATCTATTCACAATATTCGCGCCCACTCTCACATAGTGATTAATGATTCATGACTTAGGGACTTATGTTTGGCAAATGCGGTAACTTAGTGCTAATAAAACAATCAGATAAGCATACAGTTTGAAAGCAATGTGTTCGGTTTAAAATAAAGCATGTATCTCCCCCAAGGGTTTGTAAAACAATTAAGTAATAAAAAGTGGGGCTATGAACTCACGGTAATCAGTAAAAGTTTAGAGTACTTATAAAAGTAAAAGCAAGTATTTGAGCATGTATCTCCCCCAAAGAGTTTGTAAAACAAGTATTAAAAACGGGGCTAAGAACTCACCTTAATAAATGATATCACAACGTATAACGGAGTCGATGGATAAGCCTGGAAGTCTCTACGTATAACCTAGAATATGATGTTAACTCTTAGGTTCGGTATAATGCCTAAGAAAACATGAACGAGCTTATATATGCCATTATATTGATCAAGACGTAGTATTTGTATGTTTGTTTATAGAAATGGTTTTAGTTTGTATATCTCGTACTACCGTTCGGGCCATCATAATTCGAGGTCATGCGATGGCGTTCGAGAGCTAGGACACTTTAAATCGTAAATCCAGCAACTCGTCGATCCGTTTACCCAAATGAACCCCTCACATGAAGTTCCCTAGTGTTGTAGTGCTCAATACGTAAAACATGTATTTTAATTATTTGATTATATGATATATTAAAAGTTTATAAATACAATAAATAAACTAACAAAGTTTATAATTATTTAAATAAGTTTGAGTTTTATAAATACTTACCTTAATATAGAATGCTTGAGTATTATGAAAAAATAAAATATTAACGGACTTCGACGTAGACTTTGCAATCTTTGAAAACCCACGGCTATTAGAAGATTATAACAACGCCTTCTTGAGAACCCGAAGAATAAAAGAAGATTATAACAACGTCTTTTTGGAGACTTGAAGATATTTGAAGATTATAACGACTCTTTCTTGAAAACTTCCAAGAACGAAGATCAAACGCTAGTTTTCTTCAAGAACACATGAATGTTCTTACAAGATCTATAAGAAATGCCTTAGGTTTAGGACTTTAGATGATAAGAAGGGGTGGTGCAAGAAAAATGAAGTGATTTAGCTTTGTATTTATAGGCTAGGATTTGGAGTTAACTACATATCGGGTTAAAAACTAACCATGGTTAAGTTATATACTTGTAATGATCTAAGGAATGATCAAATATCATCCATACATGTGTTATACACGTTTCATATGAGGTGGTGGTGATAAGATTGGAATTTTCTTGATATTATCTTGTTTTACGAGTGTAGTTTGGTTCAAAATCGCTAACGAAGCCATAAACGTAAAACCGGTATCGTAAAAATATGAAACTTGCAGGAATGATGAAACTCATCATTATACTCCATCTAAAAATATAAAATGGGTGATAAGTTCTATTGGGTGCAAAAAGCGCGCTTAAAGTCGAAATACGGGTCAAAACGCGTAATTCGCGGCTTATCGAAAAGAACGAAATTTCGTGGAAACGACCGTGAATTTATTTAGAGTAGACTAAAATTAGTCTAAAAGTGATATGAGATGTTAAAATGTGGTTTTATTCATACGCGGGATAACTTAACGATTATTTGTGAAGTTTAAAAGTTACGCGATTTATGCAAAAATGTAGAACGTATAAGGTTAATTCCTTTATGGTCAAAGGAGGAGGAAATATGTTTGACTTTTCTAAAAATGTAAAAGTGTCAAAACATATTAGAAACACAAGGCAAGAATCGTTAAGCACGGGTGTTAGTAGAATTGTTTAAAACGTAAGTTTAGTTTTGTTCGCTATTGGGCTTATTTGGTAATATTAAAATAATAAATCTTAAAATTCTCAAATTAATCATGAGTGATCTAAAATTTATCGATGCGAGGAAAATTGTCGACTTTATTTTCGTTATGCGCGTGATGTTTAAAGCGGTAGACCGTCTAAAACGAAACTTTAAAGCGGTGTTTTCTTAATAACTTTTGCGAAAATGATCTAACGATTGTCGAACTCTCGTGTCATTACTAAAATAGTTTATCCTACGAGAATGTGAAATAAAATTTTACGGGATGAATAGTGAAAAGTGAATAGTAATAGTGAATAGTAAAATGAATAGTGACCCAAAATGCGAATTATTACGTCTCTACCTTAAAAGGAACTTCGTCCAAGTTCTGTGATGTTCACTACTTACGGTGTGCATAGTCTAAGGGATTACGTCAAAGCTCATGTATATGGGTTTCTTATCTACTTAGGTGCGTTCTTGTGACTATCGTAACTATTTCCCATCCTAAAGACATGCTCTCTTATGGTAGGTTTGATGAGGCAAGCTTTCCATTCTCGAGCAAAACCCTCAAAAGATTTTAGGTAACCGATTTTACTTAATCCCACAACTCATCAAACAAGAAGCGTCATACGATTAGGCAAAATCGGTTTAAGTAACAACTTGTTTCTAGCTTGATCTTTGCAACTCATCAAACAAGAAGCGTCACTCGGATCAAACTGGAAACAAGTGGTTTGAAGAAAATCTTTTGAAAATTTGGCTCGACACGGAATTTCTTACACATATGAGACTACTACTCCTTTCATTGCATGATTCTTCCTGAATTAGACATAGGTGATCAGGCTATGTATAATTTAGGAGTAACTATGCATTGCTTGGACTAATCAACTCATATGATGTTCGGTGTTTCAGTCAGTTCATAGAAATCTCACTTAGGTGCTCAAATTACGAAAAAGTCTAAAGTGTGCAAGGCGATAGGGAGGAAGGTAACGTATGTAGTAGTTATAGTCTAGGCTCTAAATGCAACCTAGTTCTCTATAACCAAGGCTCTGATACCAATCTGTAACACCCCCAATTCGGATATGCGTGAATTCAAACTGGTATTACTTGATGGCAACAATCATAATAATAAAAGCGATCTCTAAAGGAGTCGTTTAAAAGGCTTTATCATTCAAATATATCGAGTTTACAAAATAGGTCCCGTTGGTTCCATTGATTACAAAAGACATCAATATAAAGTTTTGATGCTTTGTGAATGATAAATTATTTATGTATAGCCTTCTTGATCTTGCCCTTCCGTGCCTGCTCCCGACATTATGGACCTGAAATACATGCTTAAAACTGTCAACACAAAGGTTGAGTGAAATTCATAGAGTTTGTTTAATGGTTGAACACATTATGTTGGTAGTGTGAGTTAATTAGACTCACACCAATGGTTTGAAAACAAAACAGTTATTATTAGACTAAGCATCATGCAATCAAGGCGTTAACGTGTTCCAAATTTTATTGGAGAAATTGTTGGTACGTGCCCTAGTAGGTAAAATTGCCATTTTTACCTAATGTTACTCAAATATAGTGCGTTTGTTTGCCTCTAACGGGCCAACACAAACGGGATTCGTCAATCCCAATAGATCTATTCACAATATTCGCGCCCACTCTCACATAGTGATTAATGATTCATGACTTAGGGACTTATGTTTGGCAAATGCGGTAACTTAGTGCTAATAAAACAATCAGATAAGCATACAGTTTGAAAGTTGGGGTGCTACTTCATAATACAAAGTACAAGTTATAGAAAACGACCTCTAAATGAGACGTTTTGAAAAGTTACCATTCGATTAATGAAATCAGAGTTACAAACAATGAGGTCCCAAAGTATAATATATAATGTTTACAAAATGTTTCGAATGGTAAATGACAAAAGCATAAGTCTTCAAAATATGTCGTGCGACTCTATGTTCCATGCAACAGCTATCGTCTTATTGACCTGAGATAAACATGCTAAAGTGTCAACACAATGGTTGGTGAGTTCATAGAGTTTGTTTTGAATAAGTTGAAAAGCATTGAAAGAATGTTTACACAAACAAAGGCATTGTAAATCCACTCGGTTCAAGTTCCGCCATAAAGAACTTGCAACCTGTGTGTTCACAACCCACTGCCAAAATATAGTTTGCACAATACACCGGATTATATTCACCCATGGTCAAGAATCCGTACACATGGGCGGGGGCATCCCAAATAGTACTATATTAATCCCAAGGTCATGAATCGGGTACACAAGGGCGGGGGCTACCCGACTTATAGTACTATCAATACCTCTCCGACAGCATAGAGTATTGTCGCACGTTTGTAAATACAATTCATGTATTTAGGCAAGTAAAGTATTTCCAAGCATGTCTAACAAATCAAGTATAACGAATCAAGTAAAATGCAATTAAGTATAATGCAATCAAGTATAATGTTTTGAGTATTTGTATTTGTAAAAGCAAGTAGTTGAGCATGTTTCTCCCCCAAAGAGTTTGTAAAACAAGTATTAAAAGCGGGCTAAGAACTCACCTTAATAAATGATATCACAACGATATACGGAGTCGATGGATAAGCACGAAGTCTCTACGTATAACCTAGAATATGATGTTAACTCTTAGGTTCGGTATAATGCCTAAGAAAACATGAACGAGCTTATATATGCCATTATATTGATCAAGACGTAGTATTTGTATGTTTGTTTATAGAAATGGTTTTAGTTTGTATATCTCGTACTACCGTTCGGGCCATCATAATTCGAGGTCATGCAAGAACGTTCGAGGAGCTAGGACACTTTAAATCGTAAATCCAGAACTCGTCGATCCGCTTACCCAAATGAACCCTCACATGAAGTTCCCTAGTGTTGTAGTGCTCAATACGTAAAACATGTATTTTAATTATTTGATTATATGATATATTAAAAGTTTATAAATACAATAAATAAACTAACAAAGTTTATAATTATTTAAATAAGTTTGAGTTTTATAAATACTTACCTTAATATAGAATGCTTGAGTATTATGAAAAAATAAAATATTAACGGAGCTTCGACGTAGACTTTGCAATCTTTGAAAACCCACGGCTATTAGAAGATTATAACAACGCCTTCTTGAGAACCCGAAGAATAAAAGAAGATTATAACAACGTCTTTTTGGAGACTTGAAGATATTTGAAGATTATAACGACTCTTTCTTGAAAACTTCCAAGAACGAAGATCAAACGCTAGTTTTCTTCACGAACACATGAATGTTCTTACAAGATCTATAAGAAATGCCTTAGGTTTAGGACTTTAGATGATAAGAAGGGGTGGTGCAAGAAAAATGAAGTGATTTAGCTTTGTATTTATAGGCTAGGATTTGGAGTTAACTACATATCGGGTTAAAAACTAACCATGGTTAAGTTATATACTTGTAATGATCTAAGGAATGATCAAATATCATCCATACATGTGTTATACACGTTTCATATGAGGTGGTGGTGATAAGATTGGAATTTTCTTGATATTATCTTGTTTTTACGGAGTGTAGTTTGGTTCCGAAAATCGCTAACGGAAGCCATAAAACGTAAAACCGGGTATCGTAAAAATATGAAACTTGCAGGAATGATGAAACTCATCATTATACTCCATCTAAAAATATAAAATGGGTGATAAGTCCTATTGGGTGCAAAACGCCGCTTAAAGTCGAAATACGGGTCAAAAACGCGTAATTCGCAGTTTATCGGAAAAGAACGAAATTTCAAGGAAACGACCGTGAATTTATTTAGAGTAGACTAAAATTAGTCTAAAAGTGATATGAGATGTTAAAATGTGGTTTTATTCATACGCTGGATAACTTAATGATTATTTGTGAAGTTTAAAAGTTACGCGATTTATGCAAAATGTAGAACGTATAAGGTTAATTCCTTTATGGTCAAAGGAGGAGGAAATATGTTTGACTTTTCTAAAAATGTAAAAGTGTCAAAACATATTAGAAACACAGTCGATGTCGTTAAGCACAGGTGTAAGTAGAATTGTTTAAAACGTAAGTTTAGTTTTGTTCTATTTGGGCTTATTTGGTAATATTAAAAATAATAAATCTTAAAAATTCTCAAATTAATCATGAGTGATCTAAAAATTTATCTGATGCGAGGAAAATTGTCAGACTTTATTTTCGTTATGCGCGTGATGTTTAAACGGTAGACCGTCTAAAACGAAACTTTAAAACGGTGTTTTCTTAATAACTTTTGCGAAAATGATCTAACGATTGTCGAACTCTCAGGTCATTACTAAAATAGTTTATCCTACGAGAATGTGAAATAAAATTTTACGGGATGAATAGTGAAAAGTGAATAGTAATAGTGAATAGTAAAAATGAATAGTGACCCAAAAATGCGAATTGTTACAGAAATCATCCATTGTCAGAGTGCGACGATAAGCCTATGGGTGGACCGAAAGAAGGAGAAGCGAATTATGCCCAAGGAGGATATCGTGGAGGAGGATATCGTAGTAACTATTACGGTCGAAATTCTGGAAATTGGCAAGATCGCCGACCAAGGGATGACAACCGTGATTCTCAACCACGAACTGACAATCCACCACCACAAAACTCCGACAAAAAGATGGAAGAAACCGAATTCGAGAAAACCATGAGAGAATTCGTGGCTAATCAAAAATCTGCAAATGATTTTATCAAAAATCAATTTTTCAATCTCAAAGCCAAAGTTGAGCAGGGATAGAAAAATCATCAAGCATCTATCCAAGATCTTGAAAACAAGTTTGGCAGAATTTCTGACCAACATTCCTCTCGACCATATGGTTCATTGCCAAATAACACCTAATCCAACCCAAAACCATCAAATGATAAGACGTACCGTCCACCACAAACGAGAAATGAGCATATCAATAGTGTCTTCACAAGAAGTGGTCTCTCGTACGATCCACCGTCGAATCCCAATGAAAATACTCCTATCACCGAAGATAGTGAGGATGAAGCTGAGGAAACCAACACAACTCAAACCACCAAAAAGAAAACCACCCCATCTGTCAAATGTACATACCAAAAATTCCTTATCCTCAACGCCTTAAGAAAGAAAAAATGGAAGAATGTTATAAGAAGTTCATTGAAATAATCAAAGAGGTTAGAATCAATGTTCCTCTCGTTGATGTCTTAGCCGGAATGCCCAATTACGGGAAATTCTTGAAAGAACTTCATAATAACAAAAGCAAGCTAGAGCAAATATCGGCTACTTTCCTTAATGAAGAATGCTCAGCCATTGTCCAAAACAAGATCCCACCAAAGCTCGGAGATCCTGGGAGCTTTCTTATTCCATGTACTTTCGGGAATAATATTAAATGCGATGATTTAGCCGATCTTGGCGCAAGTATCAATTTGATGCCTTATTCGTTGTATTCCAAGTTATGAAACAACAGCCTAAAACCAAAAAAAATGAGCATTTGATTAGCAAATCATTCTTATCAATATCCTGTTGGTATTGCCGAGAATATGCTTGTTCAAGTCGGTAAATTCATTTTTCCCGTGGACTTTGTAATCTTAGAAATGGAAGAAGATAGTAAAGTCCCACTCATCTTTGGAATACCTTTCCTAAATACCGCTGATGCAATCATCAAAGTGAAAGGAAAAGAACTCGACCTTGGAGTTGGAGAAGATAGAATCACCTTTCTAATCGATAAAGCGATGCGCTATCCACATTCCAGTGATGACACTTGTTTCAACATCGATGTTATCGATGAAGTCACTGACAAAGAATTGGATGCATTACTTAATGAATCCAATCCATTCATGACTACTTCTGAAAAAATCAATGAAACAGAATTTGACAAAGAGTTTGATGATTTCATGAAAGTAGAATTCGAAGGAGATAACACAGAAGAGGAAGAAATGGAGGAAGAAAACTTTAAAGAAATAACTTTCAATGACGAGATGCAAAATAAATCCTCTATCGAAGAACCACCCATAGATCTCGTACTCAAACTTCTGCCTGATCATCTTGAATATGCTTACTTGGAGGAAAACTCACTTCTTTCAAGAGTCGATCTTCATTGCTCGAGGACAATGAGAAAGAAAGTTTAGTTTCGTCCTCAAAATCACAAACAAGCTTTCGCTTGAAAACATCAGATATTCCAGGAATTAGTCCCAATTTCTGCAAACATAAAATCAATTTCGAAGATGGAGTCAAGCCTGTGGTAGAACGTCAACGTTGACTCAATCCCAACATGAAAGAAGTTGTTAAAAAGGAAATCATAAAACTTCTCGATGCTAGTATCATTTACCTAATTGAGGATAGCCCTTGGGTAAACCATGTTCACTCTGTTCCCAAGAAAGGAGGAATGACGGTAGTGACTAATGAACGGAATGAACTAGTTCCAACTAGAACTGCCACTGGCTGGCGCGTTTGTATTGACTATCGGAAATTAAACAAAGCCACCAGAAAAGATCACTTTCCACTCCCGTTCATGGATCAAATGCTTAAAAGACTAGCAGGAAATAAATTCTTTTGTTTCCTCGATGGATTTTCAGGATATTTCCAAATTCCAATCGATCCTAACGATCAAGAAAAGACCACTTTCACTTGTCCTTTTGGAACCTACAGATATCTGCGTATGCCTTTTGGTCTTTGCAATGCACCTGCGACTTTTCAAAAGTGTATGATAACCATATTCTAAGACATGCTCGAAACCTCCATGGAATTTTTCATGGATGACTTTTCAGTCTTCGGAGAGTCATTTAAAGCTTGTCTTTCCAATCTTGATAAAATGCTCGAAAGATGCGTAGCGCACATCTTGTCCTTAATCGGGAAAAATGTCACTTCATGGTGACCAAGGAATTGTGCTGGCCACAAGATCTCCATGCAAGAATGGAAGTAGACAAAGCAAAATCGACATTATCACAAAACTTCCACCACCAACTAACGCCAAAGCCGTTAGAAGTTTTTAGGACATGCCGGTTTTACCGCTTTATCAAAGATTTTTCAAAATATCCCGTCCGATGACAAAACTTCGAGAAAGAATCTATCTTTGACTTCCATGTCGATTGCATAAAGCTTTCAAACGTTGAAATCTCAACCGACTAGTGCTCGATCATGGTTTCACCTAATTGGTCACTACCTTCGAGCTTATGTGCGATGCCGCCGATTTTTCCGTTGGATCATCTTAGGCCAACGTGAAGGAAAACACTTTTGGCCCATATATTTTGCTAGCAAGACACTGAATAGTGCTCAGCAAAATTATACCATCACCGAAAAGGAATTACTGGCCGTAGTTTTCGCATTCGACAAATTCCGATCCTACCTTGTGCTCTCAAAGACATTGTTTTCACCGATTACTCAGCACTCAAATATCTGTTCACTAAGCAAGATGCTAAACTGCGTCTTATTCGATGGATTCTGCTACTCCAAGAATTTGACATCGAAATCAAAGATAAGAAAGGAGCATAGAATCTAGCTTCTGATCATTTATCTCGTCTTGAAAACCCCGATCTTGAGGAGTTATAGGAAGAAGAAATCGATGATTACTTCCCCGATGAAACTCTCATGACCGTCGATGGAACTGACGATCCTTGGTTTGCTGACTTTGCAAACTATCTCAATGGAGGAATTCTCAAAAAAGGTTTAACTCATGCTCAAAGGAGCAAATTCTTTTCGGAACTTAAATACTATTTTTGGGAAGAGCCATATCTTTTCAAAATGTGTCCTGACGGAATGATCCGAAGATGTGTTTCTGGTTCCGAAACCCACAAGATTCTTGAAGAATGTCATCATGGCCCAACTGGGGGACATTATGGTCCTTCCACCACAGCTAAAAAAGTTTTTGATGCTAGATTCTATTGGCCAACAATATTCAAAGAAGCACATACACTTGTTCAAAATTGTGATGCTTGCCAAAGAACCACAAATCTTTCACGAAGAGATGAAATGCCATTGACAAGCATCCAAGTGTGTGAAATATTCGATATTCGAGGAATAGATTTCATAGGACCATTTCCTAAATCCCAAAAATACGAATACATTCTCGTTGCTATAGATTACGTGTCCAAATGGGCAGAAGCTGAAGCTTTACCAACGAACGATGCTCGTGTCGTCGTTAATTTACTCAAAAAGCTTTTCACTCATTATAGAATTCCCAAAGCCTTGATAAGCGATCGAGGAACCCATTTCTGTAACCAACAAATGGAGAAAACCATGAAAAGATATGGAGTTCATCATCGATTCGCGACTGCCTATCATCCACAAACCGGTGGGCAAGTTGAAAACACCAACAGAGCTCTCAAAATAATACTCGAGAAAGCGGTGAAGGACAATCCTTCGATGTGGGCGAAGAAAATTGACGATGCTCGTGGGCGTTTATACGGCTTATAAAACTCAATTGGCACAACTCCTTACAGACTCCTGTATGGAAAGACTTGTCATTGCCATTCAAGTTTAACATCGTGCTTCTTGGGCTCTCGAAATTGTAACACCGATCTCAAAATAGTCGGAGAAAAGAGAATTTTGCAATTGCACAAACTCGATGAATTAAGACTCGAGCTTATGAAAATTCCAAAGCGTATAAAGCTAGAACAAAAGCTTATCACGACAAAAAGCTAAGAGTTCAAAAAGAAATCAAAGCGGAGATAAAGTTACGCTTTTCAACATGAAATTCAAATTCAAAGCTCCTAAATTACAACCAAGATGGTTTGGACCATATATCGTTAAACATGGATATTCATCCGGGTATGTCGAACTTTATGACAAACAGGGTGGAAGTTTCATTGTTAATGGGCACCGAATCAAATTATACTACGATAAGGAGAAAATGAATGAAATATCAGTTGAGACAGTTTCCCCCGAAAATGAATTCGAAACCATCACCTTCGTAGCACCTTTTCCAGGAAAGATCCCACAAATTGTTCCTTGGAAACCATCTGCTGAGTTCATCTGGGACGATATTGATGCTACTGGTGAAGAATTCATGTATATCCCCGAACTTTTCAAAATGTTCAAGGCTGCATCTTTGGCCAAGTGAATTCGGGAAGATTCGAGTCAGGCTGATGACTCGGTAATAAAACAAGCGTTTCTCGAGAGGCAACCCATGTGTTTCCGATTTGATTGTCTGTGGTCACGCCCCAATGTTTAAACCTTTGGTTGAACTTAAGTGTGGGGGGGGTGCCACATCTTAATAAAACTCTTTTGTTTGTATATAAGATTTTGTGCAGGTAATGATATCTCCAGTGGACGCTAGGAATGAAGAAAAATCAAGCTGACAAACTCATTGGAATATCTGGTTTCATCTCTATTTTCCCTATTTCTATACTTTGAAGTTTGTTTTCCACATTGAGGACAATGTTTAACTTAAGTGTGGGTGGGGGGTGAATAGGAAAAATTAGAGTTTTCATGCTTAGAATTAAAATTTTGTTTGCCCTTGTGATCTAGTTATTTTTCACACTTTTAGGATTATATATTTGAATAACTGGATCAAACCACTGGTAAAATTGGTAATATTTAAAACTTCGAGATGTGTTCCAATTATTATTGCAAACCATTTTGGGATCGATAAACATTTGCTAGCACAAATTATAGCCCTTACCACTAATTTGTGAGGATTTGAGCATGTTCTATAAGAAGCATACATCTTTTATGCTTGGATCTTTTGCTATGAGTGTGCCGGTGATTTTATTCATTTTAGAACTTGTACTTGTAAATCATTATTAGACCTCAGTGAGATCGCATTCGTGCGATATAAGTGAATTCGTGTGATAAAGTGGCACCTTAGGATTTAACCCAAATGGCCTTCCATTTTTCATATCATGCTATATTAGCTAGCCACACCGGTTAGTTAACCACCTGCATGGACCCATTTGTAGTGCTCATTTTTAGCACTAGATACCCTTAGTTACACCCTCTGAGCCATCCTTTTCATTTTTTGCTTCATCCAGAAAATACAAAAAGATTTTACACTTTAAACCTTAGCCTAACCCTTATCAATGTCTAAAAGGTTGGTTGCTAGTCACCTGGAAAGTGAAGATTGTTCAAATGATTATGAGTTACCACATCTTGTTAGATTGATTGAGCCATTTCATAAAGTGCCAGAGTTTATGTTCAAAAAAATAGTTGAAAGTATGAACGTATTAGCCAATGTGCCATGTTCGAAGAAAAATTGTCATGGCAAAGCAAAGCGGAGAGTTGTGGAAGTCCGAAGAAAAGAAAATGAAGCTTTAATCATTTATTGGTTCGCAGATTGTTTGGTAGCTAGCAACACGGGTGTTAGACTTGATTTTTTTTAACACCAATTTCATAAACATTCCCATGCCTTATCCATACCCTTAACCCGAAGCCATAAAATTATAACCCGAATAAAAGTCCTCTTTAGATGTTTTTGCTTGGTGCTCATGCCACGTCGGTGGAGTTTTGTTTCTTGTACAAGCTTATGGTAATAATCTAATCATGACTGAGCTATGAGTGTGATTTATCATGTTACTCCACTAAAATTGAGTGATTGAGTGAATTATATTCATTCCTTTTTCGTGAGGTGTTTTGAAATGTTAATCATGCAAGAAAATCATTGGATATCGTCAAACATCTTGAAAGTTTCACTTTTATAAAGCATAATTGATGAATCTTCTCTCGTACTTGTACTTGGTTGATTTGCATCACATCTTTCATAATCATGATCTTGTGCCAGTGGATGTTTTTCCTAGATTTGCTTGAGGGCAAGCAAAGTTTAAGTGTGGGCGAATTTGATAATGCTCAGATTGTACATGTTTCTTGTAGCATTATGTGTGCTTTTGTATATGTTATTTGGTTATATTTGCGTGATTTCAGTGCTTAATCGTATCAAAAGATGTTTGTCTAGTGTTTATAACCAAGTGCAGGGAAACGGAAGGAAAAGTAAAGTAATGTTCAACAAAAAGAAGATTCCCGTTTCAGTGAAGCATGTCAAGCACAAATCAGTATCTCAAGTACCTTTGAAGACCATAGTGATTGAAGAACCAAGTTCTACAAGACAAAAAGAAGTAAAGATCAATTTTCCATAACTCAGGGAATCCAACCGGATCGGTTGGAAAATGACCAAAAAGCACCAAATATGTTGTCCCAACAGTTCGATTGCCGCCCGCAGCCGGAACGATTGGTTCCTTGTAGAAGACCAACCGGATCGGTTGGTCATGTAACCAATCCGGTTGGAAGACCTGTATCTGCCAATTCTTCATCACTAAGTTTCCCCTTTGCATCCAAATGATTCTAGGTCTTTCTCTTGGTGTATTCTAGTCCCTTCCTAACTCCTTGGAGGCCAAGTTCAACAATTAATACCCTAAGCCTTGGAACTAGTATAAATAGAGGCCTTTTGTGAGCATATGAGACACACACTTCAATACAAATCTCTCTACTCATCAAACAAAGCTCTTAAGCTCTCAAATTCGTCCTTAGAAGTCCAAGAAAGTTTGGAGTTCCAGAAGCTCCACATTTGGAGGCCAAATCACCAAGACGTCTACCCCAATACTTTGGGAATCATTACTTCACCATTTGTAATCTTATTCCAAGCATTGTAAGACTTTTAATCATGTTTTCTAATGTTCAAAGTTCTGAGTTTATGTTCATGTTTGCTATGAGTGGCTAGTTTCTTTATACACTTGCTTAAATGATGTTGATTATCATATGATTAGTTAGTGATTGTGTTAACATGTTTTAATTCAATTTCAAGTTGATTCTAAGATCCAATTGTGCTAAAGTTTCATAGTGACATTTGTTAATCAAGTTTGACTAGTTGATAGTAATCGTAGAGGTCGAAAGAACTTATTGTTATTCAACTAGTTATAATCATTTTGTCTATGGATGATTGTTTTTACCCATTATTCTTGATTAAACAAAGGAACTAAGGTGTGGTTGTAATAAAAACGCTTTTTGATTATCAAATTGGATTGATTGGAAACATCTAAAAGGTCGTAAGATTAGTTGTTGAGAATCAATTGTAGCCTTTTGTCTATAATCGGTTACCTTTTGTATTGACCATTTCTTAAGCAATTTGATGAAACAAGTGGATGTTTTTGTGTTTAAGTTTATGAAAGTGAACTTATGAAACTTGAATTGATTGGTTAAACGTAATGCTTGTTTTATGAACTAAAATCTTGTGAAGGTTTAACTTGTAAGAACAATAGATTAGTACACCAACTAATTATCACAACCAACATGTTAAGAGGTTAACACAATCACATTAATCTAGGATATGAAACTAGTTTAAGCAAGTGTAGTTTTTAATCATCGAATTTCATTATATCTATTTGCGTTGTTATATGTTTTGGATAAACTCTGTTGATTCAAACTTGTTAATTAGATTCACTCAAATCCCTGCGAACGATCTCGACTTACCTTCATAATGTTGCTATAACGGACGAGTACACTTGCTCGTATGTGTTATTGGTAATATTGGTAATCCACCTTTTATAAATTTAAAACTTGTACACACGTAGCACATCAGATAGTTTACGAAAAATTACGGCTTCGGCCCCCTATTTCTACCCTTGCCAGCGCCCCTCCCCACCATTTTTATTTTAGACCCTAACACTAAATATAAATACCCCCTCCCTACCTCATTTCTCTCTTTCATTTCTCTCACTAAAAACACACACACTCATCTCTTTCTCTCTCTAATCTCTCTCTCTAAAAACCCTAACCCTAAAACCACCACCGCGCCCTTTGTTTGACCACCTCACGGCAACACGGTGGCGCGTGACCACCCACCACCACCACCATTTTGTAGATCTCTCCTTCCTCTTTCCATCCATATATAGAACTCCTATAGAAGCCTTCATTAAATCTTGTAGATCGAGTATGGAAAAGGTAAATGGAACGTGGGTCAAGCTCGTTTGAGTCATAAGAAGCCATGAACGACCTCTCTAGGGCTCGTACAAGGCTCGACCATAATGGGTTTTGGGTGAAACATGGGTCTAAAACTAATTTACAACTAATAAAACATGTAGCTAGTGATTTGGTATCTTATGTTGTATCATATTGTTGTGTTTTTGCATTTTAGACATAGTTTCATATGATGGGTTTAGATTAGTTGATGGGTTTGATGTTGGATGTTGTTAGGAGGTTGATTGATTGTGTTTGGTTGTAGTAGAAGCCATTTGGGAGTGTTTGGATGGGTGTGGAAGGGCGTACGAGCCACAAAACCCACGTATGGGTTGTGGGTGTGGCGTACGAGACCCATATGGACCACGGGTCCGGGTTGGGTTGTTGTGGTGTCTTGTTGGTTGTTGTTGTTGGTGTTTGGATGAGACGCGTAGAGCCGAAAAGCTTCTAGAGCTTGTTTGGTTCACGTGGTCTTAACCATGACCGTGTCATGACCATTAGGGTCATAACATTGGTTTCGGGTATTTTTGGTAGTTTGTTTGGATGGCGAGATTGATTTGGGTTGATTTGATATTGAGTTGCGCTATTGTGATTATTTACTTGGACTTATAATATAAATTGTCAACTTTGAGCAACGTCGGTGTTACTTTGACTTTTTAGTCATAGTTTACCACGACAACGCCGTAACATGGACTTTAGTATATTTTAGACTATAGATTAATTAAAAGCCGAGAAGTCATGAATCGTGCTTGTGGACTCGAAACGAATAACGATTTAAGACTTATATTGAATATGACGTAATAAATATATATAAACATGAATAATAAATGGTGAAACATAAATAATAAATAGTTTTTATACCAAGACTATCGATAACAAGACTTGTCTTGTTATTCACTACTTTAAATGGGAATTAATGACTAAAAATGGAAAGGTTTTCTAAATAAAGAGTATTTAATGTTTCGAGAGCACGTTTATCGAAATGTGCCATTTATGAGCATTTAATACCATTTCAAGTATTTAATTCTATTTACGCTGTGTGCATGGGTTACGGATTACCTAACATTAATAGCGTCGATCCACGTGGATAGCGGACTTATTAGATTAACGAATCTAATAAGAGCCCGCTAGCTACGTAGGATAACATTATTAATGGGAGAACATCCTTATGACTCGTTAGGATGCGACCGGTTTATGGGATAATAAGCGACACGAATAAATAATTGGGTTTATCGAGTTGACAAATTCGATAAGGTCTACTATTTATTCCGAAACTTATTGGACTATGGAGCTTATCGCTTAGACGTCTTATTGTGTTGCATTGAGTCACATTGTTTTTGTTTGAGTGCATTCATGATATCATGTTGAGTTGATACACAAGCACGACGATACCAAACGCTAGGACTAAATGGTGAAACAAGACATTTTTAGAGATAAAGAAAAAGAATACATTGGGGTAGATAACGTTGATTTTGGGAAATATATATTAAAATTGGTTTATATTAATAGGTTGTGCCAAGTCGGTAGTTGGTGAGCCGAGTTAGCGGTTATCTTCTTGCTAGTGTTTGTTTGTGCGTTGCTTGCTTGAGGTGAGTTTCATAGCCCCACTTTTATCTATGTTTTTAACTAATTTGGGGTGAGAATCATGCTACTCTTTTTGGACCATTTAAACTATTTTTATTTGCTTATGTGCTTGACTGTTTAGAAAGATATGTGGTCGCTATTGCCTTGCAATCCTAATTGCTATAACACTTGCCTATCTAAGTATAGACTTCTACCTCGACCTAGTCCAGGGTTAGCAATCGTTCTAGACCTTGCTACGAATGCGCTGGCTAGTGTCGCTAGGGGCCCTACTATGATGTCGTATATGATATTGATGATATTGTGGATTGTGTTATTGGTATGTGATTGGTATGATGATGTGTATCTATCTTAGGTCTCGCACAACAAATAAACTCCTACAGGTACACTATTTTAAACTTGAATTTAAACTTATGAACTCACCTGCGTTAACTGACCTTTTAGCATGTCTTTCTCAGGTATTTAAGTGATGTTTGGAGTGCGTGTTCTGTGAAAGCTTGGCAAGGCGGCATGGTTGAAGGATCATAACTAAACTCTGATAATAATATGGGGACCTATTTTATAAATCATGTCGGGCCTTTTATTTACATTTTGGATTATTGTTTTGGATAATTAAATTTAGATTGGTTTTTGAATGATAATATGACTATCTTGTTTGCTATACTTGTGTGTTGTACCAATCCATGTAACACCCCGAAAACTTGATTAAGTCTTCCGCTGTACCGAGATTTGGGGGTGTTACAGGTTCTTTCTTGCAATAAAAACAGCAAGTAAACAAATTCCACAACAAACGTCGTCTACAAAGAAGTTTTATTTCATATTTAAATAAGCACCATAGATTTGTATTACTAACAACTTCATTATCTTTTTCCATATATATTACACAATTTCTTTTAAATACGTTTTCAGATTTCGGCATATATTATCCTGAAGCGACCCCGCCCATTCGCGTGAGCTATGAAGCTGGTTCACTAATATATAAGCATGTGTTTTTTTGTTTATTTTATCAAAATAAATTAAATTTGCCAAACCCTTGAACCAGCTTATGAGCTTAGTATTGTGTTTTGAAATAACATAAGCCACCTCAAACATTATTTCCTACAATGTGTTTTGAAAGTACTAATAGGGTATTCGCGTATTACGGTGGCGGATACCCTGTAATTGATGTTTTTGATGGACAATGTCTTTTTCATTATTTGTTTATGATGACAATAAGTTTAGAGATGCTGAGAATCTTTTTGGAGTCACGATAAACTATTGAAATTATGAGGTTGTTGATGATATCTTATCTAAGGCCATTTTTAACTTTTTTTCTTTTCTTATTTTGAAAGTTCGAACATAAGATATATGAACTTGTTACTTTTTTGTGATTCATAAGTTTGTACTATTTACAAAAAAAGTTGTATTATTTAAAATCATTCATGAATTAGGAGTGTTTAGCATCTTGCTTGGTTTGTACATTGTGTTTTACTAGGCAGTACCGCGCCTAGCGGCATCGGTTTCTAGCGACAAAAATTAACGATATACGATATTGTGGTAAGTGTTTCGTATAACATGAAAAGATCAAAATGTAATTGCGAACGGTTGTAACATGTGGTAATTCAACTATAGCAAAAATTATTAACATGTATTAAACGACGTATAAAAATATTTAGTGAGACTAAAAAAGAAAACATTGCATCAATTATGAGATACTAACTAACAATGCACGTTACTCGTTGCGTAAAACTTTTTATAGACGACATCTGAGGTGTAGACTCCTCATTGACCGAACTCTTTGACTGGCTTCACTAATCTTTGTAGTTCTACGTGATACCCGTGCATAGCGACGAGAATCTCTAGCAACAAATAATTAGAGTTAATTATAGTTGTGCAAAACATATAAGTACATACTAATTGATATTGAAGGTATATTAGTACTTATATTTTTTTATTTTAGTATTTTTAAGCAAAATTATACACTTTTATATGTAGTAAATCAAATATATACATTCTATATTTATATGAGTAGAGATATTATTTTAGAATGTTAATAGCATTGTTTTGGCTGTCAAAATCTTGTTTCAAATTAACAACATAGTCAACTTATGCAGTGGCGGATCTAGGAATCCGGAAGAGGGTATGCACAATTTTGAGTACAGTTGTTTAGAAAAATCGGTCTTTGAATTGCAGTTTTTGGGTCGGGTTTTTGTGAATTTCGGATTCGACGCGACTATTTTGTTTTATGGATCTTAGTTATTAAAGTTGATTTAAATATGTGAAATCTGGGTTATTCGAGACTGAATTAGGTAGTCGGATAATATATATGGTTATAGAATTAAGCGAATAAGATCCAATCCGAAACTCATCTTATGTCATGTAATAACATATAACGTTAAAACTTTTAAATTTTAATTACTATAGCAAAAGCATAAATATTTGTCAACAACTACATGTATGAATACTAAATTCTTTAAAGGATAAATCCAACGGGATTTGGAGCACAACAATTGACAACTAGGTATGACTTGAATATTTCCAATGAAATATTTAAATAGTCATTAGACGTGACTCGAAAGACGTTTTGAACACATGTAAATTATGAAACTTACAGAATGTGTTCCATCATTCCTAGACCGAAGCGTAAGTAGTTGAATGGTTCATGTTTGAGGATGTTTTAGCAAAAGATAAATTTTCACTTGAGTGGAGGTTGTGAAACACTCTTTAACTCAATTGTATTTTCAAAATACATTTACGTATTCTTTCTTTGTCATATTCCCATCATCAGCTGTTTACGTAAATGTGATTAAATTCTATTTTGATTTATTCGTCTATTTATCTTATAAGGTTTCTCTTGAATTACTAGTGTTACAAAAACTCTAAAAGCTTTTATTAATTAATTACACCGTCATTTTCGAAAAGTAAGCGAGTAAGCCAATTTAAATACAAAAGGACTAAAAAAATGTGTTATTTAGGAAGATAAAATTAAATAAAATATAAATTTCTCAAAAATGTTTACTTTTAACTTAACTACATTACAATGCATCTAGGTTATTTCTAAAAAGAAAGTCCTAAAAAAATAAGCCTACACACTTACTCTAAAAAGAAGGCTTATAATTGAATACATCAAATTAAATTATATACAGGTTTCAAAGCTCATTATTAAAAAAGTGTAACCGCTAAAAATCATTATTAACAATAATGATTATTAAAAACATATAACCGCATCTACTATATAAAATATACACAAATCATTTCAAATCTCTCTCACACACATATAAAATATCAGCAACAAGGCCGAATGTAATAATTTAAAATACGTAGCTCACCAGAAATTAAAATACATAAAGTTATTGTTAAAAAAACATATAAATGAAAAACATTTGTTCGCCATAAAATTTAGTCACAGAGTACCCACTGCCGCATTACACGAGTATCATTCTAGTAAACATAAGTTAAGCAAAAGAAATAAGCCAAATCCCTAAGCTCCCAAAAACCTAGTACCCGTTTGGTTGGAGGGTTTATAGTGGGTCCAATGGATTGATGGTAAATAAAATGTGTTTGTTTCACTTTAATCTTCTTTTCAAACCCCAGTAGTAGAGGTTTTCACAATCCACATCAATTAGATGGGTTTTACCATAAAATTGTGGGACCATATCTTTTCTACTCACAATAATAATTTTTATAATAATATTTAACTACAAATTTATTTTCTTATAATAATATAACTTTATGAAATAATATTTTAATATATTTTCTCTCTCATCAAATCCTAACCTAACACTGCGTTCTCGAGTTTGTTTTTGGAAGGAAAAGAAAGAAAATGAAAGAAAACAGAAAAATTGTTGTGTTCTCGAGTTTTTATCAAACGGAAAAGAAAGGAAATAGGAAGGATTTAATAGAAAAATTAAGAGGTTTTATCCTACAAAATTTTCCGCTCAAATATGGGTGGATTTGGAAGGAAACAAATTTACACATAAACTATTTGTTACTCCGTATAAACTAAGTTATATAACCTTCATTATTTTATATATCTTTTGTTATAGATATATTTCTATGTTTAAAAAGGCATAACTATAATTTTTTATTTTTTCTTTCTTTTCCTTCCAACTCGAGAACACGACTTTGTTTATTTTCCTTTTATTTTCGTTCATTTTCTTTCAACTCGAGAACATGAAATATAAATGCAACTTTCCTTTCTTTCCACTTCTTTTCTTTACTTTTCTTTACCTTTCATTTATGTTCAAAACTCAAGAACAGAGTGTAAATTCTAGTCTTAATCTTAATCCAAATCCAAATCCAAATCCTAAACCTAAACCTACCTGCAAACCAAACGGCCCCTGGCTAACCCAAGGTAAAAAGTCAACACCCATTTACAGGTACTTGTGTTTTCTCATATAAACTTACTGTATTACGTAGTGTCGTAGTGTAGTATATTTTTATGCTAATTTTGACATCCCATGTAATTTATAGATCGTTAATTATAACCCTTATCCAAAACCCACAAACAAACTCTTCATCTTTTTTATGCTCATGCACATATTGAAAATTACACAACTGGTCCTTAGAATTTCAGAATTTATATAGTTGGTCCTTATGATAACTCTTGGATTACTAAACAAGTCCAAACCAATTTAACATAACCATTACCCTTTTGGCCCATTTATATATCACAAGCCCAAGTCCAATATCCGGTTATATATCACAAATTCAGTTGTTGATTAATAATTTTCAAGGTCTTATAGCTTATCTCACAAATACTCAGAATCTACTCTTAAATTTCCATTCAGTCAATAAAAGTCAATCATTATGATTAAATGTTGCTGTTCTGTCTTTAATTTGATTCAGTAGTGAAATTATTGTTTGGTTTGATTTATTTTGTTCAACTTAGTTTAATACTGCTATTATAATCAGATTTAGAGTTGCGTTTAATCTCTGCATATTAGTTTGACTTTATTTGAGTTTCTAGAGAATTAGTGTTTCTAGAAAAGCCCTTTTTTTATGATGCGTATAAGCTGTTCCATGAAATCACTTAATGAAAATATTTGTAGAAATGAGTATAAATTATTGAAAATGTGTTTTTTTATAATGCACATAAGGTGTTTGATGAATTGCCTAACTGAAAATATGATAGAGAATTAGTGTAGAAATGTGTTTTATTGCTGTCATTTTGGACCATTATGAGTCGATTGATTCCGTTGTTATATAAAGCTGTACTGTAGATAAGAAATCATTGAATGCTTAGTAGACTCTTGTTAAGTGTCAAATGTGTTGTTTTTAGTTAAGTTAAAGTCTTTG
The DNA here is from genome assembly GCA_022545495.1 of Chrysanthemum lavandulifolium. NCBI lineage: Eukaryota > Viridiplantae > Streptophyta > Magnoliopsida > Asterales > Asteraceae > Chrysanthemum > Chrysanthemum lavandulifolium. Next base: position 243,649,447 of record CM040245.1, on the reverse strand, counting down.
CTGAAGAAGATGTTGTAAGGTGAAAATAACAGGGCTTCAGAACATACTTTAATTTTTCGTTAATGGGGTTAAAGTTAAACTGAGTTTTAATAGTTTGTATTTTTTTTTTAAGACAAGTTTAGTTTTTCTAATCTTTCAAAGTTCAGAAATCATGTCTCAGTTCAAACTCTTATGTTCAATTTATTGTCGCATTTAGTGATCTTATCTGCACCACTCTCTTTTATTGGGTGGTAAAGAATACGAATAATGGGGATGTTTAATATAAATGTTTGCAGGTAGGAAAAGGAACGTGTCAGTAACTCAAGATGGCAACGAATTCTGCTTCTAATTGCTTTCGTTGTATGTACTTTTATCTTTCTTTTGCTTGAGTAATTTCAACTAGTTTTCCAGTACCATGCTTGTAACTGCTACACCTTTACAAGGTCAATGCTCGAATATCGTACTTCTTTTGTATCTGCCTTTCTCGCTATTAAATGTAAGAAAGCTACTTGTTCATAACCAATGATCGCACGTCTATATAAAGCTACACTGTTAATATTTAACTGTCTCATTGCTGACATGTAGGTGTTAATCTGTAAGTTTATGAAATAATAGAGGGTTGTCTCATTGTACAGTGACTTTTATTTGTGGCAATATCTTAAGTTTTAACAGCAAGTGTTGTCACATTGCTTCTACCTGCCTTTGTACCAGCAGAAATGTGATTTGCTTATATTTACTTGTTTGTTTCAGTTACTACTTATTAAGCCTTTTGGGATATTGCTTCTATTGTACATAATAATGCAGATGATCAATGTGTCCATAACAGCATGCTAATAATGGTATTACCCAAGACTTGTGCCAAGACTTTTTGTTGTTTCTTCACAGGATTCTAATACTGGTACCATATCTAGTTATTTATATAGATAACCAAGGATACTAATAAAGAACTTATTTTACATGAATCGACTTTTAATATAAGATATAGATATTGTTTGTACTTTCATTTTTCTACTTGATTGATGATCATCATTTTTGAATTGTAAAGATAATGAAAAAAATGACACAAGTTTTATTAGCTGTTCAAAGTCCATTTGGTAATTTATTAGCCGCTCATTTGTAGTATCACCCGATAACCCTCACCCGACCCGACATAACCCGCCCGAATACCAATCCGATAAAGATTGCTTATCTGGTCGGGTTCCGGGTGGTTTTAAAAATCAAAACCTGATAACCCGACCCGATAACACCCCTAGTTCCAATGTTAAATATGCAACCCCTTGATGTTCATCATACATCCCTTTTCTCTGATTAATTATGGTGCCAACTTTGGAATTTGTACCTAAACAAACTCTTAGTCTTTGTAACTAGTGGTTGCTTGTGTAACTTAAGATTTGCTATTTTATCGATAATAAATCTCTATTTGGCAAGCATAATCTCTTTTGACTTTGATTTCTGTTATCAGTTTTTGTGTTCTGAGTTTTGTCCTATTATATGCATGAAACAAAATCAAACTAGCTGGACGTTCACTGTTGCGGGGCCTCAGCAATGTGTCGTCAGGAATGCTAAGATCACAGCAGGAGACTTCCTGCAATAGTTTCTTGGCTCAGGTCTGCTATTCTATTTGAGAAAGTGTTGACCCAATCATTCATCGGGTCGATTTGGTTTATGGTTTTATCTTTAATGGGCCCATATTAAAATAATCAACTTGAAAGGATATAGGTCAAATGGGTAGAAAGTCACCCAATGTGTACTTTATGCATCAAACATCCAAATTAATCTATTAAAAAATATATAATTTTATTACAATTAATTATGTTTCATAATCATATTGCCAGCTATACATTTGCTTTATGCGTTAGCCAAGTTATGTACAACAGTTCTATATTTTGTGTCTGTTACAGCAAATAAGGACTTTCATACAAATGAGATCCAATCTGAAAGTGGTGGACAACTCAGGGGCAAAACGAGTTATGTGCATACAAGCTTTGAAGGGGAAAAAAGGAGCCAGATTAGGGGACCCGATAGTCGCGTCATTGAAGGAGGCCCAACCAGGTGGAAAAGTAAAGAAAGGACAGGTGGTGTATGGTGTGGTTGTCCTGAGCCGCCATGCAGAAGGGTCGGTGTGATGGGAGTGAGGTTAAGTTTGATGATAATGCAGTTGTACTTGTCAACAAGCAAGGTGAACCAATTGGGACCAGGGTTTTCGGCCCGGTTCCACATGAGCTAAGGAAGAAAAAGCATGTCAAGATACTCAGTCTTGCTCAGCATATTGCATGAGGTATGAATCCTTCTTGTCTTCTTGTCAACAAGCAAGGTGAACCGATTGGGACCAGAGTTTACTGTTCATGACACAAGTAACATCAGAACTTAGAGGTTGCAATTTCAACCCCTTGACCGTTTTACTTATGAATTGTTTATCTGGGCCATGTTTATCTCTAGTAGGTTTAAGTGTCTGAGAGCTAAATGATATAAACAACTTAATGGAAACACGACAATGGGTCAAACAGGTCCAAAGTGTCCCAAATGTAAATTAAATGCATAAAGCCTCTCATTCATTTAATCCAAAAACTTAGATTATTACCGAAGTAATCTAATTATTATAATCTCGCTAGACACTAGTTTTCTATTAGAAGTTTGACAAAACAGTCTTTGCCAACTCGATTATTTTAATTCTTACGGCCTTACCTAAAAAGGAGTCTGGTTTGACCAGTTGCACGACAAGACCATTCTTCCACTTCTATAGACACTAGATTAAAAATGGCCAAAACAATTCAGTTTATGACAAACTAGCAAAGAATCCTGCAAGATTCCTTACGGATTGGTCTGCTAGAAAATCTTCCAACCTTGCAAGTTCGGTTTATTTGCAGCGGATGTGGGATTCACAACTTTGAAAACAAGAGTTCTCAAAGAAAAGTATATCCATATTAAACAGTTTTCGTACATTGTTCATGAAACACAACTTAATGTGTGCTATTTTTGTGACCTTTTGCTTTGGACATTTTGTTGACTGCGAAATTGTTCTCCTTTCAGGTTTGAGTTGGGAGCATTGACCAGAGTAGCTCAAGTTTGATGCAGAATTTAAGATTTCTAGAGTTGTCATTTGGACCTCTCAAGTAAAGATTTTGAGTTCACGATCTTATGATTCTCTGTTTTGTTTTTATATTGTAGAAAGGTTCTTTCGGTTTAGTATGTCATTGCACATTTATAAGTGATAATGTTTTGACAATGCTGGAAGGGAGATAAAGTGTAATCTTTAAATGAATTGTGGTTAGGTAACTTCATGTTCGCCTGATGGGATATCAATCTTCAGAAGTATACATTGTGCTCAGAGACTCGGATGTTTTTTCATCTGAGATGTTTAGTTATTGCTTCTATTGAATATATATAAATGTGAAATCGTGTTGCAGGCGAGGTTGTTTGCGGCAACTTGGGATATCCAGATTATAAACAAGGTTGTATGATGTTTCGGTCCAAATTAATAAGAGTTTAAAATTACACGGGTTGTATTTAGTTGATAATTAAGTCAGAATATCTATATTCATGAAATATAGCCCTGATATTCTTTAAAATTTTGTATAATTTCCCACAATTCCTCTTATTTGAAATATAAGTACATGTTTATTCTTTGTTTTGCTACAACTGTACTAAGGTTCATTTCTTACATAGGTAGAAACTGGTACCTGTTAGTGAAAGCGGTGGATCGGATATGGTTCAGGTGAAACAGAATCCATATCAATATCCATTAATTTTTTATCGTTCATATTTATATTCATATCTATACGTTTGATTCATCCATGAAGAAGTGTACAAATATATGAATATAAAATCATATCTACAGAGCTAACAGTAAGTAAAGAAAGAATGTAAGAATGTGGGAGCCTGTATCACAGTTACGTGCATTACAAGACACTGATTTTAGCTCTAGCACGACCTTGAGACTACCTGGAACTGCTCGGTGATGCCCTAATGTGCCATCAGTAGCAAAACATGAGTCAAAAACTCGCCCCCTTTCCTAAGCTGTTGCTCGTGGTGAAATCCTCTGCAGTGAGTAGCAGCATAAGCTAAGATCTCGATCTATACTTGACTCATGACTTTCCACAGACTTTCCTTTCCATCTTTTTCAATGCTAATGAGAACCTGCAACCATCACAATGCAGATTTACAAGGCAACAGTTCAGGAGAATCAAATTCTAGCAGCTTTAGACATGCTTCAGCTTTTTCGAGAATTATGCTGTTCAGGATTATAGGGCGAGTTCAGGGACCTCCTACGGAGAACAAATTGACATTGTTCATTTGTTATTATTGTTCATTTGTTATTATTGTTCATTTGTTCTCCTGAACTGTTGCCTTTACAATTTGTTGTATGTCTTATTAACAAACAAGCTGACATAATACCAGTTGACATTGTTCATTTGTTCTCCAATGACTTTCTATGAAATAACAATAATTGCAAATGAATGAAGAATGTAAGAAAGAAAAGATACAATTTATAACTCCATATTTCTACTTTGAATTGTCTCAAAATACTTGTACACTTTCATATTTAACCAACTAAAAGAGATTTTAGTGAGTATAGATGATATTTGATCGGTGAAAAGTATAGTTAATGAGAATTTCTTAAATCACATGCAATTTGAAAATGGACTTATAATTCGCGACAAGTAGAGTAATAACTCATATATACATTTCATCAAACACGTAGAAAAAGTAAATCAATTTCATTATTTTTAACTTAAATTTACAGAGATGAAGCTTACCCTTTGATAGGTTGCAGAAGCAAGAATCATCAATTAAAAAAAAAAAAGAAAAAAAAGAAAAAAAAGAAAAGAAAGGCCCATTGTGTTTGGTGCAATTTTGTATTGACAAATGGTATTGAGATGACTTGTGGTGATAAAGTAACACATTAAAATGTCCTATTACTTTTCATTTCTTAAAAATGAGGAGATTCAAGATAGAAGTGGGTATGAAAATGAAACCCATGTTTACAACAGGTTCTTAAAAATCAAGCCAACAATATATATTAGCTATACCAATAGTTTGCCAATATAACAGTCAATGAGTTCTTCTCATACACATTTCAACAAACACCTTGTGTGTGCTACATAAAAAGCTCATTATAAACAAAAGTCATATGGATAATGAATGAATTAAAGAAACACAATAAAGCTCATTTCAATTGAACTACCACGACCACTCTAAACCAACACCATTTTCCCCATCTAGGCATAACAATACACCATGTTGTGTTGTTGGAGTAGGGAGGCCTTGGAGCATACTTAAATCTGCTTCTTGTTCTATATCTTCATCACAAATTAGTCTTACACCACACTCCTTCACCTCAACATCTTCTTTAAACATGAATAATCCTCCATCTTGGAAAGTAAATGTAACAAAATTCTTTGCTTCCTTCCATTTCTGTGTATCCCTCTTCGTGTAATGCAACCATATCATATATGAATTTTGGATTCCTAGCACGCGAAACCCATCAAAACTTGCTTCTGTGATCATAGATGCTCCATCAAAGTTCTTTACAGAGTATCCTTTATATATGTAAGGCTCTTTTCTCTTAAAAACAACACAAAATCCGTATCCCCTAAACTTATTGAAGCACCAATCTGAAGGTAATTCAACCTTTACATGATTTCCCCTACTTCTATTTGTAAACCACTCTGGAATGCTATTCCCATGATACATTATATCTAACTGAGAATAATAGGCAATGTCTCGCGAGAAGAATTCACATCTGTCAGCCTGTAAACCAGCATACCCAAGGAAAGCAGAAAGCTGGTGAATAGAGCCTTGCGAAGTTATAGATGAGTCAAGACACTCGGTCTTCGATATAGACCCCTCGCTATCAATTGTAACATTCTTAAACAGCTTTGGACAATTGAAGAAACCAATGGACCTATTCCTGAATGAGTATTTAGATGATCCCGGCACTTCTCTTAAGGAGGTGCAATCAGATGCACCAATAACCCATATGCTAGGTGGAACTTCGGACAACACTTCCAGCTTCTTGCAACCATTAACATAAAGCAATTCAAGACTAAAAAGTTGACTCAAACTTCCAGGCAAGCTAGTAAAATTGTTCCCTTCCAAGCCTAGTTCCTTTAGACATGATAAGCCTCCAAAGCTTTCAGGCACTTCTAATAAATTGTTCCCATTTAAGTGTAGCTCTTCTAGAAATGATAAGCCTCCAATGCTCACAGGAACTTGTATTAATTTGCAGTAGCTGAAATTCAGAGACTTTAACATATGGAAACCTTTTAATGAGACTGATCTTTGGGGATGTTGTTTACTTTGTAAACCAAAAGGGCCACGAATTGAAGACCACCATCTAGACCCGCTACTCTCTTGTTGATCAAACAAAGGAAGTTCTGTAATGGAAGTTCGATCAATATGAAGCTCTGTTAGGCTTTTGATCCTGCCTAAGTCTTCAGGAAGTTTTTCCATTTTTAAGCAACCCGAGAGAATCAGAATTTGAAGAGAAACCATTTCCAGTTTGGAAGGGAAACGCTTAAGGCGTTTGCAATTTCTCATATTTAAGACAACAAGCTTTTTAAGCATTCCAATAGAGGGGTGAACTTTAACCAAGTTCTCACAGCCTTCAAGATTTAGCTCTTCGAGATTTGCGATCTTTGAGAAATCGGGGGTACTTGTTAGGTAACAACAATACCTTAGCTTCATGAATTTCAACCTCATAAAACACTAACAACAAAAACAAAAAGGAAAAATTAGACACAGTAGGTATAAACAGGAAATATAACATGCAACAAAGTAATTATAGTAGACCTTAGGTGTTGTCCAAAGATGTTTTATGTGGCTGTATGACAGGTCGATGGTAACAATGTTTTCCGGATAAAAATCTGAAGGTAAGAACTTTAAAGGCAATCCATGCCAATAAAGCAACCTTAATTTATTGGACAACAAATCCAGTTTTCCAGAGAAGTTTACTGCAAATGGCTGCCAATCTCCTTCGACTTTCGGAAAGCATATTTTTAGTATCCGCAAGTTTTTCATACGTGTAAGAGCTTGTCCATCTATTGGAATATTTTGACAGTTTTTCTTTAGCAAAAGGACTAGAACTTCAACTTCTGCTACCTAGATACAAATAAACGATCATCAGATTGTACTTTCTTTTATTAAAAATATCAATAAAGCCAATTGCTTACTCATACCTTTTTTACATTCAGGACATCGTAATCCTCTGATGAAATCCACAATCTTCTGTGACTCTGCATGAATTCTTCATGTATAATTTTCCTTGACATGCTTTGAATCAATTCATGCATTTGTAGACACGTATTACTTGCAGATACTGTTATTAGGCACTTATCAACTAGAACTTCAATAATAGCATTTGCAGAACAGTTGTTGCTGTCTAGTACACTTGCAGCAAAATCTTTATTTTCCCCGATGAAGACACATGCAATGTCAAGAAACATTCTTTTCTCATCAGATGCCAACCCATCAAAACTTGGTCGAAGTTTTTGTACTATTTCTGAATTAGGATATGTTTCGAGTCTATCCAACTCGCTTTTCCAAACATCCACAGACTTATCATACAATAGTCGACCAATAACTTTGAGAGCCAAAGGGTGACCTTGCAAATGTATTACAACATGGGAAGCGAGATCTTTGAAATCTTCCGTAAGATGCCTTTTGCCAAATGCATATAAACTAAAGAGCTCAAGAGCTCTATTGTAATCTAAAGTCTCCATATCATAAATTTCATCCACTTTATGAGACCTTAGCAATTGTTTGTCTTTACCAGTGAATATAATAAGACTTCCAGGATAAAACCAATCACGTGAACCTACTAGTGCTTCCAACTGATTCACATTATTCACATCATCCAAAACAAGCAGGATTCGCCTACATGCCATCCTTTGCTTTATTACCATAGAACCTTCTCCAACACTTGATATCTTCAGATCATCTGTTTTCAGAATCTTACCAATCATTTGCATCTGGACTTGCGTTAGGCCTTGTTGTTTTTCAAGTCCTTGGACATTATCACAAAAGCAACTCCCGTCGAAGTGGGTATGCATCGAGTTATAAACAGCTTTGGCAAGAGTAGTCTTTCCTATTCCACTTATACCACATATTCCAATCATGTTAACCTTATCTGACCCAACGAAGCGTGACAAGTCTAATTTGTTGAAATGGAAATCGATGCCAACAAGGTTCTCACCAACATGCAAGGGCCCGTCACATAATTTTTTGAGTATGTCTTTGGAGATGCAATCGATGAACTTATACTCATACCTGTTAACCACAAAGCAAGACACAATAAGCAACAGAAAGAGTCAGAAACTACATAGTGTTAAGCTTTAGTAGAGCTACAAGACTAATAACACAAAAACAAGAAATTTACCCATTTGTCATGTCCTGGAGATCCCATCCAGATAAGTCGGCCGCCATGGATAGAGCTTCCCTCCATTTATCTACCTCTCTCCTATTTGAAACATCATGTTTGGCAAATGCTTCAGCATAGCTCCCAGTTTGCTTCCTCACTACGTCAGGTTTAACATCATAAAAGATTATTTGAACCTCGTGTTTAGGCTTTCCCATTTGCTTGCACCGGAGTATTTTGTCAAGTTCCCTCAAACACCATGATGAAGAAGCGTAATTCTTGGAGAAGATAACTATGAGAAACCTTGATTCTTCGATGGCTTTGTAGAGATGTGGGGATATGTATTCTCCTTTAGGCAATTCTCTATCATCTCTAAAAGCATGGATTCCTTTTTGCTTGAAATCATTGAACATATGATCCATGAAGCTTTTGCGGATATCTTCACCTCTAAAACTTACAAAGACATCATATTTCCACCAATGAGGAATGGACGTAGTAGCCATTATCAATAATGAGATCGAGCTGCGTTCACAAGTACAGTAAACGTTTTCAAAAAATGAAAAATAAAGTTGAAACAATTAATTAGCTCCATAGATTCCATGACTAAGTAGCATAAAACAATCAAACATGTGAGCGCTTTTGTGTTATACCACGTAACATGTAGACAGAACAAGCATGCTAATTGTTTATTTATAAGTTAACTGTTAAAAAAAACAAAAACAAAACATAGATAGTGGAAACAACATCACATAAATAGATAGCCATCTCTCTTGAAAACACACTATTATACACATAAACAAAGAGGCGTAATATTACCATTGCATTTAGCTTATGAGAAGCGTTATGTCTTCTATGTTTCCTAAGAATATGAATGTAGATTAAATTGACCACTATGAATGCCGATTTTAAGTGACACCAAGCTTACTATGTTTTAGTAACCGTTAAATCTTTCATAGAATACGTGCACAAGCATCAAGAAACCAAAAGGTTAACGTAAAGTTCCTTCGAGTCACTGATCGACACAACACTACAGCTTTTGAAAGTTTTCCTCAATTCATGTGATTTACACGAAAAAACAATTACTCCTAAAGTGGTATTTTCCGATTAGTATTTACTTTTGTTTAATAAAATCTAATTATTCATTCCATTCAATACCATGTATCATATGCTACATAACCTAATATAAAAACATCTATCAGAGACTCAAATCACTCAATCATGTCAATTGTATCCCAACTAGTTTAACGGGTGTTTGTTTAAACTTATTTGATGAGCTTATTGAACATTTTATAAGCTCAATTTTAATGGCTTATGAGCTTATTAACTTGAGGATATAGCTCAATTTTAAAGATTACAAAGAAACAACAATAATATTCTGGAAATTAAAAATATGATCGAATAACCAAAACCCAGGAAGTATGGAATAAATAGTTTTACCTTTTTTATAAGTAACTGGTGAGTGAAATTCACTTACAGTTGACGGATGGATGGAAGTTTGTGAATGAATGCAATGAAAATAAATGATCAAATGAAGTTAGAAAAGAGTAAAGGCAAGTTGGTTGACTCTAAGTCAGCTTTAGTTTCACTTTCAGTCCCTCAGATTAAGATACTATGCAATTTCATGTATTAAGTTACATGTCAATCTTATACTTATTTGAGTTTAGTTTGTCATATCATGTCATGCCATCTTATTAGGGAGGTGATTTGTACACTCACTAAATTGATTGGCAACACTCTATTTTAGAGTATGTCGACAATTATACCCTCACAGAGTAAAAATGTGTAAAAGTGATGTGAGGGTATAAATGTCAAAGAGCTCTAAAATAGAAGGTATCAATTAATTTGATGAGTGTACAAATCACCTCTCATCTTATCATGTGAAAATTATGTTATTGTAGCAATTCTTTTTTATAAGTGTTTATGATAACTTCAGTTATGTAAAAAAATCTATCACTTGGCTAAATTGCAAAAAGGGACTAACAATCTCTGTTTCAATCAAATCAATGTTTTTTTCCAAAATTTAATTATTCAAAAGAAGTGATGAAAGATAGCATTTGGTTGATGATTCCTTGATTTACAAAGTCTTTCATTATTGCTTTTTTATTTCATATTCATTTGATCATTTCAATGCGATAGCAAGCTCATTTTTATTACTTGTTAGTTCTTACCGATCAACATAAATATAATAGCTTATTTATATTTATAAAGTTAACTCGAGGTGTAACAAACTAAAAAGAGTAAACTTATAATTTTTATAAGTTAAAAAAAATATATTATAAAAAAAAAAAAATAAAAAAAGAAGAAGAACATAGAAAATTCATTTTTATATCCCGATCAAATGACATTTCTAGAAAGATAAAAAAAATGACATTTCATGGACCTTTTTTTTACTAGCTATCTCTGGGAGTGTTCATTAAACGGTCCGACCCAATTGCATATTGGTTATTTGGTTTTGGGTGAAGTGGGTTTTACCAATTGAATGTTGGTTATTTGGTTTTGGGTGAAGTAGGTTTTGTTCGGTTTATTGGTTCTAACCAAGTAACTGATTCATAAAACTGTTTTTTGGTTTGTTTGTTTCTATAAAGGCCGATATTCTCACACAACCAATTATATGTGATTGTGTCAAGAGTCAAGAGCAAGAACGGCTTGGAGGTTCTTTCTTGCAATAAAAACGGCAAGTAAACAAACTCCACAACAAACGTCGTCTACAAAGAAGTTTTATTTCATATTTAAATAAGCACCATAGATTTGTATTACTAACAACTTCATTATCTTTTTCCATATATATTACACAATTGCTTTTAAATACATTTTCAGATTTCGGCATGTATTATCATAAAGCGAGCCCGTTCATTCGCGCGGGCTATGAAGCTGGTTGACTAATATATAAGCATGTGTTTTTTTGTTAATTTTATCAAAATAAATTAAATTTTCCAAACCCTTGAACCAGCTTATGAGCTTAGTATTGTGTTTTGAAATAACATAAGCCACCTCAAACATTATTTCCTACAATGTGTTTTGAAAGTACTAACAAGGTATCCGCGTATTGCGGTGGCGGATACCCTGTAATTGATATTTTTGACGGACAATGTCTTTTTCATTATTTGTTTATGATGACAATAAGTTTAGAGATGCTGAGAATCTTTTTGGAGTCACGATAAACTATTGAAATTCTGAGGTTGTTGATGATATCTTATCTAAGGCCACTTTTAACTTTTTTTCTTTTCTTATTTTGAAAGTTCGAACATAAGATATATGAACTTGTTACTTTTTTGTGATTCATAAGTTTGTACTATTTACAAAAAAGTTGTAATTGTGGAAAACTAGAAGGGGTTGAATAGTTTTGTCAATTAAAACTTCCTTTTAAACTATTTAGATCGACTTATGTCAATCTATTTGGATGTGTGTGTTGGATGTTGATAAACAAGCATATAAAGTTAAGTAATGAAAAGATAAGAGTAAGAAGCACAAAACCACAACACGAGTATTTATAGTGGTTCGGCTACAAGGACACCTTCCTTGCCCTACTCCACTCCTCGAGTCACCTACTCGAGAGTTCGTAATCACTACACCAATCTCCTTATGGCGGAGAAGCCTTCACAACGTCGCCTACCCTTTTTCCGGTGCTAGGCTAACCACTGGGTTCTTTCACTCCAAGGTGAACCACACCTACACAACGTCACCTACCCTTTATAAGGTACTAGGCTAAGTACCTAGTTCTTTCACTCCAAGGTGAACTACACCTTCACAACGTCGCCTACCCTTTATTAGGTACTAGGCTAAGCACCTAGTTCCATTGTAATGGAGGAACTACTACCACACTACACCAACGACTAATCCCAAAGGAGATCTACTCCTTTACAACATCATCAAGGATATCAATATCCTTGGATCTAATGCTAGTCTATCTTGTACATCGAAACACACCATATCGAGTGTACATCTAAGGCACCTTTCACGAATGCCTTTGACTAAATCTACAAGACACCTTTCACTAATGTCTTGTGTCTTCACTTCTAAGCACCTTTCACTAATGCTTCTTTGTCTTGACTTCTAAGCACCTTTCACTAATGTTTCTTTGTCTTGACTTCTAAGCACCTACCACAAGTGCTTATCATATAGACGATAGATACCCTTCACTAATATCTTCGTCTTGACACTTGAGACATCTTTTACTAATGTCTTCAACACTACACTTCTTTAAAGAAAGAAAGGAATCATCAACAAGAAGACTTCAGTAGCCTTGATGATGAGGAAGCATGGCAACTCATGGACTTGAGCTTGCTCGACTTCAAAGGTGGTGATCTTGCCTTTAAGAGGAACCTAAAAGATCACACAAAAACAAAACTACAAACATAGATCTCTTGGATCTGAGGTTAGTGAGTTTTTAACTCAGAGAGAAAGTGTGTTAGAAAGGGGTTTGGAAATAATGAAGAAATGGCTCGCTATTTATAGAGGAAAAATCCTATTGTTCCCCGGATCCCTACCACAAGGGATCCGGATAGCACAAAGCTATGGATCCGTGGAACGCTCATCTTTGCCCATGGGTATTTTGGTTATGGGTCATGGGTTGAACCATGGATCTTTGGCTAGACACAATGTATCTTTAAGTGCAATGCACTTAGTCACTTGGGTATGGGTTGATCCATGGGTTATGGATATCATCCATGTGTGATATAAGCATGATGTCATGCAATGGGTTATGGGTCAAGATCCATGGGTTATGGGCTTTGGGTTGTACCCAACTACATTCAATGTATTTTCCCAATGGGTTGTGATACTTAAGTTTCTACCCATTTATATTACCCAATATACTACATACTAGCTATGTGTATATTTTATCCAAATATGTAAACACTAGTTGTTGTACATATGTATCATAAAATCACTTATACTTGTTTTAGTGTTTTATGTAAAAATGTGAATATGTTAGAAACTATTAGTTCAAACCATTTACGTATTTTATTTGTTTCGTTAATATGATTTTACGTTTGTTATCGACAAAATATTAGAAGATCGTAAAACATAAATAAACGTTTTCTGACTTATTTGTATTAACAATCTCCCCTTTTTTGATGACGAACATAAAATTATTTTAAGGAAAAGCTAAAATTGTAAAAGTTTGAATTGTAGTTTTACTTTCTTCTCCCCTTTTGTCGAAACAAAAGTGTTTGAAGGAAAGCAATACATCGCTTTTAGAAAAACATGTGAAAGAAATAAAAGTAAGAAAAAAAAGATAGAGAGCAAGTAACGGAAAGGATCTCGTCTTTACTCCCCTTGACGAGTCCATCCCTATGAAAGGCGTCAAGTAAGTGATACTAATCTAGTTTGTTTGCAAGTAAGTTTGCAAAATATTTCGCCTAAGTGTGAATGTACTCCCCTTGATGATTGTAATTTTGCAAGGGATGTCATGAAATGTAAATCTAGTATTGCAAGTAATTTGCAATGTATTGCTTTGACATAAAGCTCCCTAGCTTTAGTATGTCAAAGTCTTCATATGTAAATTGAATAACTACAAAACAAAGGTTAGAAAGCAAGTATAATTCATAATTTCCCGCAAATGTGGTTCAAGTTAGTAGAAAGAAAGCTTTCGTCTCACGGATCCCACGGTTCCCTCTAATAGGGATCCGTCTAGACAATTCCGAGGGATCCGTATTAGCTAATTAATTTCAAAGAAAGGTGATATAACAAGTAATGTTATCACAAAAATAAGATATGAATACAAAGTAATCATATACTCAACAAAATAACAAGTAGCATGTAATTCCATTTAATAAAACTAGAGCTATGATATACATGACTCTAAAAACTAAGAAAATAAGAAAGTACATGACTAGGAATTTCTAAACCAACTATCGCTTGATGCTAGGACACCACTAAAAATCTTCTAGCTCAAGTTTTTTTAGGTTTGATCTCGTCGAAACGTTCGAGGAGATGATAGAACATGAAACGTTGGTCTTCTCGTACTTCATGTATCAAACTTTCAACATGTTGACAATGATAGCAATCTTTGTCATGGCTAGGTAGTGGTGGTGGAAGAAATGAAATGGCTTGATGCGAAGGATCAAGTAGGCGGCTTGTGGGGCTTCAAAAGATGGAGGATTGGTGGAGGTGCATTTGAAAATGACTCAACCAAGAATGATGGTGGTGGTAGAGAAGTGTCAACTTCCATATGGTCGGGTGATTGACTTTGATGATTTCTCATAATCCAAATGGGATTATATGATGGAAACAATGAAAAGGAAGCGAGCAAGTGTTGACTCAACACCTTGATTTTGTACCATTATTCCTTCTAATGAGGAAAATGTTGTCGGCGGAAGTGGATGAGACGGCCTAGGAGGCAAGTCCTCTAAATTGTAGAGGTGTGGTGATGATAGTGGGGATGTAAATGAAATAGCTCTAGGAACCAATGGTGATGGTTTAGTGGAGATTATATTGTTTGGCCTAGGAGGTATGGTGGTGTTTGGCATAGGTAGTTTTGTGGGTACTATCCTTTTAGGAATTGGTTTGATTGGATGATGAAGGATCCTATCATTGTTTGGCTTGACCGGAGATAATTCGATTGAAGAGATTTCGTGTATAACACGAGCCTTTTTCATGGGTGGTTCTTTGGTGGATAAGTTACTACTTAGGGTTTTCCTCATGATGAGATGATTTTAAGAGGTTGCAAGAGCTGAAAGTTAAGATGAGAGTGATGACTATGGAGGTCCTAACAAAGTGGCTTATAAACCAAGAGATTTGGAAAGTGCATTTAAGCCTTAAGCCACTAGGATTCATTGGAATGTGATGATTAACATGCACAAGAGTCAACTTGAGTTTGCACTGATCTAGGAACTCATTTAAGATGAGATGGAGTGTTTGAGTTAGGAAGATGAGTTGAAATGATTGTTTTAGCAATATTTGACATAAAGCGTCACCCGGATCCCACGGTTCACGATGAGTGTGTAAATACTCATCATTTTAGTCAAATCGAATCGCAAAACGTCTAAAAATGCTCGAAATGCATCAAAATCTGAAAATATTCCAAAATTGCATTTATATGTTTCGGATGCAAAATGTTTAAAATCGGATGAAAATGAGCTAAGTTTGCATAATTGGCGCTTTGGTCCCCAAGTTTCAAAAATTGTCGAAATAGTCCCTGAGCACTTAATTTCAAAAGAAAAATCACCAAAGGTCCTTTTAAAATCATAACTTGTCATATTTAATCCTTTGGTGAAAAATTTCAAAAGTTTTGAGAAGTTACAGTATTGGTCCCTGGAGATTCGAGTTATACACCTTTGGCCCTTAGATTAATTAATGGATCCAAAACTAATCCTAAGTCCAAGCTAATTATCCTATGTCTAAACCTCCCAAACCCACGGTCCAATATCAACATTATCCAGTCCAAACCCAACCCCTAAACACCCGGTCAAATTATTAACCTACACACCTTTCTTCGTTTCCCACCACAACACACAAACCAGACTCAAACATAAAAAGTCATACCTGCCACACTCTTCCTCCTTTCCCTGCTTTCTCCCACACCTTCCCTGACAAACCCTCACCCTAGGTAGCTGCAAAAAGGAGTTGATCCCATCCTGTCACGTGCTCCTAACCACCTTGGGAATCCTTTGTCTCCCCAGTGGACCAAGAGTGACTACACGAAGCATCAAAGACAGAAGAAGACAAGAAAGAGAAGAAGTGAAGACCCATTCTTAGTAGTATAAAAGGACCTTTGTATGCCATATTATAAGGCACCTAGTTATTAGTTAGTTTTAGTTTTTTTTAGTTTGAATCTAGTCTTAGTTTTTAAATTCAGTTTCTAGTTTTTTTTTATTGTGGTGTTATCTTTTGTTAATGAAAAGCTTTTTTATTTTTCGTCTCAATAGTGCTTCTTTGCTTATTTAGTATTCATTAAGTTTTACAAATTATTTAGTGAAGCGATCTTTTAATTTTCATCCGAAAATTTCCCAGTGGTAAGGTCTTCATACTGTTTTGAGTGATTTATGCCGGGTTTGGAAAAGAATAAGTGCTTATTCTAAGGCACCGAAAGTCCCCTTTGCCTTTGTTTGGTGAGTACAGCAGTATACTCTTTCTTTATGCTTATTAGATTCACCATTGTGCTTATTCAGATTTTAGAGTCCCACACGTTGACATGGTTTAGGTGGGATTAGAGCTCACTTACTTTAGCTTTATTTGTAGTTTTAATGGCCTATGTTACTTTGCCTTAGCTTAAGGTTCCCTCTTGCAACTGCTTTTCACCCACTTTTGATTTCCAAAGTTTTTGGTTCAATCGAAAACCAAGTCAAAGTGGTTTTGCTCACTTAGACCAGTTAGTCAAACGAATTTAGTGTCTCGGTGTCAAGATTGGTCATTTTAAATGGATACAATGAGTCTCAAAGGTGTGTTTGTTTTCAGGTCCATGTGATCGG
Organism: Chrysanthemum lavandulifolium; assembly: GCA_022545495.1. NCBI lineage: Eukaryota > Viridiplantae > Streptophyta > Magnoliopsida > Asterales > Asteraceae > Chrysanthemum > Chrysanthemum lavandulifolium. Next base: position 243,632,701 of record CM040245.1, on the reverse strand, counting down.
AGACAAGCATGTCAAACAAAGACATTTAGAGGGTCTCGTTGTGCTTATTATTCGTAATTTATCGCTTAGTTTTGATTTCTTGGTGAGTCGAGATTGAGAGCTTTAGGTTGAATCGTATAAGACACCAAGTTGACCAACCGTGGCTCTTTGTGGGCTTTTAGTGTTTTAGTTTTGCTTATTTGAGACCCCTTTTGTTTGGCTTTTGGCTCATTTATTGCTTAGTTTAGGTTTCTTCACTAGTCTTTAGTTAATTAGATTAGGTCCTCAATAGTTTTAGTTAGTTTTCAAGCTTTTCATAGTTCTTATTTTCATGTGTAAACCGTCCCTAACCAAACAGCCCCCCCTTAATCCCTTAGCCAAACACCCCTTATCGATTTCCTTTGCAATTTCCTTTGCAACTGCTGTTGTAAACAAGCTGTCTACAGTTTGTTTTAAGCTTTTCCTAGCTTAAGTTTTTGTTAAATAGTTGCTTATTTTGTCCTAAGTTATTTTGCAAAAGTTAAAACCAAAAATAGAAATAAGAACCAAAAAACGTGACTGCTGGGAATTGAACTCAGTACCTCCTGCCTGCACACGCACACACCAGCCCCCCACCTTTACCAACTGCTCTATCTAGCTCTTTGTGTAATCTGTTACTTAGCTGTTGTATTTAAGGATATGTAGTGTTAAGCTCAAAAAAATAAATTGCCAAAAAGGCAGAAGGTGGGATTCGAACCCAAGACCTTCTACCTTGACTTTGCCACGCCTCACAACACAAACATCACTACCAAGCTGCGCCCTTGGGACTTTCTTGTCATTATTTGCATCATTCAATATATAAGGGTGTTTGGCGTTTTAAGCTCAAGTTCTTAATAGCTTATTTCGTGGCTTATTTCAAGAACAAGGTATTGTTTTCTCAATTTTATTAAATTCCTCATTACTTAAGGTACTTTTAGGAAAATTTTGATTTTTTACAAATGTTTTAGTATTTTTATCATTTAATTAGTGTTTATTAGTTTTAATTAAGTAATAAATAAAATAAAAGTCTAAAAATATACCGCTTTTTCCTAAAATTTTCTTTTGTCATGTAGTACGAGGAAAATTGTTTTCACATTTGTAGGCCTTTTATTTCACAAATTTTACGTTTTATCTTGCGCTCCAACAGTAATTTTATAAATAACGACGTTTTCGTTTTAAGTTACGTTTTAGATAATTTAAGTTTACGCTTTAGTTAAAATAGTTTATTTAAGATATTTTGTTTTATAAAATCAACAAAACATCATTTAAAAATAGTGATAGCGTTTATTTAATATTTTTTATCTTTTCAATTTCCTTTAATTTGCATTTAAGCCGTTGTAATTTGTTGGCTTTTTATGTAGTTATAATCATATTCCAAATCTCTTTTCCCGTTCAAATCGCCCGATCATTATACGTTTGATAATCCATTGCATAGCTCGCTGGGACATAACGACCCGGGGAGACTCTATACTCCTCTGATCTTCATTGATTTCGTGCTTAAGCTGTTTTAAGTTTTCTTACGCTTGCGTGAGAGAACTTGACGGTTTTGCGCGCATCAAATTTTTGGCCCTTCTCAGAGGGATCCGTCTAGGCTAATCCAAGGGATCCGGCTCTCAGCAGTTATGAAAGAGTGGAAATGATGTTTCTAAGGTCTAAGACCTATAATATATTGAGTGTTTCAGTCCTCCTAAGTGTCTTAAATGAAGGGGTGCTTAAGTACTTGAAGGTAATGAGTGATGTAGCTAATGATTGTCTTTTATGGAAGGATTTGGAACTTTCGAGAGTACCAATGGATGAGCAAGGATGACACTAAAGATGAGAGTGTCAATTGAAGCTAAATGATCCTAGAGATCAGGTTGTGACTTAGGATAGTGTTTTGGAAAAATATCCTAGAAACTTTGAGATGGGAAAACTAGAATTTGATCAACTTTGATCAATTTTGAAGTGAGGATGATTTATGATCAATTTTGCCATAATCAAAATATTTCTATGACTAGATGTGAGGGATCAAGTAGAAAATGAAATGTGAGTTTAAGAGCGGAAGAGTAATGGATTAAAAATGAAACGATAGATCTACAAGCGTTTTAGAATGTGATCTAGGTGAGTTATGTGTGAGTAGGAAGGATCTACCTATCTTGATAAGGACTTAATTTGCCTTAAGACACTATGTTTAGCTTAGTGTGAGGTGTTCTAAGGATATGTTTGAAATATAATGCTTGCAATTGCATTTTCTGTTTGTTGGATCCCATGGTTCCCTAAGTGTAGGGATCCGTATAGCACAATCTTTGGGATCCGCCCATCGCTTCAGGACCTTTACTAAAGGTATGCAATGATCTTGACAATGCATTATATCTCAAGGATAGTCTAAAAGAGTTCTAATATTAAGATATCAAATGTAAGATGTTTTATTTCATGAAAGAAATTGGATTACATTGATAAAGCACCAGTACGAGAATTGATCCTATTTTGGAATACTACTAGGTTTCTTGAGTGTTTTGCTAAGAGGATCATTATGTGATTGATGAGTGTTGATGGAATCAAGAATGAAGAAAGTCTTCATGAGAGATATGTTTAGCGGTTCCATCATCTTGTTCACAAGTACGTACAACGGACTTTGAAATTGAGGATGGAAGTGCATAACATTATGATAGAGGTGATAACGCTACACGCGTCGTTCGGGGTCAAAGGAACTTCCTTTTCTTGAGCAAGTTTTATAACACCCTAGGCAAGTGAACCTAATCGTTGTAGTGTAGTATTAGGGTAAGCCACGGGTATTGATATCGTTCTCTAGGGAATAGGAATGCTAGTGAGGAGTTACTACGCTAAGGTTGGGGTTGAGGAAGATTATTTTTATCTTTTATGTTTTTTAGGAATTAGAAAGGTACGAATCTCGGGGTTTGGATTTGGGGGTTGGTATTTCTACCGATTACTCTAATTATCTAATTATCTAATTATCTAATCTAAGGTGATGGTAGTCTATGTCTAATTATTGTGTGCTCGTATGATATTTTAAAGATGAGTTCACTTAGGTTTTACTACTCCTTAATTATCTCCTATTGATGGTTGAATTGTCACGTCCTTATTCTTAATCGCGTTGTGTGTCTAAAGTCGTAGGGTATGCGTTTATCCCAAACTCTTTGAAACTACCAAAGGGTCTCGTCTACAAAATCTCTAGGGATTATAAACTCTAACTCTAAGGTACTATTTGGATGGTTTAGCCTACAACTACTCTAGGTGTCATAGTCTAAGGTTCACAAAGATTTAATCAAGCATTAACTACAGAACGAATGACCTATCGCATTACTAGATCCTTAACAATTAAGATAAAAGACAACCAATCAATATTCAATAATTAAGTTTCATATTCCCTAAGCAAACACACAAGTAAATTAGCGGACATGGAGAACATGCAAGCATACACACAAATAATTGAAGACATAATTGAATTAATGAAGTAAAACACTTATCTTGTGGTAAGATAGGGTTTGGAACCCTAAAATCTTGTACAAGATGACCTTGGTTGGTTTAGGTTTTACTCCAAAAGACTACACACTAAAACCGAAAAATTCGGATTCTATATATAAGATTACAATCGCGACGGCGTCTCCCTTTGAATTGTGACGCGTCGGGTAGCCGTCATTAGGGTTTCGTCTTGGCCACGTTAGTCTTGCGGCGGCGTCACCTTATGCTTGTGACGCCGTCCCTTCACTCTCTGCCGCCTCGATCAAATCTAGGTCGCCCGAGTTGCGACTACCTACTCTTTTAAAGCTGACACCGTCACTTGAAAATAAGCAATTTGGCTACTTGCCCGTCTCAAAGTTATGCGACGGCGTCCAAGTAACACCGACGTCACTTGTAGAACCCGACGCCGTCCCTTGTATTTCAAAGATCGGTGGCTCGATTCTTGACTTTGGCTATTTTCTTCATATATCTGCGCCTTTTCGTCCAAATAAGTGTCATTCCAAACAATTTGCCTTCAAGAGACCTAAAAGTGAAAAGGAACGATATTAAGTAATAACGGATACAAAAGTGATCAAATAAGTGCTTAAACGACCCTCAAAAGGTACATTTTAAAACCTTATCAAATATCCCTACACTTGGTATTTGCTTGTCCTCAAGCAAATGTGCTTTTAGCCAATTAATTTATAAGTTAGGGGTCATGAAGCATTGGTTTAGAACAATCCACAACACATATAAGCTCCGCAAAAGTCATAACAAGCACGGAAATTACATACTAGCACCTCACATGGGGTGTTTGGATACTCACATCTCTCGGGTGTATATGAAATATAACAAAGTGGAAATGGAAGATAAACACTCATTAACCGGTCCTAGTACATAGATTACCATAGGCTTGAGAATAGATCAAACCTCCATCACTTTGGCGTAAGCACCTAGGAAAGATTAGCAAAGAGGTCTTTAAAGGGTTGTAACATTAGGCTTACGGTAGGGAAACAAAGGGTTTGGTGGGATAGGATATTTAGTGGTGGCAAGTCAAAAATGTCTATGTTACAAGCATACGAAGAATGGCGTTGCTAAGCCAAGACTCGACACTCTAAACTCTAGATAACTGAAATAAACAAACATTAATTTAAATGACTGATGTAGGATGGTAGCCGTTTTTTTTTTTTTTTTTTTTTTTTTTTTTTTTCATACACTTTTACTCTACCATCCTCTACGGTAACATCAAAATGATAGGGATTTATAGGTACATCCCTACACTTGAGTTTTTATTACTCTAACACTAATTTGACCTGAATTGAAAAGATCAAAACACTTGGAGTACGTTATTACGCAAATAAGGGAATTTAACGTTCCCTTCTGGCCATTTAAACTTTAACTTTTCCCATGAGTCCCAATCGTCCCAAAACTGTATACAAAGGATATGACTCGACTTAGCAACTCATGCAAGCAACTAGATAATTGAACTAAGGGTTTAGTGTGATAACAATAATGCACTAAAAGTGAGTGCATACAAGGTAGGCTAAGGCGATTTGGGTGTACATTTGGGGGTGGGGTGTAAACAATGCTCTTCATTGATATTCCAGAAAACCGAAAAATCAAGAGAACCGCGAAAAGGATACGCTCAGAGGGGTTAACTAGGGGTATCGTGTACTAAAGATGAGTACAACGCAAAGGTGTGGGGGAATTACTCAATCGATGTGGTAGAAGTAATTATATTACGTGTATCAACCAAGGGTTATCCTAATGCCTCTTATCATTTAGTTATTCCTAACTACACAAGTGTAGTCTTACTAGCGATCTCGGGATGCATCACAAAACAAGTTCTAGAATCTATTATACTACCGGTTCACACTCTAAGCATTAAAGATGAATGCTTTAATTCCTACTAATCTAAGGGCGATCCTCACATTTTGGGTGGAATTTAGGTGGTAAAGGGTTTTTTTTTTGTGCTAGTCATGCAACTTCCTATCCGTGAGACGATTTTGTTAAGACTAATGGCCCACTCCTATATGTCATGAAAAATTTTAAATTTGGTGCCAAAATTACCCTAACTGACATTTTCTCATGGTTTATTACACAAATACAATTGGACAAAGCAAATAGTCAAGGATAAGCATAGTTTCAAAGTTCCTAATTTATTTTTCCTCCCTACACTTAAACTGAACATTGTCCCCAATGTTCCCCGAAAGTATCGAAGTTATGATAATAGAAGGTGATTAGAAACGAAAGAAACTAATACTCCCCTGATTAGCTCGGTAGTATCCGTGTGTGAAGTAGTGGTTAAATCCTTTCCAAGAAGAATGTATGCGTGAAAAGCTCCTTCCAACCTTATGTATCTTCTTCTTGATAAATAAAACCTGCACACTTGAAGAAAACGAATGAAACCTTCGCGTAAAATCGGTGGTAATAATATATATAAGACTCTACTAAACTAGGATATAATGCTTGTGGAATGGATGTTTACTGCACTTCGGAAAATTAAGACCTAGAAAATTCCAAAATTTATAAGTAGCTCGAAACGAGAAAAAGTAATCCGATGTTTTACTCCTTCTGGCGCGTCGGTTGCGATCTCGACGCCGTCAGTTATCCGACAAAAGCGGTCCGCGATTTTTGGAAAAATTTCGGAAAATTTACATCTTTAGAATCGGAAAATTTCGCAAAACATCCATTATGACTCGATACAAGCATTTGACTCGAACAAACACACATATATATCTTTTAATTAATTGCAATTCTCATGTTTACGTTTCTTTTGAAAACGTGTGTAATCCTCCCTACACTTATCCTTTATGTAAAATACCTTTATATGCAATTAAGTGATAACGTCTAAAATGAACATGTTTTAGTAGCGTTATTGTCGGTTTGTGCATGATATTCGGCTATATTTACTCATAACTATTGCAAAAGTGCAAAGATGCGTCTTGTGTATGTATATGTAGCGGTATCTCGAATATTGAAGAAATGAAGTTTTATGCACATTTGGAAGCGTTATAAGGAAGGAAGTTTAGATTGGAAGCTTGTGGACTCAATGATATGGAAGCGTAGTGATTTGAAGCATTACAACAAGGAAAGATCAAGTTTGGCTTTGGAAATCATCAACGTAAGCAAAGAATGAAGCGTAAAGGGAAAAGTCGACAAAAGTCAAAGGAGCAAAACCCCACCGTTCGGTCGCAACCCGCAACCGGATCCGGTGGGCTAATGGTCAAAGCAATGACCGATTCGGTCGACGAAGAAACCGATCCGGTTTCGGCTCTGCGATTACACAATTCGCATTTATTGTTGTCTTAACTCCCATAATCATTGGAGTCCGATCATTTCTTGATATTAACTTGGAGAGAACGTTTTTGGGCGATTAAGCAAGTGCTTTGGCTATTTAAAGAACCTAGTACTTGTATACTAAGTGTGACACAACAAATAGAGTATTAGTTTACACCAAAACTCATACTTACCCATTTATTTCAACCCAAAAGCTTAGTAGTTCTTGGAAAACGTCCGGAAGCAAGGAAGGAACCATTCTTGTCCATTGTTTGGTAGTTTGGGTTGTGCGGTGATCCTAGGTGATTGGAGGCGTGGTTGCTACATTCCACGATTTCTAATTCTTGTAATCACAAAAGATTAGGTATTCTATGAACTTTGTTATGGAAATCTATTCTCTTGAATTGTTTGAATTACTTTGTTATGACTTGTGTTTAGATATGATTGTTTTCATGGAGTAGTTTGTGTTATACTTGTGTGTTGGAATGTGATTAATCATAATAATGTTCTCAAAATGTGATGCATGTATATATGATCTTGTTTAAATGAGTTTGTTGGAAAATACTAGTCTTGGATTGATTTGTCAATAAAACATGTTTTAAGAAAAAGGACCGAAAGGATTTCTCTTGTGTTTTATTCCAAAAGTGTTGTGACAAACTAGTATGGGGATATGGTGATTGACATCCACCATGTTTTGCTTATTAAAACAAGACTAGGAACGTTTTCATCACGAAGGGTCGAAAGATTCGTAAGAACAAATTTAATGAGAGCATGTTGCAAACAAATGGAATTTTTATAGGATAATCATTGGGATAAGGACCGAAAGGATTACCTAAATGTTTTTGTTCTTAGAATGATTTTACAAACAAATACCATGGTTGGGGAATCATTTGCTTATGATTTGTGCATCATAATAAGAGTATACACCAAACCTTTATGAACATTATCTATGGTTGATTATGAGACTTCACACAAGTATATATTTTTATTCTTGATTCAGTATTTTCACTAGAACACTTATTCGAGAGAGCCTTGACAAGCTTTCTTGTTAGAAACTTTTAATAAAACTTATTTCAAAACAAAAATCCCTTGGGACGATCTCGACTTACCAAACTTTACTATTATGGACGAGTATACTTGCTCGTATGTGTTAAAAGGTTATACGGTTAATTCGTGATTATAAATTTTAAAACTTGCACCAACCGGAGCACATCAAGTTTTAGGCGCATTGCTTGATTTTTCTATAATTTTCTTTGAAATTAAAAAAAAAAAAAAAAAAAAAGTTTTGTTACAAACTAACCGATTCGGTTGGTTAGCCAACCGAATCCGGTTAGACATTCTGTGAAAATTTTTTGGTTCGAATTTTATATCTATCTTATTTAGTTTATGGTGTTTTGATTTCTAGAGTAATTGTGTAGTTTAATCAGTTCTTAGATTTATTGTCTTTATTTATTTTTCTTTTCTTTACATTTGTTATTTAGTTAATCTAGTTTTATTTATTTTAATTTTATAAATGATGGTAATGGTTAAGAGTATCTTATTTTCAGTTATAGTTTATTTTATGATAGCAATTATTAGTAGTTTATTTAGTTTTAGTTTAGTTTTAATTTTGGTTTTAATTAGAGTTAATGAGTTATTTAATTATAAGTTTATGAAGAGTTTTATTTAATTAACTAGAGTTAGTACATCCTTAATTACATTTATTTGCTTTCAATTATTATTATTAATTTTTTTTTAAAAAAAAAAAAAAAAAAAAAAATATTTTCAAACAAACCGATCGGTCGCAACCCGCAACTGATCCGGTTAGTGTTTATCTTAAATTTTTCAACCAACCGATTCGGTTGGTGATCCAACCGAATCCGGTTGGAGTTTCTGTGCCGATTTTATCATTTTGAGTATTTTTTTTTTTTTTTTATTTCTTAATTTTGTTAGATGTCTTAGTTGTTTATTATTTGTTTGTTTTTATCTAGTTTGTTCTTGTTTTGCTAACGTTAACGCTAATCATTCGGGATTTGATTTGTTTTGTTTTGTTAAGTTGTCTAGTAACATGGATAGTTTGAGCGGAATCTCGGAATACCTTCGTACTTTGGATGACATGTTCAAGGATACGGGAAGTTCATTAGAAAAGATTGGAGGAATTCTGGAGGAAAGCAAGAAAGAATTGGGATTTGACACGGGTGATATGGAAGAAGTATGTGAAAACAAGGTTCACCTACCCAAAACAAAAGAGTGGTAGTGTTTACACAAGCACCATCAACGGTGTATGATTCACCGATGATGAGATTTGGAACACCTTGTGAAGTGGAAGGAGTGCGTGCTTGGGATGCACGAGTTAAATATGGCGTATGGAGAATTATATCTTGGAAGAGGTTCTAGACGAGATCGGTCATGTTCGTATGGATTATGAGGCGTATGGGAGAAAGATGGTCAAAAATCGAAAGTCAATATTCATGGGCATATGTTTGAAACCGATTTTGTTGTTCTAGAGGAAGGTAATGCGGATGAGCCAAATGTTTGTTTTGGAAGAGATTTTCTTGTCACAACTAAGTGTCAAGTAGATTTTGGTATGGAGAGATGCGGATTAACATAACCGAGTTGGAAGAAGAAAAGGGATCAACGAGATGCTAGTGGAAGTGTGTGCAAATATGGAGGAGAAGAATGTGGAAGTGGTGAAAATGGGAAAGCAAACCGAAAGAAACCATCATCAAATAAATTAACCCCAACAACAACCTCCACCACCAAAAATGATTACACACCATTGTCACCTACTACTACTATCAAACCCTTAACCGAAAGCCAAAAGAAGCTATCTTAGAGAATCTAGAACAAAATTTCTAGAGCTCAATGAAAAGAAACCGGTTATTGAAGTTCTCCAAGATTATGTGCTTTATCGAAAGAAGTTGGATGCATTGATGCTAGCGAGGGCTAGGTTGGAAGATAAGAATCTCACGGATGAGGATCGAGATCGGATTTTGTTTAAAGGCATGCCAAGGAAAGAAAAGGATCCGGGTAATTTTGTGTTGCCAATCAAAGTAAATGGAACTACACCAGTTTATGCTTTAGGCGTCACGGGTCGAGTGTTAACGTGATGCCGTATCCATTGTTCAAAACTTTGGGACTAAGTAATCCGCAACCTAATCATTCTAAGCTCACTATGGCGGATAACACTCAAGCAAAGGCAATGGGGAAGTTAAGAATGTAAGAGTGCAAATTGGCTACCAACCGTATTTGGCGATTTTCTTGTCTTAGATATTCCGGTGGACAAGAGTTTACCACTATTGTTGGGAGGCCATTTTACGAACTTGTGGAGCAATTATAGACATGGGAAGAGGTACCATGACTATTGACGATGGAATTTCGAGGCAAACATACTACCCAAGACCAAGAGGACCAATTTTGGAAGGTATGGAAGATTTGGAATGGATGGATGCAAATGATGATTTAACTTGTTTTGAAGTGGGACGTGATGTCCATGGTAATCCAATGTACGGACCTTTAACTCCACCTTATTTCGATATTGAGGACGAAATGGAACGTGCATTCGCGATAGAAGCTTTTTATAACCCATTCAAAAACATTTTTGTTTACAAAAAGTTGACCGACTTTTTAGGATCTTTACCGGTGCAACTTAAGAATTTGGAGTGGAAACCCGAAGGATTGGGGACTTACAAGAGGCAAAGCGGAGATGGGGCATGGCATGTTAAGTTTGATATATTATGCCCGGATGGACGAAGATTTATGAGGAAATTTAAAACTTTTGAAACATTCCGTGAATTGACCGGAAAATTTCAAAGCGAGGATATTCTTAGGCAAGAATATTTTGAGGAATTTTGAGGAAAGGAAAGACCGTAATAACAAGCAATCATTTGCTTGAATTTTATTTTATTTTATTTTGTTTTGATTTGATGCATTAGGATTTTTGTTTCTTAGTTATTTTTTATGTTATGATTGAGGTGATTTGGTTTTAATACATTATGACTATGATTTTGAGTTGAGTTTGGATTAGTTCATTTATATGATGAGTTTAGTTTTTTTGGATTGAATGATTGTTAAAAATTTCATTTGGTGAATAAATGTTGTGTGAATTTTTAGCAGGAATTTTTGAGTAAAATATGTTGCTTGGAGGGTAAATGCCTAAGTAACATGTTAAACAAGTAAAAAAGCAAATTTGGCAAAAAGCATACCGAATCGGTTGTGTCCTTGATGAACCGGTTGCACCAAAATATAAAAATTCATTTTCCAAACACACACACACACTAATTTTCCGGTGGGTTTTGCAAAAATTCATCCAAGAGAGCGATTGGAAGTTGTTTGAATTGTAGGATAACATCATGGCACCCAAGCAAGTAAGCATTTACATTCAATTTACTCAATTAAGGCTTTATTAGAACATTTGATTCGAATTGGATTTTAGGTCACCGATTTGGGGGTTTTTGTTATAATCCGAATTAAGTGGTGATATTTTAGGATTGAGTGGGTAATTGATATAGGAGTGCATTACAACAAGAGATTGATTGATTGATTCACCATAGAATGGATTTTAGATGTTAAGATTTTTCGGAATTAATTGGGTTATGCTTATGGAATGAGATAAGTTACAACTATTGATTCATTTTGATGGATGATATGTTTGATTTTTAAGAGTGATGGAGTGCTACACTATTAGAGCTTATGATTTTTAAGAATATTGAGATGAGTTCTAAGATGTTAGATGTTTGATGATTTGGAAACAAGATAGAGTAATTCTAGGATGTGGGAAATCATTGAGGATGATAGAATGCGATCTAAGAAGTGGTTTGAGCGTTAGAAATGCGAGATGTTGAGGATTTGAAGGTGAAATATCTTATGCGATCTGACAACCGATTCGGTTGCGCATGGCAACCGAACGGTTGTTGCCTGATGTCAGTAGGAAACCGATTCGGTTGGTGATCCAACCGAATCCGGTTACGGTTTCTGAGAGAATTTTTTGTGAAATTTTGAAATGTCTATTAGAGGGTTCTCTAACCTTCTTGTTTGTTCTAACACTCTTATATGATCTTATTTTTGTGATTTCTACAGAGAATTATTGTAGGAAGCTCGAGTGGGGAGGAAATTCCAATTAACCCGCTTGTTACGAAGTTTTGTGAAAGGAACGAGAAGAAGAAGGTTAAGTATAGTGTGAAGAAGGAAGCAAATGCTAATTTAAAATTCAAAAATCTCACCGATGGAGAGAAACATGCTTTTCGAGAAAGATTGTCGAAATTACAACATAGGCAATGTTTAGTTCCAAGGGTGATTGATTGGGATTTATTTGATGAAAGTGATGATGATGATGAGTTTGATGATGAAGAAGGAGAAGAAATGAGCGAGGATGACGAGTGATTATGGGTCATTCGTGAAATTATGGTTTCAAAACAATGGTCATGATGTGTTTTAAACTATTTCTATCTTTTGATTGATTTTCTTTAGGATGTTTGGTATATTTTGGTTTTATCTAGTTTTTAGTAGTTTTGTTTGTTTTGTGCATTTTGTGTTGCGCTTTTGTTTGCGGGATGGATATGTTGGAAGCTTATTGATGGTCGAATATTTCGAGTTGGATAACTCATGTGCTTGCTAATGACCCAATGTGCTTATTGCATATTTTATTCCGTGGTATCTTTTAACTATCTTTTCCCATTTTCTTTACTTTGAAGTTCATTTTCATTACATTGAGGACAATGCAAAACTTAAGTATGGGGAGGGAAGAAAATAGGAAAATGATACGCATTTTTATTTTTATTTTTTATAACTTTTGGATGCAAGTGATTAGAAGAAATTCGCCTTGATGGTCTAATAGTTTTCACGTTATTGATTATTAAAATACATAATTTGGGATTTCAATGGTAAAATGAGGTTTTGAAAATTTTTAGATTTGAACCAAATTATTGAAATAATTCATTTTGGATTCGATAGCATTTTCTAGCATGCATAATAGCCTTTTTCCCACATTTTGTGAGGTTTCTTTTGTATGAAACATCTTTTGTTTTATATTTGCTATGAGTGTGCCGGTGATTATGTCGATTCTAGAACTTGTACTAGTTATGCATTATGGTTAAAATCACTTTCGAGTGATCTAAATATTTTCAAGTGATAAGAGGCATTTTAGGAATAAACCAAATGGCCTTCCATTTTACATTTAATGATATATTAGCGACCCATCGGTTAGTTAACCACCCACATGGACCCATTTTGTTAGTGCTCATTTTAGCACTAGATACCCCTAGTTACACCTTCCGAGCCATCCTTTTCGTTTTGATAAATCGAGAAAAATACAAAATATTTTACACCTTTAAACCTTAGCCAACCCTTATCAAGTCTAATGGTTTGTTGCTAGTTGTTTGGAATGATTGGATTGTTTTGATGATTATGAGTTAGTTACACTTTGCCATTCGTGTGTGCCATTTCGACAAAGGCGAAGGATGCATACTTCTTATTTTGTATTTTGTGGTGATGCTTATGCGAAGTGTGGGGAGTTGAAAAAAAAAAAAAAAAAAAAAAAAAAAAAAAAATGATGACAATTATAGCCAATGTGCTATATTATTATGAAGATGAAGGAAGATGAAGTATGTTTGAGTTATCGATTAGCCAATGTGCTAAGACGTGATATATATTTGGTGATCGATATGAGAAGAGGAGTAATAATCATTTTCGGGATTGTGGTTTGTATGATGACTAGCACCATGGAGGTTTGGACTTGATTTTATTTTATTTTAAACCAATTTCATAAACTATCCCATGCCTTATCCATACCTATTATGAACCCATAGCCTTATCGTTATAACCCGAATAAAAGACCTCTTTGATGAATTTATTTTCTTTGTTTTGATACTTGTACAAGCTTATGGTAAAAGCATTGATCATGACTAGGCATTGAGTGATATACCCACCAATATATGAGTGTTGAGTGAAATCTTAAAGCCACTTGTGAGGTATCCTAGTTATGTTATCTAAAGTGTTTGGTTCATTTTAGAAGATTTTCTCATATTATAAGCAAAATAATAGTTATCTTTTATGGTAATTGTTACATTTTCGAAACATGGTGTTATGGACCATTGAAATCAATCTTTGCAAATGTTTGACCTACTCGAGGGAGTAGAGCTTAAGTGTGGGGAATTTGATAACGTCTAAAATGAACATGTTTTTAGTAGCGTTATTGTCGGTTTTGTGCATGATATTCGGCTATATTTACTCATAACTATTGCAAAAGTGCAAAGATGCGTCTTGTGTATGTATATGTAGCGGTATTGCGAATATTGAAGAAATGAAGTTTTATGCACATTTGGAAGCGTCTTAAGGAAGGAAGTTTAGATTGGAAGCTTGTGGACTCAATGATATGGAAGCATAGTGATTTGAAGCATTTACAACAAGGAAAGATCAAGTTTGGCTTTGGAAATCATCAACGTAAGCAAAGAATGAAGCGTAAAGGGAAAAGTCGACAAAAGTCAAAGGAGCAAAACCCACCGCTCGGTCGCAACCCGCAACCGGATCCGGTGGGCTAATGGTCAAAGCAATGACCGATTCGGTCGACGAAGAAACCGATCCGGTTTCGCTCTGCAGATTACACAATTCGCATTTATTGTTGTCTTAACTCCCATAATCATTGAGTCCGATCATTTCTTGATATTAACTTGGAGAGAACGTTTTTGGGCGATTAAGCAAGTGCTTTGGCTATTTAAAGAACCTAGTACTTGTATACTAAGTGTGACACAACAAATAGAGTATTAGTTTACACCAAAACTCATACTTACCCATTTATTTCAACCCAAAAGCTTAGTAGTTCTTGGAAGCGTCCGTAAGCAAGGAAGGAACCATTCTTGTCCATTGTTTGGTAGTTTGGAGTTGTGCGGTGATCCTAGGTGATTGGGCGCGTGGTTGCTACATTCCACGATTTCTAATTCTTGTAATCACAAAAGATTAGGTATTCTATGAACTTTGTTATGGAAATCTATTCTCTTGAATTGTTTGAATTACTTTGTTATGACTTGTGTTTAGATATGATTGTTTTCATGGAGTAGTTTGTGTTATACTTGTGTGTTGGAATGTGATTAATCATAATAATGTTCTCAAAATGTGATGCATGTATATATGATCTTGTTTAAATGAGTTTGTTGGAAAAATACTAGTCTTGGATTGATTTGTCAATAAAACATGTTTTAAGAAAAAGGACCGAAAGGATTTCTCTTGTGTTTTATTCCAAAAGTGTTGTGACAAACTAGTATGGGGATATGGTGATTGACATCCACCATGTTTTGCTTATTAAAACAAGACTAGGAACGTTTTCATCACGAAGGGTCGAAAGATTCGTAAGAACAAATTTAATGAGAGCATGTTGCAAACAAATGGAATTTTATAGGATAATCATTGGGATAAGGACCGAAAGGATTACCTAAATGTTTTTGTTCTTAGAATGATTTTACAAACAAATACCATGGTTGGGAATCATTTGCTTATGATTTGTGCATCATACTAAGAGTATACACCAAACCTTTATGAACATTATCTATGGTTGATTATGAGACTTCACACAAGTATATATTTTTATTCTTGATTCAGATTTTCACTAGAACACTTATTCGAGAGAGCCTTGACAAGCTTTCTTGTTAGAAACTTTTAATAAAATCTATTTCAAAACAAAAATCCTTGGGACGATCTCGACTTACAAACTTTTTCTCTAAAATTACTATTCACGAGTTACTATTCACCGTAATTTTTATTATTTATCGATTTACTTAAATTGAACAAGTAAATACTTTTACACAATTTTCATGCATAAACAATGTACTCTGTACTCCTAATATATAAATATCTAGTTACTGTTATAAATATCTAAAGATATTTTATTATAATATATTTTATTATAATATCTAAGATATTTTATATTTTATTATAAATATCTAAGATATTTTCTTATAATATATTTTAATAAAAATATCTAAACACTATTCATCAAAATATCTAAACACTATTCATCAAAATATCTAGATATTTTCGGATATTTTCCTATAAATAGAAAGAAAACTAGTTCATTTTATTTCAAAAACACACACATTTTCCCTCCTCCTTGATGTCGCAACCTCCATACACCCTCCATACTTGATTTTCGTGTCCGAGTTATACACATAAGTTGAAGGCATAAGTATTCTCACGTAAAACTTAAGTTTATTTTGTATTTCATGGTTGGATTAAGAGCTACACAATGGTGGGTTGGAGTCTGTGGGTCCTGTGAAATTCTCAAAACTTTTGCAAGGATAGATCGTGCAATATTAAAGGTGGGTTTTGTTTTGAAGCTATTGGGATAGTTATGGGGTAGATATGAGGTGATTTAGAGGTTTTATAGTTTAGGAAATGGATTTTGAATTTAGATGCGGAGCCGCCAATTTTCTAGTATCATTCATCGCTTATTATCGTGTGAGTTCATAGCCCACTTTCTATTACTTAAATTGTTTTACAAACCCTTGGGAGATACATGCTTTATTTTAAACCGAACACATTACTTTCAAATTTATACTTCTCGATTATTTTACTTGCACTAAGTTACCGCGATTTGCCAATCTTAAGTCCCTAAATCATGAATCATTAATCACGAGTGAAGTGAGCGCGAATATTGTGGATAGATCTATCGGGATTGACGAATCCCGCTTGTTTGACCGTGATCCGTAAACAAACGCACTATATTTGAGTACATCGTAAAATCGCAAATTTTACCTACTTGGGGCATCGGTTACTATTATATGACAAGTTAACGCCTTGATTGCATGATGCTTAGTGAATAATAGAGTAACTGCTTTGTTTTCTAAACCATAAATGTGAGACTAATTACCTCACGTTATGAATATTGTGTTCAACCGATTTCTAAACTCTATGAATTTCACTCAACCTTTGTGTTGACAGTTTAAGCATGTATTTCAGTGTCCATAATGTCGGAAGTTGGTACGGAAGGGCAAGGACAAGATCAAGAAGGCTATAATAATTTATCATTCACAAAACATCAAAGATTTATATTGATGTATTTTGTAAACAATGGAACCAATGGGACCTATTTTGTAAACTCGATATATTTGAATGATAAAGCTTTCTTAAAACGACTCCTTTAGAGATCGCTTTCTATTATTATGATTGTGCCATGAAGTAACACCCAATTTGAATTCACTGCAGATCTCGAAATTGGGGTGTTACAGATTGGTAACAGAGCCATAGTTATAGAGAAACGGGTCTAATTGAGACTTAAACTATAACTACTTTTACAAACAAAAACATTTTATAGCCTTCCGTTCTCCGTGCCTTCCATCCTCCAGACGATTATGTGACTTTTGAACATTTTAAGCTACAAAAACATACTAGTATATTGATATATACACATGACATATTTTCAATCATTTTAGCTAAACGATAGACTAAACATATCTGCGTATGCCTATTCTAAGGCATTACGGCACAATCATATTTTCCCAATCTCCTAATCATACATCTACTCGTGCATTTTAGGATTACGAAACTTTATTCAAGACATTGTAACTGATTACAAGGGTCTTTCCTACTTCCTAGACATTGTGAGATACAATGGTCTCATTCATTTTTCAAGACACTGTAAATCCTACAGTGGTCTCATTCATTTCTCAAGACATTGTGAGTGTTATACAATGATCTCTCTATCATTTCTCAAGACATTGTGGGTTACACAATGATCTCTCAATCATTTCTTAGACATTGTGAGTTGCACAATGGTCTCAACTACTCCTCAAATATTGTAAGTTATACAATAGTCTCTAAAATTATCTTATAAACATTATATGATATTGTTTTACATGAAACCCACATACTATCAATTTCCCTAATGGAAATACAAGAAATAGGATTTCTAAAGGACAAAGCGACTCATCATCTACAAAAGTCAAGTTCAAGAACTTTCTACATTCATCAAAATTCTCTTCGAAACCTTCATTGTTAAAGTTCCGTGATTCTAGCCAAGTATGGACTATTTTAGAATTACTTAAGATTTCCTTTCCACACGTATCTACCCATACTATCTTCTATGCAATGGAATGTGAAACATAGGTTACAAGTCTTTATGGCCGGGACTTGCAACCGGATGGTTTGATATCACCTTTGCTTAGTGGACAATTTCTCAAAAGCTATGAACATATCACAAGTATACCTAATTTAGGTATTTGAAAAATTTATCGAACCTCGCTAAATATAGCCTAATCACCTATATTTAACCCTCGATAATGGATCATAGTCCGATTAACTATGTTCAACTTAAAATTTTCAAACACCGAGAATAGTTATACAAGGGTTATATTCAGGTTAATTTCCTTCTTAAACTCGATAAACCACCATAATTCATTAAAAAGATCTAGAGACACGATAGTGTCTTACCACTCAACAAAATCTTAACATCTCATTTATACTACCTAATTTCATTCTTGAAATTTTCATACATAAGATAATCCGAACTACTATCTTAGGATAGTCATCAAATCTTCTCGTAATTTCTTAGAAGTGCTAGCCTGTTTAGGTTTCAAGGATATCATTCGCCATAATCCTCTACAATCCACTTATGATTTTAAAGCAAACTTGACATCTCTACATAGGAATAATGGTAGACGACACTACAACCTTCTAATCACAACATATCACATCATTATCTCGAACTCCATTATAAATTCAGTACGTAAAACTTCACTGTACCACTTTCTTTCAAACACTAGTAGACATAAACACTATAGCCTTCATCCCGAAACCACCTAAGACATTATCAACTTTGGAAATGGTTTGGATAACCACTTTTCACTAGCAAAACTTTCCCTATAACGATAGTTTTCACATCATTACAAACCATTTCACGCCAACAATATCTTACACCTTTGATTAACAACAGATACCCCAAAAACAACATAACAATTCCATTTTGAGGCACTATATAGACGAAAGTGTTAGTTAACCATTTGCTGGACTAAGGTGTTCAGAAAATCACCCACGAAACAACTAAGGAAACCATACACTATTCCTGTTGAATAAAAGAGAACCCTACCATTTAGGAGACCACACTATTATTAGACACACTATAAGTAGTTAACATCAATGTAACTTGGACGAAGTTCCTTAAGGGTAGAGATCGTAACAATTCGCATTTTCGGGTCACTTTTCATTTTACTATTCATCGTTACTATTCATTTTACTATTCATCATATTTTGGGTCATTATTTAAACTCAAACTTTTCTCGAAAATTACTATTCACGAGTTACTATTCACCATAATTTTTATTATTTATCGATTTACTTAAATTGAACAAGTAAATACTTTTACACAATTTTCATGCATAAACAATGACTCAGACTTAATATATAAATATCTAATTATCGTTATAAATATCTAAAGATATTTTATTATAATATATTTTATTATAATATCTAAGATATTTTATATTTTATTATAAATATCTAAGATATTTTCTTATAATATATTTTAATAAAATATCTAAACACTATTCATCAAAATATCTAAACACTATTCATCAAAATATCTAGATATTTTCGATATTTTCCTATAAATAGAAAGAAAACTAGTTCATTTTATTTCAAAAAAACACACATTTTCCCCTCCTCCTGATGTCGCAACCCTTCATACACCCTTCATACTTGATTTTCGTGTCTCGAGTTATACACATAGTTGAAGGCATAAGTATTCTCTACGTAAAACTTAAGTTTATTTTGTATTTCCGGTTGGATTAAGAGCTACACAATGGTGGGTTGGAGTCATGGGTCCCTGTGAAATTCTCAAAACTTTGCAAGGATAGATCAGCAATATTAAAGGCGGGTTTTGTTTTGAAGCTATGGGATAGTTATGGGGTAGATATGAGGTGATTTAGATGTTTTATAGTTTAGGAAATGGATTTTTGAATTTAGATGCGAAGCTACCGCCCAATTTTCTAGTATCATTCATCGCTATTATCAGTGAGTTCATAGCCCCACTTTCTATTACTTAAATTGTTTTACAAACCCTTGGGGAGATACATGCTTTATTTTAAACCAACACATTACTTTCAAATTTATACTTCTTTGATTATTTTACTTGTACTAAGTTACCGATTTGCCAATCTTAAGTCCCTAAATCATGAATCATTAATCACGAGTGAAGTGAGCGCGAATATTGTGGATAGATCTATCGGGATTGATTTAATCCCGCTTGTTTGACCGTGATCCGTAAACAAACGCACTATATTTGAGTACATCGTAAAATCGCAAATTTTACCTACTGGGGCATCGGTTACTATTATATGACAAGTTAACGCCTTGATTGCATGATGCTTAGTGAATAATAACGCTTTGTTTTCTAAACCATAAATGTGAGACTAATTACCTCACGTTATGAATATTGTGTTCAATCGATTTCCTAAACTCTATGAATTTCACTCAACCTTGTGTTGATGCTTTAAGCATGTATTTCGTGTCATAATGTCAAGTTGGTACGGAAGGGCAAGGACAAGATCAAGAAGGCTATAAATAATTTATCATTCACAAAACATCAAAGATTTATATTGATGTATTTTGTAAACAATGGAACCAACGGGACCTTTTTGTAAACTCGATACATTTGAATGATAAAGCTTTCTTAAAACGACTTTAGAGATCGCTTTCTATTATTATGATCATGTGGCGAAGTAACACCCAATTTGAATCACCGCGATCTCGAAATTAGGGGTGTTACATGACCTCCCACTATCAAGTGCTTCACCATAGTCGATTCCTCATCGAATCGAGTCATAGAAAGGACTTTGTTGTTGCCAATTTATCTCATTATGCCCTAGGTGATTTCCAAATGGTGAATGGGTGAAGGGTTTTAGGGATTGCGTTCTCAATTTCGGGATTGGGAACGGGTAGGTGAAGAATCTTCTGGAAGACACGTATCATGGTGAGTGATGGATTTTACGAACAAAGATCATGAAGAAGGGGGATAGACTATGAGAAAGCTAAAATAAGAAAAAATTTACTTGATAGGAATCAAGCAAAGAAACCTAAATGAGGTGGACTACTAACTAGCTATTCTATTTCCGCGTGCGCCAAAAACTTGATAACGCTACACTCGTCGTTCGGGGTCAAAGGAACTTCTTTTTCTTCGAGCAAGTTTTATAACACCATAGGCAGTGAACCTAATCGTTGTAGTGTAGTATTAGGGTAAGCCACGAGTATTGATATCGTTCTGTAGGAGAATATGAATGCTAGTGAGGAGTTACTATGCTAGGTTGGGGTTGAGGAAGATTATTTTTTATCTTTTTATGTTTTTTTTAGGAATTAGAAAGGTACGAATCTCGGGGTTTGGATTTGGGGGTTGGTATTTCTACCGATTACTCTAATTATCTAATCTAAGGTGATGGTAGTCTATGTCTAATTATTGTGTGCTCGTATGATAGTTTAAAGATGTGTTTACTTAGGTATTACTACTCCTTAATTATCCCCTATTGATGATTGAATTGTCACGTCCTTATTCTTAATCGCGTTGTGTGTCTAAAGTCGTAGGGTATGCGTTTATCCCTAACTCTTTGAAACTACCAAAGGGTCTCGTCTACAAAATCTCTAGGGATTATAAACTCTAACTCTAAGGTACTCTTTGGATGGTTTAGCCTACAACTACTCTAGGTGTCATAGTCTAAGGTTCACAAAGATTTAATCAAGCATTAACTACACAACGAATGACCTATCGCATTACTAGATCACTAACAATTAAGATAAGAGACAACCAATCAATATTCAATAATTAAGTTTCATATTCCCTAAGGAAACACACAAGTAAATTAGCCGGACATGGAGAACATGCAAGCATACACACAAATAATTGAAGACATAATTGAATTAATGAAGTAAAACACTTATCTTGTGGTAAGATAGGTTTGGAACCCTAAAATCTTGTATAAGACAGCCTTGGTTCGGTTTAGGTTTTTACTCCAAAAGACTACACACTAAACCGAAAAATTCGGATTCTATATATAAGATTACAATCGCGACGGTCACCCTTTGAATTGTGCCGCCGGGTAGCCGTCATTGTGGTTTCGTCTTGGCCACGTTAGTCTTGCGACGGGCCACCTTATGCTTGTGACGCCGTCCCTTCGCCTCTCGACGCCGTCTCGATTAAAATTTAGGCCGTCGAGTTGCGACGGCCTACTCTTTAAAGCCCGACACCGCCACTTGAAAATAAGCAATTTGGCACCGCCTGCCTCAAAGTTATGCGACGGTGTCACAGTAACACCGACGCCACTTGTAGAACCCGACCGCCCCTTGTATTTCAAAGCACTGAGTGGCTCGATTCTTGACTTTGGATATTTTCTTCAGATATCTGCTACTTTTCGTCCAAATAAGTGCCATTCCAAAGAATTTGCCTTCAAGAGACCTAAAAGTGAAAAGGAACTATATTAAGTAATAATGGATACAAAAGTGATCAAATAAGGGCTTAAAGGACCCTCAAAAAGGTACATTTAAAACCTTATCAAATATCCCTACACTTGGTATTTGCTTGTCCTCAAGCAAATGTGCTTTTAGCCAATTAATTTATAAGTTAGGGGTCATGAAGCATTGGTTTAGAACAATCCACAACACATATAAGCCCCGCAAATGGGGTGTTTGGATACTCACATCTCTCGGGTGTATATGAAATATAACAAAGTGGAAATGGAAGATAAACACTCATTAACCGGTCCTAGTACATAGATTACCATAGGCTTGAGAATAGATCAAACCTCCATCGCTTTGGCGTAAGCACCTAGGAAAGACTATCAAAGAGGTCTTTAAAGGGTTGTAACATTAGGCTTACGGTAGGGAAACAAAGGGTTTGGTGGGATAGGCTATTTAGTAGTGGCAAGTCAAAAATCTCTATGTTACAAGCATACGAAGAATGGCGTTGCTAAGCCAAGACTCGACACTCTAAACTCTAGATAACTGAAATAAACAAACATAAATTTAAAGGATAGATGTAGGATGGTAGCCCGTATGTTGTCTTTTTTTTTTTTTTTTTTTTTTTTTTTTTTCACTCTATTTTTTTTTTTTCTTTTCTATTTTTTCGGATTTTTTCATACACTTTACTCTACCATCCTCTACGGTAACATCAAAATGATAGGGATTTATAGGCACATCCCTACACTTGAGTTTTTATTACTCTAACACTAATTTGACTTGAATTGAAAAGATCAAAACACTTGAGGTACGTTATTACGCAAATAAGAGAATTTAACGTTCCCTTCCAGTCATTTAAACTTTAACTTTTCCCATGAGTCCC
Organism: Chrysanthemum lavandulifolium; assembly: GCA_022545495.1. Taxonomy (NCBI): domain Eukaryota; kingdom Viridiplantae; phylum Streptophyta; class Magnoliopsida; order Asterales; family Asteraceae; genus Chrysanthemum; species Chrysanthemum lavandulifolium. The sequence goes on along the minus strand of CM040245.1, from coordinate 243,609,696 downwards.
AATCATCCCAAAACTGTATACAAAGGATGTGACTCGACTTAGCAACTCATGCAAGCAACTAGATAATTGAACTAAGGGTTTAGTGTGATAACAATAATGCACTAAAAGTGAGTGCATACAAGGTAGGCTAAGGCGATTTGGGTGTACATTTGGGGTGGGGTGTAAACAATGTTTTCATTGATATTCGGAAAACCGAAAATCAAGAGAACCGCGAAAAGGATAGGCTCAGAGGGGTTAACTAGGGGTATCGTGTACTAAAGATGAGAACAACACAAAGGTGTGGGGGAATTACTCAACCGATGTGGAAGAATTAATTATATTACGGGTATCAACCAAGGGTTATCCTAATGCCTCTTATCATTTAGTTATTCCTAACTACACAAGTGCAGTCTTACTAGCGATCTCGGGATGCATCACAAAACAAGTTCTAGAATCTATTATACTACCGGTTCACACTCTAAGTATTAAAGATGAATGCTTTAATTCCTACTAATCTAAGGGCGATCCTCACATTTTGGGTGGAATTTAGGTGGTAAAGGGTTTTTTTTGTGCTAGTCATGGGACTTCCTATCCGTGAGACACACCATATCTAGTGTACATCTAAGGCACCTTTCACTAATGCCTTTGACTAGATCTACAAGACACCTTTCACTAATGTCTTGTGTCTTCACTTCTAAGCACCTTTCACTAATTCTTCTTTGTCTTGACTTCTAAGCACCTTTCACTAATGCTTCTTTGTCTTGGCTTCTAAGCACCTACCACAAGTGCTTATCCTATAGACGATAGATACCCGTCACTAATATCTTCGTCTTGACACTTGAGACATCTTTCACTAATGTCTTCAACACTACACTTCTTTGAAGAAAGAAAGGAATCATCAACAAGAAGACTTGAGCCTTGATGATGAGGAAGCATGGCAACTCATGGACTTGAGCTTGCTTTACTTCAAAGGTGGTGATCTTGCCTTTAAGATGAACCTAAAAGATCACACAAAACAAAACTACAAACATAGATCTCTTGGATATGAGGTTAGTGAGTTTTAACTTAGAGAGAAAGTGTGTTAGAAAGGGTTGGAAATAATGAAAAATGGCTCACTATTTATAGAGGAAAATCCCATCGTTCCCCGGATCCCACGGATCCCTACCACAAGGGATCCGCTAGCACAAAGCTAGGGATCCGTGGAACGCCCTCTTGCCCATGGGTATTTTGGTTATGGGTCATGGGTCATGGGTTGAACAATGGATCTTTGGCTAGATACAATGTATCTTTAAGTGCAATGCACTTAGTCACTTAGGTATGGGTTGATCCATGGGTTATGGATATCATCCATGTGTGATATAAGCATGATGTCATGCAATGGGTTATGGGTCAAGATCCATGGGTTATGGGCTTTGGGTTGTCCCCAACTACATTCAATGTATTTGCCAAATGGGTTGTGATACTTAAGTTTCTACCCATTTATATTACCCAATATACTACATACTAGTTATGTGTATATTTTATCCAAATTTGTAAACACTAGTTGTTGTACATATGTATCATAAAATCACTTATACTTGTTTTAGTGTTTTATGTGAAAATGTGAATATGTTAGAAACTATTAGTTCAAACCATTTACGTATTTTATTTGTTTCGTTAATATAATTTTACGTTTGTTATCGACAAAACATTAGAAGATCGTAAAATATAAATAAACGTTTTTACGGCTTATTTGTATTAACAGTATTATTTAAAATCATTCATGAATTAGGAGTGTTTAGCATCTTGCTTGGTTTGTACATTGTGTTTTACTAGACGAGTACCCGCGCCTAGTGGCATCGGTTTCTAGCGACAAAAAATTAACGATATATGATATTGTGGTAAGTGTTTCGTATAACATGAAAAGATCAAAATGTAATTGCGAACGGTTGTAACATGTGGTAATTCAACTATAGCAAAAATTCTTAACATGTATTAAACGACGTATATATATATATATATATATATATATATATATATATATATATATATATATATATATATATATATATATATATATATAGTGAGATTGAAAAGAAAACATTACATCAACTATGAGATACTAACTAACAATGCACGTTACACATTGCATAAAACTTTTTGGTAGACGACATTTGAGGTGTAGACTCCTCATTGACCGAACTCTTTGACTGGCTTCACTAATACTTTTGTAGTTCTACGTGATACCCGTGCATCGCGACGAGAATCTCTAGCAACAAATAATTATAGTTAATTATAGTTCTGCAAAACATATAAGTACATACTAATTGAGATTGAAGGTATATTAGTACTTACATTTTTTTTATTTTAATACTTTTAAGCAAAATTATTCACTTTTTATATGTAGTAAATCAATTATATACATTCTATATTTATATGAGTAGACATATTAGTTTAGAATGTTAATAGCATTGTTTTGGATGTCAAAATCTTGTTTCAAATTAACAACATAGTCAACTTATGCAGTGGCGGATCCAAGAATCCGGAAGAGGTTATGCACAATTTTGAGTACAGTTGTTCAGAAAAATCGGTCTTTGAATTGTAGTTTTTGGGTCGGGTTTCAGTGAATTTCGGATTCGACGCGACTATTTTGTTTTATGGATCTTAGCTATTAAAGTTGATTTAAATAAGTGAAATATGGGTTATTCGAGACTGAATTAGGTAGTCGGATAATATATATGGTTATAGAATTAAGCGAATAAGATCCAATCCGAAACTCATCTTATGCCATGTAATAATATATAACGTTAAAACTTTTAAATTTTAATTACTATAGCAGAAGCATAAATATTTGTCAACAACTACATGTATGAATACTAAAATGACTCTACATGGTCAAATAGTAAAAAAAAGTTAATCTATATACATCCTAAAACAAGATACTATAATTCATGTATTAGATTTCTTTCACAATTTACTACACGTATAAGAAAAAAGATATTGATATTGATATATAATACATACATGAGTAAAAGTTATTCTATATATCTCGACTCATAAAATGTAAATGAAATACCTAATACCTAATCTTATATAACCATGGACAGTCCAAGGTGTAAATTTAAGTAAATTGAGCCTCTGGTGAGAAATATTGGTGGAGCCAAGTTAAGTTTTGAAATAGAGTACAACATAATAAGCCTACTAAAAGCACTAAAGAGTAAAGCTGACCATTTGACCTACATCTAAATGCCTTGCTACCTCCTTCTCCCTCAAGAAGCGGCTGAACTAAATAACCAGGAGCTTCTTCTTTACTTTTTCTTTTCTTTTTCTTTTCAACAATGGCAACTTTAATTAAGGTATGCACTCATGTTTTACTTGTATTTTATAGGGTGTGCACTTTTAAATATAGTGAATTCAAAAAAAAAGATGGAAAAAAAGACTGTCTCAGAGTTTTCTTTCTTTTGCCATAATTTTCAGAATCACTTGCACTCTCAAAATCATCCAAATCAAAGCTTTCTTCAACATGACTATTTGCTGGAACTTCTGCATTTGCAGACTGTGATCCCACCCATTCTACATCTTTGTCTATGTTTTGATAATAGTCTTTCATATCCACCTCCACATCATTCATAACATGCTCATCATCATGTATATAGTCACTATCTTGACTATCATCAGACTCACTACTACTCTCACTCTCAGCAAAACTAGGTTCAACAGAACTGTCTTCCTCATTACCCTGATCACTCTTAGTAAAACTTGCTTCATCAGATCCCTCATCTACCAGCATTCTCTTTGTCTTCTTAGCAGACCTCTTAGAAGGCATCTTAAAAGGTTTCCTAACTAATGAATTGGGTCCTTCATCTACTAAATTAGCACCAACAGGAGTACCTTCACCATCTAAACCATCAACATTTAATCTAGGTTCCTCTAAAACATGATCAGATCCCTCTCCCATATCAAGCAATAGAGGCATCCTATTTGTCTTCTGAGCAGGCTTCTTAAAAGGCTTTATAACTAATGCTGAACTAGGTCCTTCATCAACTATTTCTTTAATCATCACTCTCTGTGGTGATTTCCAATAAGTTTCCAAAACTTTATGCTCATGCTCAATGTAAACCTCAATAAATTTGTATTTATCAATATACCTAACTAGGTTCAACACATCCCCATCATTTCCTAGTGCTTGTAATCCATAATCCAAATCATTGTTAGGTATTTTGAAATGATAGTACATAATGCAATCTTTCCTCTTGTAACCTAACTTTTCAATCATCTCATTCATTTCTATAACTGAAAACAGGTCAACATCTATAAAGTCTATATATTTATGAGTCCCTTGTATTGACTTTTTACCTGGAGTTTCAGTAAAGAATCAACCATGATGTATCTTGAATGAGAACATGTTTGGAAAATTACCTACAATGAGCAAATTAGATTCAAAAAATTAGGTTTTCAATCAATAAACAACAAAAACGTATATAAGCAAATAATATTACAATTAGGGTTACAAAGATGAAAACTTACGATAAGCTCCTTGTTCATTCATTGGATCATCATATTCACGAACACGCCATTCAGAAACCACCATTGCAAACAACAAACCAGATACTAAAATTGGAAATGTGGGTTTTGTGTTTTTGGTTTGTGTTTTTGATTGGTCTTTTGATTTGGGTTTTTGATTTGTGTTTCTGATTTAGGTTTTGTGTTTTTGATTGTGTTTATGATTTGGGATTGACTGAAAAAGGTATTAAAAGAGTGGTGAAGTAGCTGGGAAATAAAATGACACAATTACCCTTACTTAACTATCACGTGTCCAAGTTAACGATACAAATTTTGCACCGTTCGTCCTTGTGGATGTATATAGGCTAACTTTTACTAACGGAGTGATGTATCTGTTGAAACTTTTGCGAGAGGGATGTATAGTGCGAAACGGGATAAACTACAGGGATGTATTTTGGAGTTTACTCTAGTATAATTGATGAAAATTTATTTAAAACCTTATATAATGTGAATTTTGCAACATTTATATAAAATATATAATTGGAAATAATAAAGATAATAATAAAACTAAAAATATATATAAATTATTTAGATTTTATATCATATACATCTAATATTATTATTTTTATATAGGAAAATTCAATCCGCCCGGTGGTCGACCACCCGACTACCGCCTAGCGTTTGCTGCAACCTTGAGGAATTTAAATGATTATTATTAATTTTTTAAAAAAGGGTAATATAACGACTGTTTTATTTTATTTTATTTTTATTTTTTAATTTAGGCATTGTAAATGCAAGGATGAACGATGTTATAGGATGTTTGGACAAGAAATGTCGAAAAGACGAAAAAGCCCTTGCAGCTAACAAGATTTTTAACGAGTGTTATGGTTTTGGGTCATCAACGAAACAAAATGAAGATGTTGGGGACTACCAGTGTAATTTCGTTGATCTTTGGACTAAACCCAAGAATTTGAAATAGCTGTGGGGCCAACAATGTAATAAGCCACGATTCACTTTATGGTCCAACTCATTAAATAGTAATGCACATTTTTCAAAATAGCGTTTTGGTACATGAACTAAAAAGGTTTTTCAGTAAATGCTACAAACTTTTCAAAAGTGTCCCACCATGTACATTTGTGTGACGTGTCACATAAAAAACAATGATACATGTCACATTTTGAAGCATGACACATCCTCCAAACATGCATCAGGTTAGAACATTTTGAAAATTTGTAATATTTAATGCAATACTTTTAGAGGGCACGTTACCAAACGCCCCACCTGACGTTATCCCCACGCTGTACCCACGTTGGGTGGCGTTATGACATCGGGGTCTATGATTTTGCAACGACATTAAGCGGAAGTTGCCACAACAACGCATTTAACAATGGTTTATTATTATTATTATTATTATTATTATTATTATTATTATTATTATTATTATTATTATTATTATTATTATTATTATTATTATTATTATTATTATTATTATTATTATTATTATTATTATTATTATTATTATTATTATTATTATTATTATTATTATTATTATTATTATTATTATTATTATTATTATTATTATTATTATTATTATTATTTATTTTATTCTTTTTAAAACATCACTTCATCATTATTATTATTATTATTATTATTATTATTATTATTATTTTTTTTATTTTTTTTTTTTATAAATCACACTTTTATTAAAAACTCATAGGATTACAAAAGATTGGTGGGGAGCCTCGAAACCAACCGAGCTCCCACACCTCTAAGAATGGTAAACCAATCCTATTAAAGATATGAATCACAGACGCGCTCCAATGTCCTGGGTCATAGAGAAACGCCGAACCCGCTTAAGTAGGTGACCGCATCTTTCTCAAGTTCTCCAAATGAAGAAAAGGAGAAAGGAAGAAACCCATATCCAATATCCGCACATTTAGCATCGTATTTGACCTGCTTCATACTGTGCAAAGATCACCGATCGCCGCCGGTAGAAAATCAATCAACCCGGATTGCGCCAAAGGCGACGAACCCGTAAGATCAACACATACATCGCGTCCGCTATCCCAAGAGTAGAGTAATATGTCACCGGTCGCAAAGATCCGCTCCATCTCCAAAAGCCCAATATCCACCTCCTCGCGGCGGAAATCCCGACCTAGAGCATATATCAACAAGAACATCGCGCACAAGATTGTGACGATGTTTAATGCCAACAATACCCGCACACGAAACAAAGATGATCCCCGTAAATATCCCTCAGAAAACCTTAGAGCAGAGTAACACGGCAGACCGAACAAAGGAAAGAGGAACACCCAAACGATAACACAAGACACAACGATAAGCCCGGCGTTCATAGTTTGCCCCACCCGAGACATCGAGCCACCCTAAGCCAATCCGAGGTGTGATCCTCCTTTAAAGAACTCCATAACGCCATCCGTCGAGGGAAAGATGGAAAGTAGATTCAACATTGGGAAACCCGACCGAAATATATATCCGCCAATTTCTTCATAAGTTTGGGGCCGACTTCGCTAGGGTTACTCAAAAGGTCAATATCCATATTCACATTGAAAGTACATAGAGCATCATCAAAAGAGGACCAGCAGCTACAATACCCGAACCATGAAGAAGCTTAGTCAGAAGACTATATTTTTATTATTAGAGTTAACTATATTATTATTATTATTATTATTATTATTATTATTATTATTATTATTAGAGTTAACTATATTTTTGGTCCTTGTGGTTGTACCTGGATTTCACTTTTGGTCCATTTGTTCAAAAGTTGCGATTTTAATCCAAAATGCATAGTTTGGTTCCACTTTTGGTCCAATTTTCTAACGGTTAGTTCGATTAGTTAAGTCTAATTGTAAAGTGGCAACATTAGTCCTTTAACCTAATGGTCGTTTGCAACGTTAGTCCTTTATACCAAAGATCTTTTACAACATTTGCAACGTTAGTCCTTTCGCTTAGTTAGTCCTTTAAAAAAATCTAAAAAAATTCAAAAAATGTTTTTGTCGAATTTTTTAAGATAAAATTTTCAATTTTTTTTAATTTTTTTCTAATAAAATTTTCTTAAAAATTCTAAAGAAATAATTTAAAAAAATTAGAAAAAAAAATTCTAATTTTTTTCTATAATAAAATTCGAAAAAATTTGAAATATATTCTAAAAAAACTTTTTTTTCCGAAAAAATTCTAAAAATTTCTAAAAAATCTAAAATTTTTAAAATGTATATACATTAAAAAACGTATATACATTGCAAAAATGTGTGTAAAATGTATACACGTTTTAAAAAAATATATTACCAAAGATCACACACACTTTTACACACGTTTTTTTTATTAGAATTTTTTTTTAAAAAAAAGTTTAGAAATTCTTTAGCATTGCCATTTTTTAGAAATTTTTTTAGCATTGACATTTTGCGATTTTTTGATATGGACTAAAAATTTTCTAAAAAAAAAAATGTACTAAAACTATCATTTTGATATGGTTTTAGTCTATTTTTTAGAAACTTTTTAGAAAAGTGAAACTAGTACAAAATTTTTTAGAAAAGTGAAACCAAACTATCATTTTGATAAAAAAAAAATTGATATGGTTTTAGTACAAAATTTCTAAAAAACATGTCTAAAAAAATTTTGATATAGTTTTAGACCATTTCTAGGAAAAAAAAAAATAGATTTTGTTTTCTAAAAAAAAATCTCAAATTATTTTTTTCGGAAAAAGTTTTTTAGAATATTTTCAAATTTCTTTTAGAATTTTATTTTAGGTTTTTTGTCAAAAACTTTTTTAGAATTTTTAAGAAAACTTTTTCTTGAAAAAATTTGAGATTTTTTTCTTAAAAACATTTCAATTATTTTTTGAAAAAATTTGAAAAAAAACATTTATTAGAATTTTTTTTAAAGGACTAACTAACAGAAAGGACTAACGTTGCAAACGATCTTTGGTATAAATGACTAACGTTGTAAACGATTGTTAGGTTAAAGGACTAATGTTGCCACTTTACAATTCAACTTAACTAACTGAACTACCTTCGTTAGAAAAATGGACCAAAAGTGGAACCAAACTATGGATTTTGGACTAAAATCGCAACTTTTTGAATAAATGGACCAAAAGTGAAATCCAGGTACAACCACAAGGACCAAAAATGTAGTTAACTCTTATTATTATTATTTATTTATTATTAAAAACTCATGATTTACAAAAAATTAGTGACAATGGTTTATTATTATTATTATTATTATTATTATTATTTTTTTTATTTTTTTTTTATTTATTTATTTTTTTATAAAAACATCACTTCATTAGAAAATTATAAGAAATTACAAGAAATTAGTGGGGAGCCGAGAAACTAACTGGGCCCCCACTCCTCTAGCAATAGCAAAACAAACCCTACTAAAAATATAGTTAGCACCACACGCGCCAATTTCTTGAGTGAGCGAGTATTTTCGGATTCGCTTTAGTAAGGCCACAGCATCCTTCTCAAGCTCTCCAAAGGAAGAGAATGAAAAGGGGAGAAAACCATATCCAATATCTTCACACTTAGTCACAGATTGACGCGCTTACGCTATGCAACGTCAATCACCGCACGACCAGGCAGAAAATCCACCATCCCAGTTTGCGTCAGGGGCGATGACCCTGTGAGATCCACACAAACATCAACCCCTCCGTTCCAAGAGTAGAGCAATATAACTTTATTATTATTATTATTATTATTATTATTATTATTATTATTATTATTATTATTATTATTATTATTATTATTATTATTATTATTATTATTATTATTATTATTATTATTATTATTATTATTATTATTATTATTATTATTATTATTAAAACATCACTTTATTAAAACTCATAAGATTTACAAGAAATTAGTGGGGAGCCGAGAAACCAACTGGCCCCTACACCTCTAGCTATAGCAAAACCAATCCTATTGAAAATATGAACTGCAAAGACGCGCCCCAATGTCTTCGAGTCATAGAGAATCGTCGAATACGCTTTAGTAAGGTATCGCATCCTTCTCAAGTTCTCCAAAAGAAGAGAAAGAGAAGGGAGAAACCATACCGATATCAACACATTTAGCGTCAGACTTGACACGCTTACGCCATGCGGCATCAATAACCGCACGCCGGCATAAAATCAATCATCCCAGACAAGGCCAAGGCGACGACCCCGTAAGATCAACACATCACGCCCATCATCCCAAGAATAAAGCAATATATCCGCCGGTCGTAAGGATCTGTCCCTATCTCCATAAAGCCCAATATCCACCTCCTTACGAGCTGAGATTCCGGATCGAGAACAAATATCAACAAGAACATCACGCACAATGTTATGCCGATGTTTAATGCCAACAATACCCGCGCATGAAACAGCATGATCCCCATAAATATCTCCAGTAAAAACCCTAGAACAAGCTGAACACGGTACCTGAATAGTGAAAAGAGGAATGCCCAACCGATAGCACAACACACAACGATAAGTCCTGGCATTCATATTTTGTCCCAGTCCCGAAATCGGAGCCACCCTAAGCCAATCTGAAGTATGATCCTCCTTTAGTGAGCTCCATAAAGCCGTCTGTCGAGGGGATAGATGGAATGTAGATTCAACAGTTTGGGTAACCCGATTGAAATATATATCTGCCAATTTCTTCATAAGTTTGGGGGCAGCGACCTCGCTAGGGCTACTCAAAAGGTCAATATCCATATTCACATTAAAAGTACACAGAGCATCATGATTAGGTCTGAACCGTCAAGCTTAATCACATAAGCTAGCCACTTGTGAATGGCTAACCGTAATAAACTTAAAACTGCTCAGAAACCAATACAATGAAGATCGAGAATATAATGAATTCCCGGTCGTTAAGTCCCACTTGAGACTCAATGGTGTATCAAAACTTATTCGGATGATAGAATGATTACTAAGGATAGTGATGAGTAAAGGTTTTAGATTGAATTATTACACTACTGATTGATTGGAATGGAATTGGAAACAGAATTGAAAAGCACAACAATCAGATAAAAGAAACTATAACACGTACGTTTAAAAACTACGTAAACGTACAAAACAAAAAGTGAAAAATAAAAGACCTAAAAATGTGAAAATGACATTTTTGAAATCCTAAAAATAAAAGAAAATTATTAGAAAAAGAAAATTATTTTTATAACTATTTATTTAATTATTATTAATTAAAAACTATTTTAACTATTTAAAAATAACCTAAAATAGAAGAAAATACAAAATAAGGCTAGAAAAATAAAATTATGATTGAGAAAAATCTAAAATATTATAAAACTAATTTTAAAACTAAAAATATATTTTTTTACACTTTTTATCTAATTATTACTAATTAATTACTATTTAAAATACACTTAATTACTAGAAAATATAAAATAAACCTGGAAAAATGAAATTTCAACTTGGAAAAATCTAAAATATGATAAAACTAATTTTAAAACTGAAAAGATATTTTTTATGCTTTTTAATTATTTATTACTAATTATCTAATACTTTTAACTATTAAAAATTATAATAAATACTAAACAGATAGAGAAAATATGAAACTTTTCTAAAAATAACTTAAGATGACAGAAAACTAAGAAAAATATAAAACTAGGTTTGCTTAATAATAAGCTAAAATGAAAATCAAAAAGCTAATTAATATTAAATAAACACTATCATTGCTTTTAAAATGATGTTTTTCCGATTTTGTTTTTGAACACTACTTACTACACGATTATAAGCTACTTTAACAAACACAAAAATTTTACAACTAAAAATAAGCTATTTGAGTGAGCTTATGAGCAACAGTGGGCTTAAGAGCTTATTTTGGTGAAATAAGCTCAAACAAGCTCACAAGTCAAACAAAAGCTCAAATAAGCTACAAATAGGCTAATGCTACTCAAATGAAGCTAAAAGACAAAGATAAGCACACCGATAAGCTAATAACAAACAAATAAGCACTAATGCTAAACCTGAAAATGGATGTAACAAAAGACCACTTGCATACCTAGCAAACAAGCTTCAAATGAAATTTAAGCTTGGAACTTCAAGATGGCTTGGTCACTACCCAAAGAACCAAAATCACAAGATTTGACCAACAATTAAGCTCAGGTGAGCTTATCAAGTTGGACTACCCAACTGTGCACAGGGCACCATTTTCAGACAAGTACTCAAAAGAAGCTAGTAAATAAGCTATTAAAAAGCTGATTAAAGGAGAACTAGTATTTTTCTAATTAAGTTTAGCAACTAAACTTTAATAACCCAAAAGCTTTTAAACTAAATCTTACTATTAAATACACAGTGAAATTATCTTTTTTATTCAAAAACGACCAAATGAAGATTTTGACTTTTTATAAAAACCAAAAGAGTTGACTAAAATGAACTTTTGATCACTACTACTTACTGATTATGTTGTTTTAAGGTATATTAAGGGGCTGTTTGATAAAAAATATGATTTAGCGCTGAATGAATCAAAGCTGCTGAATGATTTCAAGATGCTGAGTGAAACTGATTCTGAGTGAAACTGATTGTTTGATATTTGTTCTGAATGAGCAATCTAAGTTGCCTGAAATGACCAATTTAACCTTCTGTTTGATTTAGTTTTTAACAAAATATGCCATTTGATAAAAAAAAATATATTAACTCAAATAAAAATATAATATAAAAAAAAGTAATGTTGGAATAAAAAAATGTAAATAGTCTTATCGAAATATCATAAAACAATATAAATTACGAACTAATCTTAGGTTGAAGCATTTAAAATAACTCATTAGCAACTGACACGAAGATTAGCCATATATTCATTGCCTTGGGGACCCCATTGTATGTCGCCCATGCCTTGTCCCCATTTCCTTCACCTTGTTCTTCAAAGAGTAAACATGGTGTTTGCATCGCCTCAAAAAATAATTGATCGTGAATGTTGCATTTTCTTATGAAGTTATGAACCGCAAAACAGGCAATCACTACATTTCTTTAAACTGGAAAAGGATAAGGAGCCATTTGTTTTAGTATTGGGAACCTTCCTTTAAAGACACCGTAAGCACGCTCGATAACATTTCTAAGTTGTGCATTAGCATTTCATTTTAAATATCATACGTATGTAATTTCATTTTAAATATCATACGTATGTAATTTCACACGAATAAATATACTCAAAAGGCATTGTCATTTGAGCGAACAAACGCAATACTAGACATGTTTGTTCAAAGAATATTTATACATGTACAACATGAGCTTTTACATTACGACAATAACAAAGGTTTCTTTGTAACAAAACAATCAAATAAGAATAATTTGAAAAGTCAATAATTTAAAAAGTAAGAATATAAAATTCTAAAAAGTTAAGGTGTCAGAAGATTGATATGCAACCTTCGTATACATGCTAAAAGTATAAAGTGTGATAATAAAATAAAATTTAATTGATTTTCAAAGTGAATAGATAGGAGATCACGTGGAGAGAAGTGAAATCTCAAAGGGTATATGAGTGAACGCCTTACCCATCGAATCATTTTGCATAGCTTACACTCATAATCGGTCGGTGCATTTATTAACGATCCGTTGGCTTTTTTTTTTAATCCAAACAATCGACCGATTCGCTTTTGACTAATCAATCGAATCAATTTATTAAGTGGTAATCAAACAGCCCCTAAGACTTATTTGATCAGATTAACAACTTATAAACACGATACATGATCATTAAACATGAAATTCCAACAAAGGAACAAGAAAGATGTGATCAATTGAGATTTTGACTTTGCTTAAACAAGGACCGTATTTCTTGGTTTCTTTGAGTTAATTAGACCAATTGTGACACAAGACAACAACAAGTACAAACTTAATCAACCTCTAACACGCTTTAACTTCTCAAAGCCAAACAAGCCTTTACTTAACTGCTTTGATGATTTTCAAAGCTAAACACAATTTAAAACCATGAGACCGATTATGAGACCTTATAATATCATTAAATAAAACTAAATAAACATGAACCAACAAGATAACAACATGAAACACAAGAAATTACCATTATGCACTTTTAATCACAAGATGAGATTTTTATAAACTATAAATTTAAAAGAACAACCAACCGATTTTAATACTCAAATACACTTAACTAAGACTAATGAACATAAAGAACCGTAAATTACAACTACTAAACAGCTACAACAGTGAAATGCAAAAATGAACAAAAAGGCATACAAAGGCTTCCAAGCTCAAAACTGAGAACAAGGACCAATTATCACCCCTATTAGCTTACCACTAAGCTTCTAACCCAAGGCCATCCAAAATCTACCCTGCTCCAGCTGTGTACATCACTTCCATGGAATTTTTTATTTTTATCTAATTTATGTGTATTTCTGGTGATTTTTCTGTTTTTGATACTAGACTGTTTTTAGTGTTTCTTAAAGCTTGAATAAGCTTTATAGGAGCTTACATGTGCTATATCAGTCCATAATAACATCTACAAACAACATTTGATCATTCATGAGATTTTTAAAATAAGGAAAATTTGCATAATCCGAGATATAACTTGATACTGGAATTGATGTTTCACAAAAGCTTTATTATAACATAAAACTTGAAATCTGTAGTTTTAAGACTAAAACATACACTGAAATTAAAAGTAAGCTAAAAACGACATAGAAACTTAAAAATTATGCTAGATATCTTGATACATTGCTTCTCCTCCTCTTTATAATGACTTTTGAGACTCTATGTTGACCTCTGAAACTTTCCCACCTCATCTTGACCATTGAAATCATCCAACTCATCATATTCGACACATGGCAGTTTTGGCGCCAAAAAGTCTCTAGCAGGTTTTTGATATTAATGGGGTGGTTTGAAACAATTAAAGGTCTTTGGGTGTTAGTGAAGGTGGAGGGGACAAGGTAAGGTGGGGGGATGGAGTAAATCATGGAAAACCAGCTCTGGTTTTGGAATTCAGTGTTTGAGAGGGAGATGAACAGTGCCTGGTTTTTAGGCGGGGGTTGACTTAATTTGACCAGGGTATTAATAAAACAGGGTTGGGTTGGTTTTGGGCCAAAGGTTGGGCTGGATTGGATTTGGACTTGATATATTACAAAGGGTGTCCGTTTGGTTTGATATGATATACAAGGACTAGATTTGCAACTTCTCCAAACTTGAGGGACTGGACATGACACTTTTCCAAGCTTATCACAAGGACCAAACTTGACAAAATTTGATAGAACAAGGACCCTTTTTGCATAAAATTCCATTTTATAAGTCCAAGGACTAATTTTGACATTTTTCAAAGTTTAGGACCTTTTTCGCCATTTGACCAAAGAATCATTCAAGGACCAATTTTAAAACTTAGAATATTTCGGGACCTTGAATGATAAAATTCCACATTTTTGGATTCCGTGGACTAGATTTGACAACTTTTAAAACTTGGGGACTAAACCGCCAATTTTGCAAACTTGATACATTTTTCATCCGATTTTGATCTTTTGCATTTAAAACACATAAAACAACGATTTGTGATATTTTCATCATTTTGATGCATTTTTGAGTGTTTTCGGATGATTTTGCAGTTTAGATTGTACAAAATGATGAGTATTTAGACACTCATCAATCCACCACACTAAGATATTGCTAGTCCCTAGCAATGTTTTAGAACTTTAATGGATTTTAAAACTCTTTACCAAAAGCCATCACTTCGGAGTAGCCAATTGTTTGGTTCAAGTAAGAACCTTGGTACAATGATAACCAAATGATTTTGAGCAAATCATAAGTCAGAACGGATTTGATTTGTTTTACCGTGCCGCTTGCTCGGACTAGCCAACTCTTAGATAAATTATCGATATTATCTTTGGTGAGTCGATTACCAATTATGGCTTTTCCATCGCCTTTACCACAAGCCATAAACTTGCGGGCTAGCCAACTCTTCACTTTTTAGGATATGGTGAGTTGAATACCATACAATTTTGGGCAAATTGCAAGCCATAAACGGATTTGAGAAATCTTTACCAAGAGCCGTTTGCTCTCGGATTAGCCAATCCTTTGGTTTTTAGACATGGCGGATCGACACCATATCTTCGAGTAAGTGAAAACACTTACTCCAAAAACATTTTGGCCAAAACGGGAATTGGGTGGATAATACATGATAAAATTCGTGAGAATTCCCCACACTTAGAAATGAATATTGCCTCAATATTCAAAGTACCACTGTTATGCCGAAACAAAGAACGAAAAGGGAAATATTACGGCCATTATTTGAAAGAGATTTTTTTTTTTTTTTTTTTTTTTTTTTTTGAAACTTATATACAACGGTGTGGGCAACCCCCACACTAGGGTGGTAGAATAGAGAAAGAAGATGTAAATATGGGTGAAAACCCATATGGTGTGTGCTATTGTTTTTGATTCCCGAGTCACTAGCTTGACTCGATCCCCGCATTCATTGGTTCATGGGGAAAGTTTGTATATCCGGGACAACCACAAGGGGAATGTCCTCTCCAAAATAATGCTTCACTCGATGACCATTCACTTTAAAATTAGGACCATCGGGTTGAGATAACTCAATGGTGCCATAAGGATAAACCTTAGCAATGGTAAATGGACCAAACCAACGGGACTTGAACTTTCCCGAGAAAATCTTCAATCTTGAATTGAAAAGAAGGACTCGATCACCAACGTTGAAAACGCGGTTCTTAATTTTAGAGTCATGAATCTTCTTTGTCTTTTGTTTGTAGATCAAAGAGTTCTCGATGCTTGATCATGAAGTTCATTTAGTTCATTCATTTGAACTTTTTCGTGATCACCACCGTCTCGAATATCGAAATTTGCATGCTTCAGGCCCAAGATGCCTTGTGCTCTAACTCAATCGGAAGATGACATGCCTTCCGTACACTAACTTAGTATGGAGTACACCCGATGGGTGTTTTGAAAGTCAGACGGAAGGCCCAGAGTGCGTCATCCGACTTATCCGACCAGATGCACGATTTTCGCCATCGTCCATTCAAGAATTCTTTTAATAACACGGTTGGAAACTTCCACCGCCCACTTGTTTGGGGTGGTATGCGGTAGAGACGGTGGTAACACCATACTTTTGCATGACACGATCAAATTGGTCATTGCGAAATGTGTACCACGATCATCGATTATCGCTCTGAGTTTGATGAGTGTGTAAATACTCATTATTTTTGTTCCTTCTACACCGCAAAAACAATCAAAAACACTGAAAAGTCTCAAAAGATGAAAAAATATTTAGATCGTATTTTATGCATAAATTGTCAAATCTAGTCCCGGTTATTCAAAACAAGTTAATTTTTCATAAAAGGCCCTAAGGATTTTCAAGTTGTCAAAATTAGCCTTATAAAATTCAATTTTGCAAATGGCAACTTTAGTCCTCGAATTTCAAAATTGATGTAAATTACCCTGTGACATTTTTAATTTGAAAATTATTATTTTTGGTCCTTGGGAAAATTAAACTTGTCATAATAGGTCCTTTTGATAAATTTTGGAAAAGTGCGCTTTGATCCTCGAATTTCGTAAATGACAAAATGGTCCTTTTATTATTTGAGATTGTCAAATATGACCCTTGGATTACTTTTTCGGTTACATGAATGGTCCCTACAATTTCGATTTTACACGTTTGGCCTTTGAAATTTCATTTGGCTTCAAAACTAATCCTAAGTCCAAAGTAAGATATCAAGCCCATTTTACAATACCCAACCCAACACAAATAACCCACGCCCAAAGTTAACCCGACCCTCTCCTTTCCCTCTCTTTTTCCCATCTCCCATAAACCCTAGTTTGCTTCTCTGCTTCCCAGAAAACCATCACCCCTTTTACCCAAATTCCACCATCCCAAAACACTCAACCCCTCATCACAACCCTTTGCCCAGTTTATCCCAACTCCCAAACCCACTTATCTCTTTCACCCCTCCTCCCAATGTCCAAGTCAGCAATCCTTAGCTACAAGAAACCATCCAAACGGCTCAGATTGCTTCTAAGGTGTACCTACTTATTGGATGGATGAGATTGAAGGAAAGAAAGCACACATTTGGTTTTTGCTTGGCTGCCCTCACAGAAGAAACACATCAAGAAGCCAAGACTTGAAGATAAAGACCCTAGAAGATTTAGTATAAATAGGATGTGTAGCCAAAGTTATAAGACACCCTTTTTCTTAGTTTTAAAAAATCAGTTTATGTTTTTAAGTTCTATTGTAATGTTTCCTTTTAATCAATGAAAGCCTCCTTTTTTTTTATTTAACTGTTACAGTCTTTTAGTGCTTATTTAGTAGAATTTAGATTTCCAAAGTAGAGTTACTGAGTTGCATTCTAGTTTTATTGAAAGAAATTCCAAGTTCTAAGTTTTTTAAGAGTCTCAAGTAATTTGTACCGATTAATGGTGTTTGGGTCAGTTCTTTAATGGTCAAAATAGCATTTTACCCGTTTGACTTTTGAAGTCATATTCCTTTTGATATAATTAGTCAAGATACACTAGTTACATTTTGTTTTGAAAAGATTCTGGAATTAAGTTGAAAAGAAAATCTCTTTTTCTCTTTTGTATCGCATGCAACAAAGACTCAATGTCGCTGTTCTTGTGAAATTTTTTTGGTTTGTTTGAGAATCAACAGGCGTTAAGTTTGATGTTACTGTATCCTTGTGAGGTGAACTCACTTTAGAGTTAATTTTGTACCTTAAAACTGCTCCTAGATCAGTTAGAGTCTCATTTACATATAGCTTTTATAAAAAAAAAAAAAATTGGATTGTATCAGTCAAGAGATGGTGAACAAGACCTGATATTAGCCGCATTTAAGCTGTTAAAAGCTTGTTTTTTGGGCTCCACTTTGTCTCTTTTGGATCTCCACCACCTTAACTTGTTTTTTTTGCACCATGATGGCCTTGGTCGCCTTACTTAGCTTAAAAATAAGCTGAAATCAGCACCCTTGGGGGCTGTTCTCAACTGCAGTCAACATTAAAACTTGTCACATCCCTTTTTTTATCATTAGCTTAATGGTATTTGCTTAGCTTATCTTAGAAGATGATTGCTCATTTAGTTGTTTAGTTTAGTCTTAGCTCTATAGTGCTTATTAGCTCCCTTATGTGCTTATTCTCCCATTTCAGTTGGCTTAGGATTTCCTTAGATAGCTAACTGTGCATTGCTTATTCCCTGGTTTAGGTGTATTATTGCAGTTAGAGATTGCTTAATTTAGTGTGCTTATTAGATCACCATTAGGTTGCTTATCTTGGAGTCTTTCATAGTTGATTTGTTGGCTCAAAAAGATCTAAAAGGAGTGTTTGGTTGTTTGTTTTTAAAGGTGTTTGTTTGTTCACTGTTAAAATCAGTTACATATAAGCTGTTTATACAGCTTATTGTGAGTTTTCAAAACATAAGTGTTTGCAAAAGTTCCTTATTTTGTTAGAATCTTCAAGTCTCCAAAAGCTGAAAAAGAAAAAAATCAAGTTTTCAAAAAGAGAGCCAAGGGATTCGAACCCTGGTCTCTCAGCTCAAAGCACTTGACCACTTCACAACACCACACAACCAGCGCCCTTGGGACTTGTCTTGGTTATATCTTGCAACATTTATTATATAAAGTCGTTTGTTAGTTTAAGCTTATTACACTTTGCTTATTTTTAACAGCTTATTGGTATAAGTTGTGGCTCCCATTTTATTTTTCATAAGTCCATTAGGTCATCAAGTATTTTTACAAAAAGTTTCACAATTTTCTAAATTAGTTTAATATTTTTAATCATTTAATTAGTGTTTAATAGTTTTTAATTCGTAGTAATTATTTTAAAAGTCAAAAAAATTCCCGGCTTTTTTCTAAAATTTGTTTTAGTCAAATGGAACGTAGGAAAATTGATTTCACACCCGTAGCCCTTAAATTTCAAAACTTTTACGTTTATGGCTCGGGTGGTTGTCGTTTTTTTTACGTTTTTTAGTTTTTGCACCCTAGGACTTAGTGTTGCTTCGTTTTATCATTCCTTAGGCTTAGTGATAGTTTATTTTTAGTTTATTAGGGTTCCCTTTCCTTAATTACCTTCCCGTTAATTAATTCGTAGAATCGTAATTCAAATCAACAAATCATAAAAATCCAATTCAAGTTCAAATCACGAAACTCAACGAATCCTTCCATTCACACCTCGTTGGGACACGACCCGGGGAAATCTCTTTCCCGGTATCACTTTTATCACACCCGTGAGGTTTGGCACGTTGACCTTTTTCCTGAAGGGTTAATTTGTCGAAGTTTACGGTTAATTTGATATATTGATATTGTGTTTGTTTTTCACCACTCACTTCACAACGAATCAAATTTTGGCGCCGCTGCCGGGGAGGTGTGTTGCGACAATATCGTGAAGTTTTTGCGATTAGTGACTTGAAGAACCTTCCTCGTGAAGTTATTGTTTTTATAAAATACAAAATACAAAATATTTTTCTTTTCTTTGTATATATATGTAAAAGATTAAAATACAAAAATATTTTCCTTGTTGTTTTAAATAAATAGAAGGCACAATCAATATAACATTCTCACCGAGGTGTTATCATTATAAGTTCCCGAACAAAAGATTTAAAACTTGCCTTTGTGTCGCTCGTGTTTTGGTTTACTTTATCGGTTTAACAAACCGTGTGAGGGTATAAGGACGGCCCGACATTAAATTGCGGTGAAAAGAGACGGGTTTTAATAAGCTTCATACGACCTACAAAGTCTCTCCGCTCCTTTGTGCTTTTACTTACGTATGATCATTTCACGTGGGAGTATTGGTTTAAGTTCACCGTCGCTTTGCCTCGATATTGTTTTAATTGGATTTGTTACTATAAAACCCAAAAGATTCTTCTTTCCCCATTTTCATAATTCTCTTGTTTCCTCGAGTTACGCCTAGTGCATGCGCACTGCTCTTCTAGATCATTGAGCCCTTTCGTGATCTAGTAGAAATTCCTAGAAGACGTTCTCATAGACGTCTTTGCCGAATAGTCGAACCCGAGATTCGTACTATTCCAAACAACAATATGGCGATTTAACGAACTATGGCGGAAATGCTCCGTGCACCCACCGAGGGTTATGGAGATGCCATCGCTTTACCACCAATCAATTTCGATCACTTTGAATTGAAGACGATTTGATCCAACTTGTGTCACGAATCAATTCCACGGGTTTGATCGAGAAGACCGTATGCACACATCCGCTGGTTTAACAAGTTGACCTCAACTATCAATTACAAGGATGTGCCACAAAAGTGATCAACCGATGCTATTTCCGCTCACTTGAGGGGCAGCCGGATTTGGCCGAAAAGAACCCCTCGATCCATCGAAACTGGGAGGATCTTGTTCAAAAGTTTGTCAATTATTTCTTTCCTCCATCAAAGATAACTAATCTTAAAATGAAATTTCGGATTTCGTCAAAATTTCGATGAAAACTTTGGAGAGGCATGGAGAGATTCAAAGATATCCTCGTGAAATGCCCCATCATGAATTCACGAGCTTCAACAAGTTAATATCTTTATAATGGGTTGAACGGTAACGATCAAGATTCTTTGAACGCACCGCAGTGGCAATATCTTGAATCGTAAGCCTAAAGATGTGATTGAGATTTGCGAAATAAAATCAAAATTTCCTATTTCTCGCAACAAAGGCAATATTCGAACACTCGCTTCTTCATCCGGTAACTCTTCCGAGTTAGCCGCCCGTTAGCCGCTCTAACGGATCATCCGTTGTATGATGAAAGAGGTAAAGGAAATCAAAAGCGAAATTCATAAGCGGAACCAATCAAAGCCGTGAACAAGGTGTGTGAAACTTGTAGTGGTCCACACGCAGACATGATTGTCCAAGAATCGATGCTTCTTTTACCAAGCTCCCGTAGCTCAGAAACCACAATCAATACCGACCACAAGTCGATCCTCAATACTGCACCTAGCGGTATGACACCACCGGTTTTCCTCCTGCAAAACCATGGCAATCGTAATCGCTTTGTTCCAAATCAAGGACAAAACTTCAATAACTCTCAAAATTTCAATCGAACCTAACAATTTCAACCAACCATATCAAGCTCCAAATCAAGAAAGTTATCAACAACCTTCTCAAGCTCCATTACCAAATGACTTCATGAAAATTCTTGAGTCAAGCATACGCTCAATGCAAACTCGGATCAATAACATGAGAGTTGAGCTAAAAAGGAAATTGATACCACAATGTCTCGGCAGACAAATGAGTTGAAGAATATGATGAGCAGTTTCATGAACATGAATATGAACAAAGCTTCGTCATCTTCCTGAGGACTCCCAAGCAACATGAGCCCTAATCCAAATGCCGAATTGAAGCCGTCACCACTGTAGTGGTAAGACGACAATGGACCTTCGACTCCAATGCCTCCTCCACGGGAGCAATGAGTCAAATTACCAAGGATACAACGGACAAGGTGCATTTCTCAAGCCCACGGCATCAAGACACGTCCCACCTTCGTAGTCCAAGCTTTAAGTCAGAACCCAAGTTCAAGACAAATTCGAGCCGAAATGACTTCCATCCCGGCTAAAAGTCTAGTCGACTTCCTTACCCATCAAGATTACATGATGAGAAGCTCAAAGACAAAACCAAAGAGCAAATGGAAAAATTCTTCCAAATTTTCAATGAACTACACTTTGATATAAGCTTCGTTGATGCTCTCGCTCTAATGCCCAAATTTGCATCCACGCTTAAAGGCTTGCCGAGCAACAAAGATAAGTTATCCGAGATGGCTAAAACCCTCTCAATGAGCAATGCTCACGGTCCTTCTCAAGAAGCTTCCCAAAAGCTTGAAGACCCCCGCAGTTTTAATCCGTGTGATTTCTTGGGATGGTTCAATGCTCCGCCTTGGCCGATCTTGGCGCAAGCATTAACCTCATGCCACTCTCAAGATGGAAGAAACAGTCTCTTCCTAAACTTACATCCACTTGTATGACACTCGAGCTAGCGGAGCACTCCAAACTCGCCCACTGGGATAGCCGAGGATGTCGTGGTGAAAGTAGGAAAGTTTCACTTTCCCACCGACTTTGTTGTAGTAGACTTTGATGCGCATCCTAGAGTTCCCTCATCTTGGGAGAGCTTTCTTGAGAACCAGCCGTGCTCTAATCGATGTATTTGTCAAGAGTTGACCATACGGGTTGACAACGAAGAACTCACGCTTAATATCAATCGAACTCCAAACCTCTATACAAACATAGTGTTGCCACAATTGATCAAAATCGAAAGAATCAATGCAACACTCTCAAATTTCACGGTTAAAAGGAGTCACCAAAACATGCCGAGCTAAAAGCTTTGAAAATCAACCCCGGTTCAAACAAATGGTTTGAAAGTTGTACCAAGGAAGTCAAGAGTGTTCTTGATGATGATCTAGAATCGGAGACTTTATCTAAGTGGTGGAAATTGCTAGCTCTAAGAGCACACCACTTGTCCCACCTCCGAATCGCTTTATCGTATTGAGTTTGTTAACTCGCGAATGAAACCAAACTCTTCGATTTCATCCGGATTGGATGATGATGTTTGTGATCCAATGGGAGACATTCTTCCCATTGATGAATTGCTCAAAATGATCCATCATCTCCTAGTCTTATTATTTCCAACTCTTCCATCCCTTCTCTCACTCCGGATGAGGAAGATGACAACTTTGGAATGAAGTCGATGCCTTTCTTAGTGATGAGTCGATTCCAACAGAATTGACAATACTTACTTTGATTCGGAAGGAGACATCCTTTTTCCGGAAAATCATTGATTGAAGAACCGCTTCCAACCCTCCTTACGGAATTTCGCTGACAATCACCACACAAACTTCAAGACTAAGCTTAAAATGTCAAAATGGTGATTTTCTTTTATCGATGAGGAATGGACTTGCATTCTCATGCACATCTTTATTCCATTCTTCACAGATGGTGTGGTTGCTTTTCCCTTTCTCTTTCGGAATGAGGACACCATCTTTGACCCCGTATCATCCTTTATAGTTTCTACTATTAACAATACCGCTTGTATCTCATCGGTGTGGAACTTTCGATGTTCATATGTTTATTAACACCGTGAACGAAAGTCCGATCGAGATTGGTTTTCCACGTTGCTTCCCAAGAACAAATGAATGCGGGATCGAGTGAAGCTAGCGACTCGGGAATCAAAAAAAGAGCACACTATATGGTTTTTCACCGATTTCGACTTCTTTCTACTTTCTACCACCCTAGTGTGGGGAGTTGCCCACTGTTGTATATAAGTTTTCTAAAAAAAAAAAAAAAAAAAAAAAATTCAAATAGTGGCGTAGTATTTCCTTTTACGTTCTATGTTTCTAAGATAACCGCGGTACTTTGAATATTGAGGCAATATTCATTTCTAGTGTGGGGAATTCTCACGAATTTTATCATGTAATTATACCACCCAATTCCCCATTTTGGCCAAAATTTTTTTGGAGTAAGTGTTTTGCACTTACTCGATTACTGATTATCATCCGCCATGTCTAATAAACAAAAGGATTGGCTAATCCAGAGCAAACGGCTCTTGGTAAAGATATCTCAAATCCGTTGACGGCTTGCAATTTGCCCAAAATTGTATGGTGTTCATTTCACCATATCTTTAATTAGTGAAGAGTTGGCTAGCCCGCAAGTTTATGGCTTGTGGTAAAGGCATTGAAAACCATAATTGGTAATCGACTCACCAAAGATATTTTATCTAAGAGTTGGCTAGTCCAAAAGCAAACGGCTTCGGTAAAGACAAATCAAACCGTTGGAAGTCGGTGATTTGCTCAAAATCATATGGTTATCGATGTACCATAGTTCTTACTTGAACTAAAACATTTGGCTACTCGGAAGAAATGGCTTTTGGTAAAGAGATTCAAACCATTAAGTTTTTCAAAAGATTGCTAGGACTAGCAATGTTTTAGTGTGGGGATTGATGAGTGTGTAAATACTCATCATTTATGTTCCTTCTACCTTCGCAAAAACAAGAAAAACACTCGAAAAGTCTCAAAAGACGTAAAAATATTTAGATCAGATTTTATGCATAAATTGTCAAATCTAGTCCCCGGTTATTCAAAACAAGTTAATTTTTCATAAAAGGCCCTCGTGGATTTTCAAGTTGTCAAAATTAGCCTTATAAAATTCAATTTTGCAAATGGCAACTTTAGTCCCCGAATTTCAAAAATTGATGAAATTACCCTGTGACATTTTTAATTTGAAAATTATTATTTTTGGTCCTTGGGAAAATTAAACTTGTCATAATAGGTCCTTTTGATAAATTTTGGAAAAGTGCAGTTTTGATCCCTGGAGTTTCAGAAAATGACAAAAATGGTCCTTTTATTATTTGAGATTGTCAAATATGACCCTTGGATTACTTTTCAGAAGTTACATGAATGGTCCCTACAATTTCAGATTTTACACGTTTGGCCCTTGAAATTTCATTTGGCTTCAAAACTAATCCTAAGTCCAAAGTAAGATATCAAGCCCATTTTACAATACCCAACCCAACACAAATAACCCACGCCCAAAGTTAACCCGACCCTCTCCTTTCCCTCTCTTTTTCCCATCTCCCATAAACCCTAGTTTGCTTCTCTGCTTCCCAGAAAACCATCACCCCTTTTACCCAAATTCCACCATCCCAAAACACTCATCCCTCATCACAACCCTTTACCCGCTTTATCCCAACTCCCAAACCCACTTATCTCTTTCACCCTCCTCCCAATGTCCAAGTCAAGAATCCTTAGTTACAAGAAACCATCCAAACGGCTCGATTGTTTCTAAGGTGTACCTACTTATTGGATGGATGAGATTGAAGGAAAGAAAGCACACATTTGGTTTTGCTTCACGCCTCACGTAAGAAACACATCAAGAAGCCAAGACTGAAGATAAAGACCCTAGAAGATTTAGTATAAATAGGATGTGTAGCCAAAGTTATAAGACACCCTTTTTCTTAGTTTTAAAAATCGCTTTATGTTTTAAGTTCTATTGTAATGTTTCCTTTTAATCAATGAAAGCCTCCTTTTTTTATTTAACTCACATGCCTTTTAGTGCTTATTTAGTAGAATTTAGATTTCCAAAGTAGAGTTACTTGAGTTGCATTCTAGTTTTTATTGAAAGAAATTCCAAGTTCTACGCTTTTTTTAAGAGTCTCAAGTAATTTGTACCGATTATGGTGTTTGGTCGTTCTTTAATGGTCAAAAATAGCATTTTTACCCGTTTGACTTTTGAAGTCATATTCCTTTTGATATAATTAGTCAAGATACACTAGTTACATTTTGTTTTGAAAAGATTCTATGGGAATTAAGTTGAAAAGAAAAATCTCTTTTTCTGTCTTTGGGTACTTCACAGGACAACACTCAATGCTGCTGTTCTTGTGAAATTTTTTTGGTTTGTTTGAGAATCAACAGGCGTTAAGTTTGATGTTACTGTATCCTTGTGAGGTGAACT
Organism: Chrysanthemum lavandulifolium; assembly: GCA_022545495.1. NCBI lineage: Eukaryota > Viridiplantae > Streptophyta > Magnoliopsida > Asterales > Asteraceae > Chrysanthemum > Chrysanthemum lavandulifolium. The sequence goes on along the minus strand of CM040245.1, from coordinate 243,583,860 downwards.
CACTTTAGAGTTAATTTTGTACCTTAAAACCGCTCCTAGATCGCTTAGAGTCTCATTTACATACGACTTTTATAAAAAAAAAAATTGGATTGTATCACCAAGAGATGGTGAACAAGACCGATATTAGCCGATTTAAGTCGTTAAAAGCTTGTTTTTTGGGCTCCACTTTGTCTCTTTTGGATCTCCACCACCTTAACTTGTTTTTTTGCGACTTGTGATGGCCTTGGTGTCGCTTACTTAGCTTAAAAATAAGTCAAATCAAGACCCTTGGGGTCGTTTCAAACTGCATCAACATTAAACCGGTCACATCCTTTTTTTTATCATTAGCTTAATGGTATTTGCTTAGCTTATCTTAGAAGATGATTGCTCATTTAATTGTTTAGTTTAGTCTTAGCTCTATAGTGCTTATTAGCCCTTATGTGCTTATTCTCCCATTTCGCTTGGCTTAGGATTTCCTTAGATAGCTAATCTGCATTGCTTATTCCCCGGTTTAGGTGTATTATTGCGCTAGAGATTGCTTAATTTAGTGTGCTTATTAGATCACCATTAGGTTGCTTATCTTGGAGTCTTTCATAGTTGATTTGTTGGCTCGAAAAGATCTAAAAGGAGTGTTTGGTTGTTTGTTTTTAAAGGTGTTTGTTTGCTCACTGTTAAAATCAGTTACATATAAGTCGTTTATACTGATTTTATTGCGAGTTTTCAAAACATAAGTGTTTGCAAAAGTTCCTTATTTTGTTAGAATCTTTAAGTCTCCAAAAGTCGAAAAAGAAAAAAAATCAAGTTTTCAAAAGAGAGCCAAGGATTCGAACCTCGGTCTCTTAGCTCAAAGCACTTGACCACTTCACAACACCACACAACCAAATACTTGGGACTTGTCTTGGTTATATCTTGCAACATTTATTATATAAAGTCGTTTGTTAGTTTAAGCTTATTACACTTTGCTTATTTTTAATGAAATTATTGGTATAAGTCGTGGCTCCATTTTATTTTCATAAGTCCATTAGGTCATCAAGTATTTTTACAAAAGTTTCACAATTTTCTAAATTAGTTTAATATTTTAATCAATTAATTAGTGTTTAATAGTTTTAATTCGTAGTAATTATTTTAAAAGTCAAAAATTCGGCTTTTTTCTAAAATTATTTTTAGTCAAATGGAATGTAGGAAAATTGATTTCACACCGTAGCCCTTAAATTTCAAAACTTTTACGCTTATGGCTCGGGTGGTTGTCGCTTTTTTTTACGCTTTTTAGTTTTTGCACCCTAGGACTTAGTGTAGCTTCGCTTTATCATTCCTTAGGCTTAGTGATAGTTTTGTTAGAATCTTTAAGTCTCCAAAAGTCGAAAAAGAAAAAAATCAAGTTTTCAAAAGAGAGCCAAGGATTCGAACCTCGGTCTCTCACTCAAAGCACTGACCACTTCACAACACCACACAACCAATACCTTGGGACTTGTCTTGGTTATATCTTGCAACATTTATTATATAAAGTCGTTTGTTAGTTTAAGCTTATTACACTTTGCTTATTTTAACAACTTATTGGTATAAGTGTGGCTCCATTTTATTTTTCATAAGTCCATTAGGTCATCAAGTATTTTTACAAAAGTTTCACAATTTTCTAAATTAGTTTAATATTTTAATCATTTAATTAGTGTTTAATAGTTTTTAATTGTAGTAATTATTTTAAAAGTCAAAAATTCCCGCTTTTTCTAAAATTATTTTTAGTCAAATGGAACGAGGAAAATTGATTTCACACCGTAGTCCTTAAATTTCAAAACTTTTACGCTTATGGCTCGGGTGGTTGTCGCTTTTTTACGCTTTTTAGTTTTTGCACCCTAGGACTTAGTGTAGCTTCGCTTTATCATTCCTTAGGCTTATTGATAGTTTATTTTTAGTTTATTAGGTTCCTTTCCTTAATTACCTTCCGTTAGTTAATTCGTAGAATCGTAATTCAAATCAACAAATCATAAAAATCCAATTCAAGTTCAAATCACGAAACTCAACGAATCCTTCCATTCACACCTCGTTGGGACACGACCGGAAATCTCTTTCCGGTATCACTTTTATCACACCGTGAGGTTTGGCACGTTGACCTTTTTCCTAAAGGGTTAATTTGTCGAAGTTTACGGTTAATTTGATATATTGATATTGTGTTTGTTTTTCACCACTCACTTCACAACGAATATCAACAAATCATAAAAATCCAATTCAAGTTCAAATCATGAAACTCAACGAATCCTTCCATTCACACCTCGTTGGGACACGACCCGGGGAAATCTCTTTCCAGTATCACTTTATCACACCCGTGAGGTTTGACACGTTGACCTTTTCCTAAAGGGTTAATTTGTCAAGTTTACGTTAATTTGATATCTTGATATTGTGTTTGTTTTTCACCACTCACTTCACAACGAATCAAATTTGCATGACACGATCAAATTGGTCATTGCGAAATGTGTACCACGATCATCGATTATCGCTCTGAGTTCCAAACCCGCAAAAGAGATTTCAAAACTTCACAACAACTCGGGCATCATTGGTAGGTAAAGCTTTTGCTTCAACCCATTTTGACACATAGTCAATGACCACAGTATGTATTTGTTTTCTCGAGAAGATGGAAATGGCCCATAAAGTCAATGCCCGGATGTCAAATATCTCACAAACTTGAATGGCGTTTTGCGGCATTTCATTTCTTTGAGATATATTTCCGTGACGTTGACAAGCGTCACGTGCTTTGACAAAATCGTGGGCATCCTTATAGATTGTGGGCCAATAAAACCGGAATCAAACACCTTTTGGCGGTGTAGTTTGACTATAATGGCCCCGGTGGGTCCAGATGGCAAGTCGTGAGAATGTCAATAGCTTCTCGTCCATAAACACATCGCTGATGACTTGATCCGCACAAATTTTGAACAAGAAGGGCCGTCCCGAAATAATGTTTAACATCTTTGAAGAATTTGTTCTTCCGCTGGGTCGACATCCCTTTCACTATGAAGTTACCCGCATGGTAATTTGCGAAGTCAAGAAACCATGGGGTAGAAGAGTTTCACGAAAAGAAACCGCATTGAGTGTCTCGAGAGGAAATGTTTCATTTATTTCCTTTTCTCGAAAACATCTTGGTGAGGGTTTTCCAATGACAGATGATCGTGACTAGATTCTCGCCTCCTTTTTATCACGTGTAATGATATCAAATTCTTGCGGGAGGAGAATCCAACGGAGCAATCTCGGCTTTGCATCTTGTTTTGCAAAGAGATATTTGAGAGCCGAATGATCCAGATACACCACGCATTTGGTCAAGATTAAGTCGGCGAAACTTCTCAAATGCATACACCACGGCTAATAGCTCTTTTTCGTGGTGGTGTAATGAGTTTGAGCTTGGTCATAGTTTTACTTGCGTGAGTGGATAGGTGAAAATGCTTGTTTCGCGTTGCCCTAGGACCTGCACCGATAGCAAAATCACTTGCATCGCACATGAGCTCAAAAGGCAAGTCGGTCGGGAGAAACGAGAATGGTGCTTCAAGAAGCTTTTTCTTCATTGTTTCAAAAGCTTCAATGCACTCGGGTGAGAGGATAAAGGAGCATCCTTTTCAAGAAGATGGGTCATAGGTCGGCGATTTTAGAAAAATCTTGTATGAATCTACGATAGAAACCGGCATGACCTAAAAACTCCTAATACCTTTGACGGTAGTAGGATGAGGTAATTTAGCAATAACATCTACTTTTGCTCTATCTACCTCAATCCCATTTTTGGAAATTTTATGGCCAAGGACTATGCCTTCTTTGACCATAAAGTGACTCTTCTCCCAATTTAGACAAAGATTGGTGTCTTCACACCTTTGAAGCATTTTATCTAAATGGGAGAGACAAGTTTGAAACGAGTCCCCAATTACCGAGAAGTCATCCATAAACACCTCCATTGTTTCCCCGATCATGTCGTTATGATTAGGGCCTTGGTTTTGAAAATTTCCTTGATTAGGATTCATATTCCCATGAAATTGATTCCCTCGATTGAAATTGTTTTGATTAAGGTTCCTTGATGTTGGAAACCTTGATTTGGTGCAGGATAGAAATTACCTTGGTTTTGATAACCTTGGTTCATTCTTGGTTGGTTCGATTCGGTTTGCATGTTATGATTCGGTTAAACCGGTGGTGCGATTAGTGTTAGCACGGTAGTGTGGTTCATTTTGAGGACGGTATTGATTACCTCCCCGATGTGCGAGACGGCTAGAGCATTGGCTTCAAAAGGACTACCATCGGTGGCGACTGATTGTAGTATGCATGAGGACCACCACAAGTAACACAACTCGACTTTCTTCACTTGACCATGTGTTGGTGTCGTGTGAAGGTCACTTTCTTTTGGTTAGCAAGAACCAAATCTCGAACAATGTCGTGAGTTTGTCAATCTTAGCATCGGTGCTAGATGTACTCACGGAGATGAAGAAGAAGAAGGTCCAGCATGAGACCGATATGTCTTTGCTCGGAAAGGGCGGACCGAGATTTGTTTTCAATAATTTGCAAGGCTTTTGGTAGTCTTGCTCAGAAATTACCTCCCGGAGGCATTTAAAGAGTCTTGATTGGTCCGGTTGAGACCATTATAGAAAGTATCCATTTGCATTAACTCGGTAAAACCATGATGCGGACACTTGCGAAGCAACTCTTTGTAACGATCCCATGCCTCCGCCGAATGATTCATCAAATCTCGAGAAAATTTCATTATCTCATTCTTAAGACTTGTAGTTCGGGATGGAGGATAGAACTCGTTAACTAACTTGGTGACTAGATCTTCCCATGTCTCAATGGAACGAGGGTGTTGTTTCTCAAGCCAATTCGGGCTTGTCCTCTAGAGAAAATGGGGGAAAGAAGCTTGATAGCTTCATGGGACATTCTTGTACTTGATGGTAGATGCAATCTTGTTAAACCATCGAATGTGTGCATGAGGATCATCCCGCTCAAACCATAGAATTGGCTTTGGGTTACTAGATTAAGCAACCGGTTTTGAGCTCAAAGGTATCGCCACGATGGTGGGACAACAATAGCATCTCCGTAACCCTCGATGGGTGCTTGGAGAAGCTCATTCATGGGCTTATCTTCCGCCATTCGACGGTGGTGGTGGTGGTAGACGTTCCTCACCACGGTGAAGGAGCGAACGTCCTCTACATCTACGAGGAATGTTTCCAAGCTCGAAAGTGGACTTGTAGAACTGGAAGAACGAGTGCACATGCACTAAGTATAAAAATCGGTTTTCAAAACAAATGCGAGGCAAAACGACAAGTGAACTTAACCAATAATCACAAATGAAATGGCTTTGAAAAGGTACATCAAATCACAAGGACACAAAGGCAAGTTTTAAACTGTTGTTCGAACTTATTATGGTCACACCCCGGTTAGTAGGTGTACCGCCTTGATTTGCGGTGGTTGATTTTTATGTATATATTAAGTACCACCGAAAAGACGAGGTATAGATTTGTGCAAAGGGTTGAAAAACTTTTGAAAATATTTTGGTATCGTCTCGTTTAACCAAATCGTATTTCTTTAAGAATCACCTTAAAAGAAACACAAGCTAGAAAACGTTACGATTGTTTTGTTGTTTTATATTGTTTTGGTGTTTTTAACACTTTAGGAAAAGTGTTAATGAACTTTTGATTTAGATTAACTTTAAAAAACTTTTACAAATGGTGATATATGTGCAAGAATGGGTGCGAAAAGGTTTCGAACACGCTAAAGCCTCCCGTGGCGCCTAAAATTTGGTTGGTCTCCAGACGGTCAAGCTTAATCACACAAGCTAGCCACTTGTGAATGGCTAACCGTAATAAACTTAAACCGCCGAAACCAATACAATGAAGATCGAGAATATAATGAATTCCCGGTCGTTAAGTCCCACGGAGACTCAATGGTGTATCAAAACTTATTCAGATGATAGAATGATTACTAAGGATAGTGATCAGTAAGGATTTAGATGAATTATTACACTACTGATTGATTGGAATATATTTGGAAACAGAATTGAAAAGCACAACAATCAGATAAAAGAAACTAAAACACGTACGTTTTAAAAACTACGTAAACGTACAAAACAAAAAGTGAAAAATAAAAGACCTAAAAATGTGAAAATGACATTTTTGAAATCCTAAAAATAAAATAAAATTATTAGAAAAGAAAATTATTTTTATAACTATTTATTTAATTATTATTAATTAAAACTATTTTAACTATTTAAAATAACCTAAAATTGAAGAAAATACAAAATAAGGCTAGAAAAATAAAATTATGATTGAGAAAATCTAAAATATTATAAAACTAATTTTAAAACTAAAATATATTTTTTACACTTTTTATCTAATTATTACTAATTAATTACTATTTAAAATACACTTAATTACTAGAAAATATAAAATAAACACGGAAAATGAAATTTCAACTTGGAAAATCTAAAATATGATAAAACTAATTTTAAAACCGAAAAGATATTTTTATGCTTTTTAATTATTTATTACTAATTATCTAATACTTTTAACTATTAAAAATTATAATAAATACTAAACAGATAGAGAAAAATATGAAACTTTTTCTAAAAATAACTTAAGATGACAGAAAACTAAGAAAAATATAAAAACTAGATTTGCTTAATAATAAGCTAAAAAGAAAAATCAAAAAGCTAATTAATATTAAATAAACACTATCACTGTTTTAAAAATGATGTTTTTCTGGATTTTCTTTTTGAAAACTACTTAACTACTGATTATAAGCTACTTTAACAAACACAAAAATTTTACAACTCAAAAATAAGCTATTTGAGTGAGCTTATGAGCAAGCAGTGGGCTTAAGAGCTTATTTTGGTGAAATAAGCTCAAACAAGCTCATGTGAAACAAAAGCTCAAATAAGCTACAAATAGGCTAATGCTACTCAAATGAAGCTAAAGACAAAGATAAGCACACCGATAAGCTAATAACAAACAAATAAGCACTAATGCTAAACCGAAAATGGACAGAATAAAAGACCACTATAGCCTCTAGCAAACAAGCTTCAAAATGGAAATTTAAGCTTGGAACTTCAAGATGGCTTGGTCATGTTGGAATCACTCCTAAACAAGATTTCAAGTATTTATATTTCATATGTAATAGGTAGCTTTATTATGGCCTTTATGTTTGTTTAAGGTCAAGCTTATGTAGAAGGCCCATAAGCTTGATCCAAGCCCAATAAGTAATAGGGAAGGAGAGGAGTGTTGCCTAGCTCCTTGCCTATAAATACATTGTAATAACCTTCATTTGAAGGTTGGTTGTTCAATTTATTCTCTTTCACTCACTCTCTTCCTTAACCGTTTCATACAATACGTGTGTGTGTGTGTTTAGCTTGTTCATCCGCCTTCATCTCTTTCTCTATAAGCAGTGTTGTAAAACTAGTGACCTAACAAATGGTATCAATCGCCAAATAGTCAGTGAATCGTTGTGTTTGAAGTGGGTTTTGGTCCCACGCGTAACACCGGTTCCTAAACTTGGTCACGCTTAAAACTCGATTTTTACACTTTTGAATCCAAGATTCTTGTACTTTCAACGTTATTAGGTGTTAAACTATTGGTTTTGGCAAAAGTTTGGAACTTTACGTGTTTTTCCTTGTTTTTAAGCTTGTTTTTGTACGCAAGTGTTATCCTACAGAATCGCTTTAAGTGCTTTGGATCATCAAGTTTCACACTTTGTGTTATTTTGGTGTTATTGAAGCTATTTCATCACACAAAAGCGGTTTAGAAACATCTTTGGACAAAATCATTCTTACGAGTAGGATTACGCGTATCAAAACCCTAGTTATACGAGTAGTTCTACGCGTAACTTTGTTCTTGGCTTGATCTTCATTTTCCTGGTTTATTCCGTGTTTTTTACTTGGATAAGTCCGAAAATCGTCGACTTTGGATATCTTTTGCCACCGTGAAGTGTAAAAGATCACTTGGGATAAAACCCTAATCTTACGCTTTAAGCATAAAGCTTACGCCGAGAAATCTTACGCTTAAGATTCATCTTACGCGTAGACCTAGTCCCACGATAAGGTAATCCTACGCCTAACTTTCTACGCCTAACTTATCATTTTACGCATAATTTTAGTCGTTTTTCACCGCTACGTAAGCTAAATCCTACGCGTAACTATTCTTGTTACGCGTAATTTTGGTGTTTTTACGCATAAGTGCTACTTGGTTCTTGTCTTTTCTCGCCTAAGGACACTTCATCAACAAAGGTTCATTCGACTACAAAGATCCATTTTACCACACAAGTTTATCATCATGTCTCAACCACCATACTCTAACTATTTCCTCACACTTATAATCATCAACAACAACAACAATTAACTCCACAACATCAACAATGGAATCAACAACAAGCCATTTATCAACAACAATTTAATCAAGAACATACTCCACAACTTGGTGCAATTCCACAACCACAAATGGTTCAACCACCACCAAACCTTCAAGCTCTACCCTACACAAACGATTTCAAACAACATCCATCACGAAGCACTATGAAGGAACCCACTTGGTTTGCAAAGATGTGTGAAGCTTTAAGCGACCAACAATCAATTCATGAAGCCGGATCACTTGATAGACCTCCAATGCTCACTCCAGAAACTACGATCAATGGGTGATAAGGTTCTTTAGGTTACGTGATCCAAGAAGCCACATGGAAAGTTCTTAAAGAAGGTTATCTTGGAAGGTCCATTTGAGATGCCTACCGTCATTGTGCCGGAGATCCAACTGCTCCACCAAGAGATGAACAAACCAACATTGCTCTCATTGCGATTTAAATCCTCTGAACTTCTACACTATGAAGTCGATGAACTTGCAATGGAATACATCCTCTTAGGATTACCAAACCCAATTCTTCGTAGTGTTGATGCTCAAAAGATCGCACAAAAATGTGGGATCATATTCGTCTTCTTATGGAAGGATCGGTACTCAATCGGGAGGATTTGGAATCCAAAATTTACTTGGCTTATGAACACTTCATGATTGAACACGGAGAGACACTCGAGTCATATCATCATCGATTTTCGAGACATCATCAATGATTTGGATAAAACAACATCATCATGCCAAGAATTGCGGTGAATACTAAGTTCCGAGTAGTCTTGGTCCGAATGGGAGAAGTATGTCATTTTTCTCCGTCTGCGAAGAATATGCATCATTCTACTTATGGATTGTTGTACGATTACTTGAAGCCTCATGAAAAGGAAGTTGATCGGGAAAGGATTCTCCGTGCTCAAATTGCTAAACAAATACAACCGGACAATCAACAACTTGCCTTGTATGCTCAGCGAATTATCCTCTCAACCAAAGAACTCAACCAAGCGCTTCCAACACACCTTCACAAAGAACAACCTCAACCTCAACAAAATCAATTGGTCCCATACAAAGAACAATGCTCAAGCATATGTCGCTGAAGCTCGAGGAAATCGATCCATTCAAGCATTGCAACAAGGATTTGTGATGATTGCTAATGCTTTTGGCGTTACACCAACAAATCCAACAATCGTATTCGTTCCTCATCTAACACACGGACTCAAGTGTTGAACAATGGACGTGTTGAAGTTCGAGAATCGTGATTATGTTCGTCGGATGGTCGGTGGTCAAGGGTTTAATGTGTGGGTAGGAATAACAATGAGCTCAAGTGGTGGAGCAGGAAATGCTCTTAATCGGTTAAATGGTCTTAGATGCTACAACTACAATGAGAAGGACACTGGCTAATGCATGCCCAAAGCCAAGGACTCGGGCAAGTGCTTATTTCAAAGAGGCCTTACTTTTGGCTCTTAAGGATGAAGTGGTGGATCTCTTACGGACAAAGAACGAGCTTTATGCGGATGCGGACTCAAATGATGATATGGAGGACTTGCAGGCTAATGCATTTGTTATGTTGATGGCTAATATGCATGAGCCGCATACGAGTGATTCAGCCCAGTGTATGACCGATGGCTTGTCTCGTGCACCCGAACAAACCATCATCATATCGAACTAATATCTCCGCTAATATCCGAATCCGCACGGATCGATCTATTCAAAATGATTCTTCTACATCTTCTTCGATGATTTTCAAGTTAACCACAGTAGTTACATTTGACGATCAAGATGACCTTATGGTCTCCTTTGATAATCAAATTGACTCCGTGGTCGTACTTGAGGATCTAAAGAATGATCATGTTGAGACTCACGTTGAACAAGATGATCTGTTGCCTCATCCGGATTTTGCTCGGTTAATTCAAGACCATAAAATCAAAATGGAGGAATGCTATGCATTAAATCAATCCTTAAAAAGTAAAAATGCCTTTATTAACCAAGGATTTTGAATGTTTACAAATGCAACTCAACTTTTCAAAACTCAAGAAAACCGTGAAAAGGTTTTGAAGCCGCTTTTGCAAAATCTCATCAAAACGAAAAATATTTAGAGACAGATCGTGATCTAGCCGCCTCGAAGAATGCTTTGTTGTCCGAATTAGAACAAGCTGAAACATGATCATAAAAACAAATTAACGCTCTCACCTTGGAAAATCAAAAGCTAAGGCCGAGTTGTTAAATTGTCAAAAACAGTTCTCCGCATACAAAAGCATTCAACGAATCGGTAGATGACCTTCTTGAAGAAATCATCGCTTGCAAAACAAACTTAAAGAGTTTAAAGCTGTTGTTTACAAACATGGTGAATCCGTATGACTATTGAAAAGTTTACCTTAAAACCCAATCCAAAAGGATATGGAAAAATCTAGGCGATTACAAACCAAAGCTTTCACTAAAAACATTCAAACCAACTCACAAGTTTCGGTCTGAGAATACAAAATTGATAATCTTGTCATGAGTGTTGTTGAATATCATCGTCAAGAGGAATTAGATGAGAAGGCGAGAGTCGATCAAAATTAAAAAATGTTGTTTACAACAAACCTTTTAATTATAAAACGCGGTCACTTTCACACACCAACTCGAATCTACTAACACACCAAGGGTTATCATCAAAACACACAGTCTTCTCTTGTTAATCCCAAAAGGACTTTGCACAAACTTATGGTCCTTTACCTTCCATTAGTGAAGTAAACTCAAAACATGAAAATCGAAAAATCCTTGGTATTTTGACATTTTCATGGTGACCTCAAAATTTTACAACATGAGATAGAATATCGATCCGAAATCAAAGTTGAACATTTTCAATCGCCTCAGCGCGAGAACAAAGAGACATTTTCAAAAAATCTTTTACCTAATGTTAAAAACTTGAAAAGTTGTGCAATTGCACAGGAAAAGGATTTTCATAAGGAACTTGGGGTAATGAAAAGCGTTTTCGAGAAAAGCGAAACATCTATTACTAACACAAAGCAAAAGAAACTATTGAGAAAAGATGTTGATCGACTCTTGGAAGATGTTATACGTCTTGATATCCATAATGTTGTGTTACTTCATGCCTTGCCATTTGCATCGATAATATCTCTGCGATATTGTTGAAACTGTTTTAAGCGTTGAGAACACCAATAATGTGCCGGATCGAGTATTTAAAAGTGAAAATAAACGACTACACACGGAAATTTACAATGCAAAGCAGCGTCTTCATTGGTGTGAAAAGATATTCACAACCATCAACTTAGTTTTCAAAGAAAATCGCTCAATTGAGTGCAAAATCTTCGATCCTAAAATTGAGCAAGCTGGATGATCAAAACGTGTCTTTGAAAAGTCAAATCTCAAAATATGAACAAGAACTTTTAAAAGTTAAACAGAATATGGTGTCATATTTGATTTACTCAAAAGACTCGAGATGAAGCATCAAACGAACTTGATCACTATCTTGCTCACACTAGAGAAGTCATGAATTTTCTTTGGTAATATTCGTTACGAAAATCAAGATCGATTCACACCATCTCTAAGTTACGGAAATGTTAGGAAAGTATGAACAACTCCGCCTCTGTGATTAAGAGATTAGCACCGGTCACACTTAGTAATCGTGAACCAAGAATTCCCACCGCCAAATCACAAGTTGCTAATGTGTTTCCTCTCTTGAAACAGAATAGTTGCATCTTTTCCAAGCGTCCGCACTTCACAGCCTAGAGCACTCAAGCGAAGAATAGGAAGTTGCGACCTAAGAAAAGATCAATAAGGAATGCTAAAGTAGAAGAACACCCTAGGACTCGAATAAAATCATGTTGCTTCCACTATAGATGTTGCGTCGGCAAATGTAATACAAATAGTGATGTAACGAATGCTAAACCGTTAAGTACTTTTGATATTCATCGATGCACCTTGTGATATTTGTCAAAAGAGTATGAATTATGATTGTCATGACAAATGTGTTGCTAAAGCTATAATCTCTAGATTACGGAATCCTAAGAATCGAATACCTCTAGGCCCACTAATCACTCTAAGTGCGTGCTTGGTAAACCACCTTCTTTAGATTCTAAGGCAACCATTGCTATCACAAGTAGCTACCGCCTCACCTCCTAAGAATGTAGTACCACCTAGTGCTTTCACTAAGACTAAAGCAAAGAGTAGTTCTGGATGGCGAAATGGATATATAACACACTAGGATTTAAGTGGATGCCTAAAATTCTCAATGTGTGTATGTCTAACATATCTCGCTTGAACCTCTAACATTTCGGGTTCCACATCTACTTCTATTCCATCCGTGTCGCCGTGTGTAATGCGGTGATCTGAGATCATTCTCTGGATTGTTGATAGCGGATGTTCCCGACACATGACGAGCAACCTTAAAGCATTATCAAACTTTATTGCAAAGTTCATTGGCATCTGTCGATTCGGAACGATCACTTGCGACCATCATGGGCTACGGAGATTATGTTAATGGGAACATCGAAATAAGCGGGGTTTACTATGTGGAAGGCCTCGGTCACAATCTGTTTTCGATGAGGTCAATTTTGTGATGGAGATTTGGAGGTTGCTTCGGGAGAAAACTTGTTTCATTCGTGATCTACATGGAAATGATCTTATGTCCGCTCGCGTAATTCTAGTCTCTACACTATCTCTATGCAAGACATGGTTGCTTCCTCCCATTTGCTTACTTTCAAAGGCAACATCTACAAAATCACGGCTATGGCACCGTCGTCTCTCACATCTAAACTTTCAAACCATCACCAACCTTGCTCGACACAAACTAGTTGAAGGACTCACACGATTCGGTATTCAAAAGATCACCTTTGCTCACTGTGAACAAGGGAAAAGCACTCGTGCTCATTTTCCTTCAAAGGTGGAACACGACTCTCGACATGTGCTTCATCTTCTTCACATGGATTTGTGTGGCCCGATGCGCGTGCAAGCGATCAATGGCAAACGCTACATCTTAGTAATTGTTGATGACTACTCACGATGGACTTGGGTCTACTTTCTTCGTAGCAAAGACCAAGCTCACAAATGATCATCACCTTCTCACAAAGATACTGAGTTCGACTCCGCAACACCGTCGTAATCATCGAGCAGACAAAGGAACTGAATTTGTTAACAAAACCCTTCGTGAATTTTATGAGAAAGTGGGAATTGACATCAAACATCTATTGCACGGACACCGAACAAAGCGGAGTTGTTGAAAGACGAAACCGAGCGTTAGTGGAAGCGCAAGAACAATGTTAATCAATGCTAAACTTCCAGTTACATATGGGCGTGTTGTATCCTTGCATGCTATACTCAAAACCGTTATATGATCACAAACGCATACAACAAAACACCTTTTGAGCTTGTCCACAACTATAAACCGAACCTCAAACACTTTCATGTATTTGGATCCCTTTGCTATCCGAATAATGATCGTGATGATTTTGGAAAGCTCAAAGCAAAAGGCGATATTGGAGTCTTTATTGGATCTGTGACAATTCTAAAGGTTTCGAACTGGAATCGTCGAACTAAGGAGGTAATGGAAATGATTCATGCTCATTTCGATGAACTCACGAAATGGCTTCGAGTATATGACTTAGAACCCGGTCACAACCGTTTAAACTTCCTCAACCCCATCATCGGTGAAGAAAGCCCTCATTAACTCGTCAACAAATGGAAGGTTATTTGCTCCTTTGTTTTGTGACGATATTGATGAACGTGCTCTGGTGTATCCATTGTTTCATTGCACAACGATAATATTCCTATACGATACACTGCTACAATAACTATCGTTGAAGATGCACCTACACCAATTGACTCCAACACAACAGCTTGAACACACCGCTTCCAACAATGATGAACCGGTGATGATATTCGAATGAAGTACCCCACTGCAGATTTTGATCCAAATCGTTCTTCAACCCGTTTGCCAATGAGATGCTTGCACGGATGTCGCAGAATCTTCAACAAACCATTTGAATCCTCGAATCTGCACAATGTATACCAACATCAACCTCTACACATAGATGGACCAAAGACCATCCTCGGCTAATATTATTGGCAACCCGAATCAACCAATCGTTACGAGACAACGTCTTCACTCGGATGGTGAACACCGCATTTATGCACTCACATGCCGCCAATCGAACCTAAAACATTAAAGGCGCAATGACAAAAGACAATGGATTGAATCCATGCAAGAAGAACTCAACCAATTCAAAGCGTCTTGAAGTATGGGCGGTTGAAAGACCAACAGAGTCTCGTCATTGGTCTAAAATGGATTTGGAAAAACAAATGGGATCTTTGAAGGAGCGTCATCGAAACAAGTCACGTCTAGTTGCTAAGGGTTATCGTCGGGAAGAAGGAATAGACTTTGAAGAATCTTTTGCTCCGGTGGCTCGTCTTGAGGTCGTTCGGATATTTCTCGCGTTCGCGGCTCATATGAACATGACGGTCTATCGGATGGATGTCAAAGCGGCGTTTCTCAATGGGAACTTAAAAAGCGGTCTATGTCACCAACGGATGGATTCGTTGATCTGAGTTCGAACCATGTCTACAAACCGAACAAAGCTCTTTATGGTCTCAAACAAGCCCTCGGGCATGGTACGATAAGCTATCATCTTTCCTCATTGCCAATAATTTCACCAAAGGCTCGGTTGACCCAACTCTTTTTATACAATATCACGGGCACACATCTTAATTGTTCAAATTTCGTAGATGACATCATTTTGGGTCAACACATAAAAGTTTTCAATCGCTTTTGCAAAACTCATGAAGAAAAATTTTGAAATGTCCATGATGGGTGAACTTACGTTCTTTCTAGGACCGCAAGTTCATCAATCACCCGTGGTATTTTTCTCGAGTCACCCAAATATGCCCTTGAATTGTTAAACAAATTTGGAAAGAATACACGTGATACTTATGCCACACCAATGGCTCATACCAAGAAATTAGATCTTTGATTTACATGGGAAAGTGGTTGACCCTACCAAATACCAAGTATTATAGGGTCTCTCATGTATCTAACGACTAGAGACTGATATTGTCTTTGCCGTTTATCTATGCTCCGTTATCGATCGCGACCAAGCTGAAACCCACCTCTCGAGGCTAAAAGAATCCTCCGATACATCAAGGAACCATTAATTTGGGGATCCGTATCCAGAAGGATTCGGTTTTGAACTAATCGCTTTTAGACGACGATCACGCAGGATGCCTAGACTCGAGGAAAAGTACTTGAGAGCACTACAATTTCTCGGTGATAAGCGGTGTCTTGGCAATCAAAGAAGCGAGGATTGTACATCGTTGTCATCAATCAAGGAATATGTAGCCATGTCCGCGTGTTGTGCTCAAGTCATTTGGATGAGAACACAACTCAAAGACTATGGTTACGATTTGATGAATCCCGATGTATTGCGACAATCGGAGTGCCATTGCAATCTCGTGCAACTCGGTTCAAGACTCGAAATCAAAGCACATCGATCTACGCTATCATTTCATCAAGGACCATGTGGAGCAGTGCCGTTGAACTATACTTTGTGGAGTGCGAATACCAATTGGCGGATCGCTCACCAAAGCCTTGCCTCCCGCTAGGTTTAATGAGTTGGTCCACGAATTGGTATGAGGTGTTGACTCAAGAGGAATTGGATGACCTCTTAAAAGCAGTCCTAAAAACTCATCAAACACCAAAACATCTTTTGTAAATAAATTTTCAAAACAAAATACAAAAATATAAAATCCGATAAAACAACAAAATATTCTTCTAATCTATATTTCTTTCAACATGGCAAGTACATTTCTTCCGTCAACACTTCAATCTTTCAAAATTCATGATTTTTCCGATCAAGTGTTGAGGGAAAAATTAACTCTAAAGCGGTTTCAAAACATCATGTACTTGCATGTTATCACATCTCGGTGATTCTTTTACAAATGGTGGTAAATTTCTGGTTCATAGACACTCCTCGGACTTTAATTAATAACCTTTCATTATTTTCTCAAGTCGAGGGGGTGTAAATCAAGTTTCCTAAAATCTTCATTTGGTAACCAAAATTGGAAGTTAAAAGGCTTTGGATGAAAATGGAAAAGGTGGAGGGACCAAAACTGTCAAAAACTTAAAGTTATTTTAAATAAAACTCTCCACCTAACTCTTATCCATCACATTTAATACACCAAACCTAACAAGATCCTACGCATATAATTCGTTCATCATATCCGTGAATTTGATCATCATTCTGTAAGTAGATTAATGTTTCTAACGTATTTTCAAACATGGGTCTTGAATTTTAAATGAATCCAACGGTCAAATCTATGGATATGAGTGATTTTGTGATCTTCGCTTATGCGTAAGAACACTTGATCATGTGTTTGGTGTTTGTGGCTTAAATGTTAATGTCAAAATGCTTTAAAAACATCCTTGATATGTTTTCTATCACCAAAACAAACCCAGAAACACGATTTGATGAATATTGCGAATTAGGTTTTATGTGTCAAATTGGGCATTTTTGAATGTGATGTGTCTTGGTTAAAAAGATGGTTGTTTTATGCTCTTGAGTTGTTAAATTGATGATTTCCAAAGTCTATAGCCACCCAGAAACACGAATTGATCATCAATTCGAAACTAGGGTTTAAAGCTCATAAACTTTGGGTATTTTTAATTCTCAACAAATTAAGTGTTACAACTTGGCTTACATACTCACAACATATCTTTGAACTACCAGAAAAAGTTTAGTGCATAATCTATGGCTAGAATCCATACGCGTAGATTTAGGGTTTAGACTACGCGTATGCAATTCTACGCATAACTATGTAACATATGTTATTGCCATGATCTGTTGTTAAAAATGAATATGTGTGCTAATATTGATGATTTGATAAATTTATTTCAAGATTGCTACGCTTAGAATTCAGAATCAAGGTCAATTGATTATCTACGGATAAGGATTACCCTACGCGTAGTCATGTTACGCGTAAGAATAATCCTACGCATAACATCTACGCGTAAGGTTCTACAATGGACTACGCGTATCACGTGAAGGATATGCGAACGATGACCTCACGCATAAGGTTAACTCTTACAAGTAGCCTTACGCGTAAGGTTAATATATGCCTCACGCATAAGCTCACGCATAAGGTCTCCTTATCCACGCGTAACATTTCTTACGCGTAAGTTAGGATTCTACGCGTAAGTCTCGCCTAAGCATATATCATACATGTCACGCATAACTTTGCCAAAACTACGCAACCCCGGATTGACCTTCATGATGAATTGTTACTTGTACAAACTTGTAAATAAACTAATCATATCATCACGAATCCAAAATGTCACTAATAAACTTAAATCGTTTGATAGGTTGTGAACAATAAGTGATAAAATCAACTTTAAAACTTAAAGTTAACTAACTCACGAAACATTTCACGATATCATTGAACTATTGAACATACAAGTGACTTAGGACTCGTAACAATCATTATCCTTTGTGCATTCAACAACTAGACAATAAGACCTTGTTGACTAACATTATGTCTTCGATATGTTGGTTCTTTTGGCTAATGTTATTTCGAGATCACGACATGGGTGAACAAATGAATGTGGATGCGCTGAAGTTCTCTCCATTCTTGATATCTATCCTCATGGCTATCCAATGAAGATAGGAAAGAATAACCTCCGTGTTGACTTTGACACCCTCACTTGCTCGAATCTTCATGTCTTATTGCTATTGATATTACGAGGACTCATCCGTATCAAAACATGCTTACTCACTCGCAACCATTCACGAGATCTACATCCAACGATTCGGAACTGTTGGGAATTATGTGAAAGTCGGATTATCTTGAACTTAATGCGAAGTGTTTCTCTTGAAGTGAAGTGGATTTAGAAGACTTATTCTACTTGAAGTATAATAGTGACTAGTTGGTTTGACTACGGAAGTGTTTATTCCGTATTTAGTTTATTTAGTGTGGATATACATGAGCTTTATTAGGAAGTGATTGTGTATATCTTGTTTAGTTTTATGATTATCGTTTCTTGGAAAGCGGTTTAGCGATATTGTTTAGGGTTCCTTGTCTATAAAGGAACACATTAGAAAGGTTTATGTACCGATTGGAAAAACTCGGTTTTAGTTAATATAAAGATCCATAGAGGATCAAAAGTTCTTAGTTATTTGTTACTTGTGTTTATATTCGATAAACATTAGTAGTAGAGATTGTCTTTTATTGTGCTTGTGATTACATAGGCATATATAACGATCCACGAGCTCAAGATCTATCAAGGTGCGTATGCTGTTTCAACAAGTGGTATCGAGCCTCGTGAGAGTCTCTACGATACTAAGGACAAGCTTTTCTAAACACCAATACAACCATTACAATAACATCATGCACGGTTCGGATCTTTGGCCGAACTCACCAACAACCAAAACTCCACCCATCTGCGACAACTAAGTCTTGCTAATAGCAATGCTAAGTTTCCTTACCTTAAAGGGAGGAATATGATCTTTGGGCTATGAAGATGCGAGGCTGGATTTCCAACATTGATTGGAATCTATGGCGAGATAATTTTGAAGGAGCAGTTTGAAGAGAACTACCACGGATCTTCTTTGGGAACATGATTAATGTTCCTCCCAAAGCTTCTTGAAGAGTTGCTAGCGATTCGAGAGAGAAACAAAGGTCGAACTATTCTTACGCAAGCTATTCACGAGGATCACTTGAGTGATTTTCACTTCATGCATGCGCCAAGGATATATGGTTAGCTATTAAAGCAAAGTTCGGTGGGAATGAGGAGTCTAGAAGGTGAAGAAGTCCATGCTCGGACAACAGTTTGGGACTTTCGGATCTACGAAGAGGAAGGAATTCACAAGGGCTATGATAAGTTTCACAAGATCTTGAGTCGGTTGCACCGACTTGAGGCTAAGCGGATAATGATGATTGTAACTCTAAGTTTACGAGGTCATTACCTCCATCACGGCTACATGTAAGCATAGCCTTAAAAGCTAAAGGTGGTTTGGACATGATGACCTTTGATGAGTGTATAACAAACTTAAAGCTCTTGAACATGATGTAAAGCCCTTTTCGATCATCTTCTTACGCTAGTCATCTTGCATTTGTTGGAGCCTCTACTCCAAAGTCTAGCTATGGTCCAAGCCCATATCCATCATCATCTCATCTTGCTCCTTCATCGAGCTCTCTTCCTAGATCCGGTGGAGTTATGGAAGATGTTCTTGGTTCTTTCTTTCTTGATTATGATCCTCGGCGAGGATCGGCCTATGAGGATTTTGATCAAGTGGATCCACTTGAATTTGAAGAGATGAAGTGAAGTGGCGGTTGGCTATGCTTTCCATGGACATCAAGAGTTTTGAGCGAAAATTTGGAAGAAGGTTTGGATTCAAGGGCGTGATCCGGCAAGGTTTGACAAGAGAAAGGTTAAATGCTTCACATGCCAGCAGTTGGGTCACTTTTCTAGAGAATGCAAAGGCAGGAAAGGCGGTGATGAGACAAGATACTCTTCTTATCGTGATGTCGAATGAGGCGAGGAGCGTCAAAGGGATCAAGCTGCTTTGGTCACTCGGATAGCAATGTGGATTTGGAAGCAACATGAGGAGTCGATAATGATGGTCGATAATGTTGGGTTGATTGCTATTTGTACTTGGAGGATAGGCATGATCAGTTGCCTTGATGGGCATCTCTCGGTACAAAATTGTTTGTTTGGTTGTAGTGGCGTTATAATGAACTCAAACAAGCTTATGATATTATGGAACCAAAATATAATGAATACTATGTGGAAGTAGAAGCTTATAAGCAGGCTTTAAAAACACTAGAAAGACAAAAGGTTTGGTTCTGGAAGAATGAAATAGCTTATGGTGAGAAAATAGGTGTTTTAGAAAGAGATCTTGAATGTGCTACAAATGAGTTAAAATGGTGCGAGAAGTTAAGAAGCGGATGTAGAGTCGAGAAAATATAAAGCTTAAGGAGAAAGTTAAGGAGGAAATTGCTAGGAACAATGAATGGATGATGAATGGTAATAAGTTGGCTAGTCTCATTTATAGTAGTCAAGCTACCAATTCTCTGATGGCCTTAGGTTTTAAGAAATATGTTGGCTTAGAAGCTAGGGATGACACACGTAAATCTACACCGTGAGGCCTAGCTAATTTTGTGAAAGAAGGAGACCTACATCTTTGTCGTGGACCAATAAGAGGTGAGCACATGCCCATTGACCTTTCCACTATTAAAGACTATGATGGATCACACCATCGTATGGCAAAAGTCAAGAGACTTGCGGACCTATTACTTCTACTAATGACTTTGTCTCTTGTGTTATGATGACAAGTCCTCCAAGCAAGGGTCTGAGTGTGATTCAAATGACAAGTCGACCTCCCAAGTCGCCTTCCCAGTCGTCACCCTGCTGCACCCAAGACTACCAATAAGCATGTGAGTTCTTTGCCAAGGAATGCTCTTCCAAGGCAGTTGCCTCGAAGACTTGCTTTTAATTCTTTGCATAATAATCTTGTTAAAACAATTCTTTTCATGGTTTTGGTTTGAATACTTACGCTTGTAAGAATACTTCTTTTGGTTTGAATAAATCTTCTCTTGGAAGAAATGTTTTGTGTGTGGAAGTAAATCTCATTTAATTAAGGATTGTGATTATCATGAGCAAAGAATGAGTAGGTGTGGTGACTCTAGGAATACTAGGCCAATGTGGACCAATGTGAATGAAATACCACCTTATGTTCCACAAGCTTCTAATTATAATACATCTTTTCCTTGGAGAAGATCATTTGGAAAACCATATGTTCAACCAACGGTGAATATTTTAAAAATGGTTTTGGCCTAGATATATAAATCCTATGGTGATGGGAGAGGTCTTGAATCTTCTTTGTCAAGACCTCGTGAGTTGTTCTTGGAATAAACATAAACCTAAGTTTCATTGGAAACCCAAGAACAATAGTGGATCTTATACTTCTACATGGCACAACTCATATGATCCACAAGGCGGTTCAAGTCGACCATGACTTGAGCCTCCATAGTGTACTAATATTACGTATATTTTGTTGTTGTTGTAGGATCATCCCTTAAGCATAAAGATGTTGGAATTGTTGTGATGGTTGTTCTAGAAGTATGTCGGAAGCAGGGGACATGATGCATAACTTTATACCTATTGAAGGTGGAGGCAATGTAACCTTTGGAGGAAGTGATGGACGAATTACGGAAAAGGGACCATCAAAACACCTCAATTTGGACTTTGAGAATGTTTATTATGTCAAGGAACTTCAACACTTCAATTTGTTTCGGTCTCACAAATCTGTGACACTAAGAACAAAGTACTCTTCACAGAGGATGAATGTCTTGTCTTTGTCTAAAGACTTCAAACTCCCGAAGATACTTCAATTCTCTTGAAGGTTCCTCGGAGTCATAATCTGTATACATTCAATTTAACTAATGTCAAACCGGTGACTTAACATGTTTGGTGGCTAAAGCATCGTGGATGAGTCCACCAAATGGCACGAAGGATGGCCCATGTCAATTTCAAGACCATCAACCGACTCTCTAAAGCGGGCCTTGTTCGAGGACTTCACCAAAGTATTCACCAATGATCATAAGCGTGTTGCATGCAACAAAGGAAAGCGACCTGAGCCTCTTATAAAGGTGTTCTATTACAGTGATAACCATTATTTACGAACCTCTTGTTTGCTTCATATGGATCTGTTTGGTCCAACTAAAGTGAGAAGCATTGATCATAAATATTTTTGTCGGTGATCGCGATGGTTTTAGCAAATTTTGTTGGGTATTCTTTCTAAGGACCAAAGATGAAACATCGAAATTTTGAAAGACTTCATTACCCTTATTGAGAATCGGTTGAACAAAAGGTGAAAGGAATTAGGTGTGATAATGGTGCGAGTTCAAAATGCCATTCTAATAGAACTCTGCGGGTTGAAGGAATCAAAGGGACTATAGCACTCCAAGAACCCCTCAACAAAATGGGGTGCGAGAAAGAAAAATAGAACCCTAATAGAGGCTGCAAGATCAATGCTAGCGGACTCTAAACTTCTACCATGTTTTTGGTGAAATTTGTTAGTGCGACTTGTTATGTACTCAATAGAGTGTCCATTACAAGACCACATCTTAAAACACCTTATGAACTTCTTTTGGGAAAGTTCACATTATTCATTACCTTAAACCGTTTGGTGTCGGTGACAATCTTGAATACCGGTGATCCTTTGGGCAAATTTGATGAAAAGGCGATGATGGTTACATTGTGGGGTATTACGCTCATAGTAAGGCATCTGAGTTTACAATGTATCGCAAAGAAGATTGAGGAGACATTGAATCGAGGTATCTTGAAGACAAGCCTAATGTTCAAGGCCAAGGTCATGTTTGGTCATTTGATCTTGATTACTTGGTGATTACTTGGGATATGCTAGACATAAAGGTGATCAAAATGCGATTGAAGCATCTCCAACTACAAATCGAGACACTTTGGATGCTCATTCGACGATGGGTGCGATGATGAACAACCCATTGTAGTACCTTCCTTCTCTCTAACAATTTTGTAGGTGACACTTCTAAAGATTATCTTGATGTGGGTGAAGATGAATTCTATTATCTTTGAGGACCTTGCGGTGAAGAAACAAGAGTATGCGACCAATTTAGATCTTTGAGAGGAATCTTGAAGAAGGATCAAATGAAGCAATCGTGAAACTTCAATTCTTTGAAAGTAGTTCTGTTTCTCCTCACCTCTCCAATTAATTTGAAAGACATGGTGACACTACTCCTATGTCTACTAAAGTGTCAACAGATCTTGGTGAACCTTATACAAGGTTTCCAAAACCTTGAGATCTTGGTCATCATCAACCTAAAGCGGGCATCTTCAACACACCTTCCTATGATCTCGACTTTGAACCTCTGTGACTAATCTTGATGATTCCATTGATGTCAACACCACCACTACAACAAGGATCAACAATGTTCATCCACGGTCTAATATTATTGGTGATCCTAATGCCCTGTTAGAACAAGAGCAGCTTGTGGCGCGTTCTAAATATGGACAGTGGCTTTTGTCTCTTATGTCTCTAATCAGCGGAGAGACAATCACACGAGACTATCAACATTATACATTTGCTTGTTTTCTCTCACAAGTGGAACCAACCGGTGTTACTCGGGCTCTTGAAGACTCAAGTTGGCTTGAAGCAATGCGAGGATGAGATGCACAGTTTCAAAATCGGCGAGTTTGGATATTGGTGCCACTACACGATGGTAAGTATGCTATTGGGACAAAATGGATTACGAAGAATAAGAGATGCTCGGGGTGTTGTCATCAAAAACAAAGCAGATTGGTTGCGGGGTTATAGACAAGAGGAAGGATCGATTATGATGAAGTGTTTGCACGGTGGCAAGAGTTGAGGCTATAAGGATTTTCTTAGCTTATGCATCCTATATGGGCTTTATGGTCTATCAAATGGATGTTAAAGGAGCCTTCTTGTATGGTGAAATTGAAGAGGAGGTGTATGTCACTCAACCTAAAGTTTGAAGATCGGATCATCCTAATCATGTTTATAAGGTAGTCAAAGCTCTCTATGGACTACATCGGGCACCTAGGGCACAGTATGCTAGGCTCTCTACATTTCTCTTTGAAACATGGTTCGAGAAGAGGTGCTATTGATAAGACTCTTTTCCTAAAGAAGAATTCCATGACATTATTCTTGTGCAAGTGTATGTGGATGACATTATCTTTGGATCCACAAAGGAAGCTTGGTGCGGGGAGTTTGAGGAGCTTATGAAGGAGAGTTTCGGATGAGTGCAATGGGAGAGATGACTTTCTTTTGGGTCTTCAAGTTCGTGAAACACGATGGTATCTTTATCGGTCGGGATAAATATGTGAGGACATCTTGAAGAAGTTTGGTATGGAGGGTGTAAGGCTGCTACTACACCCTATGAAGCTCAAAGACAAAGACCAACAATGAAGGTGATCCACTGTGAATGTTCATTTATGCAGGTCTATGATTGGGTCTTTGATGTATTTAATGACTTCGGGCACGATATTACTTTTCTTTGTGAGTGTTTGTTCGCGACATCAAGTTACTCCATGACTTCCCATCTCAATCTTTGTTAAGAAGATCTTTAAGTATCTCAAAGGCCAACCTCTACTTGGTCTTTGGTACCCAAAAGTCTCCTTTTAAGTTGGATGCATATAGTGATAGTGACTATCTTGGTGCTAATCGGATAGGAGGTCCACCTGCTGGAGGTTGCCAATTCCTTGGAAGAGATTGATTTCTTGGCAATGCAAGAAACAAACTATTGTGGCTACCTCATCTCTTGAAGCAGTATGTGGGCTGCGCCAATTCTTTGTAGACGAGTTCTTTGGATTCAAAATCGGTTGTTGGATTATGGGTATAATTTCATGAACACAACAATTTTATTGATAATCAAAGTACCATATGCATTGTTAAAAATCCAGTTTTCACGGTCGAACAAAACATATTGAAATCGGGCACCACTTTATAAGAGATGCATATGATAAAAATTTGATAAATGTGGTCAAAATTCATCTTGATGATAATGTGGCGATCTGTTAACAAAGGCTTTTGAAGGACCAAGGTTTCAACACCTTGTGGTCCATATTGGCATGTAACCCTTAGCGCAAAGTTTAAGGGAGGCATAAACCTCGGGGAGGCATATGCCTCGGGGAGATTATGTATAACTTTGCATTTTGCTATGTAATTTTGTATATTTGGTCGTTTTGGTAACTAACTCTAACTTTGCTAATGTAATTTTAGTGTGTTTCTTTGTTTGTTTGTGTATGTTTACGTGTTTGTTTTGCGAATGGTTGTCTCGATCGGTTGTGTTTTGGTCAAGAAAGCTTAATTTGGTTTCTCTTGAATTCATTGTCTTTGAAGTGTGTTATTTGTTTCCTCACGAAGTTGAAATCTTGAAGTTATATGATTCAATCAAAAGAAATACGAAGCAAATAGATCATTCATTCATTCAAAAGCAGTTTCTGACTTCTGATTACAGTCTTGGCAACATCAAAAGCATCTACATGATCTAATAGTCCTAATCTATTACATATCATCTATTCCAACATCTAAAGATGAGCACGATGAGTATATTGCTCACATCTTTCACACTAAATTTGTTGGATATGCACGATCGCTCACATCTTTTGGCACTAAATCTTGGCTATGCCTTTGTGAAAGCATAACCAACCCTAACGGATGCTAAGGATCAAAATGGAGGATGGATTGATGCAAGCGAAGAAAGTGAAGGCGATTGTGGCGAGAGATGAGGCGAAAGATTTTCCTTTGTGCATCATCTACTCTTTCAATCATACATCAACTTACATCATTTTCCTTTTCCATTCCTCGATCGATATGTGATGATGCACCAAAACATGATGCCAAGAGACCAAGCACCACCTTTCTACCCATAGGAAGTGGTGGATTTTGGCCCGTGACCTTCGTTGAGGTCTAGGTCTTTGAGGGTTGGGAGTAAGATGTTCCCTCATTATAGGATTCATCGAATCTTGACGAGATACAATTGGTTTCTCAACACTTTCATCTTCTGATGAGGAGAGAAAAGGTGACTTCTTTGGTAATGGATATGGTTTTGGAAAATAGTTAAACCATGTATTGGTATCTTCACTAGATGATGAGGATGATGATGAGGATGTTGTTGTGAGATCTATGATCTCAAGTTTGGTACTCATGATGATTATGGTTAATTTTGAAGGATTGAAGAGATTAGGGTTTGATATTATTTGGGGATTTTTGATGAAGAAGTCAGGGTGCATTGGGATTGTTTTATAGACGGGTTCAAGTGGTAAGAGAATTAATGCGTGTGGGTGAAACAGTAAAAGATATTCTTGAAGCTTCGTGAGTAAGTCATCTGTTTCTCTTGAGTATTCTACTTGATGAGAATGGTTTTCGTTTCTACCGAAGTTATAAGTGAATTCAAGTAAAAGTAGAAGTCCACGTCATCCTTGGTCAACTTTGACTAAAGTTGGGAAATTTCTATTTATTCGATACGACATATTTTCGCTCCACATAAGTAATTAAGCTTATTATTATCATTAAAAACACTTCCTTTTGTGCAAAATCCTAACCCTAATCCTCAAAATCACTCATGGCACTTCAATTTAAACACGATCATAACAAGGTTGCTTTTCTTGAGTACGGCTCGGTGATGAGCTTTATAGGCGATGATTTCTTTCTTACTAAGATCAAAGATTGTATATGCATTGGCGCATTCTCACGATGCTATATCTGAAACTTTGATTACTCAATTTTAGGCGTCGGCGAGAAAAGAGGTGATAATGAGATAGTTGCAAGTGTTGATGGACAAGTGTATGTGGTGACGAAGATTTGATCGAAGACAACCGCTTGGGCGATGAGAATGGGGTTTATCATTACGATTCTACGATGGTGCTTGAAGGACTTAGAGCTATTGGATATCAAAGTACGAGGACGGATATGTGGTTGAAAAATAAGCTATGTCCTATGTGGAGGTTCTTGGTTCATACTTTGTTACAATGCATGAGCAATAAATCGGAGGTGGGATCAATTTTCAACACAAATGGGATGTGGTATTGTTTGCTTATCTAAGGGTTTGACTTATAATTTCTCTAAGTATATCTTTGATAATATGGTAGAAAACATCACTAGGAAAAAGGGTAAGTTTTGATGTACCCTAGGTTCTTACGAGATAATATTGAATGTTTCTACACAAACCCGGGCTTTTCATCCCATAAGTGTTCGACTCCCAGTTATTTGCTTCAATGAGGACTAAATTTGAAGGACACATTTTCCTTTGTTAGATGCAATGTTACCTCGGGAGAATGAGGCGATAATGAGCTTAATGTAGTTTACCTTCTTCCAATCCTCTGCTGAAACTCTTTCGGTAGATGGTGGTGAGGTCCTACATTGTTCTTTGAAGCATCTATACTTTCACCAAGACCATGTTCTAGTCCGACATTTATCCAAGTTCCTATTGAAGAAGTTCGGGATCAAATTGATGAAGTTCGGGTTGATCTTGACAGATTGCCTACACCAAGTCTGTTAGGACTCCATTTGGTGAAGGATGCTCTAATGTTGATCGGGTTAATGTTGTACTGAGCAGTCTAATGAAGTTCAATTCGGTGAACAATCACATTTCTTGATGAAGATCCTATTTCACTTACCTCATTATATGATCGGTGAACAAGCTTACGGTGAGGTGGTGGTCTTAAGAAAGAACTTGTAGACACCAAGTCTCTTCTTGGTAATAAGATTGTGGTATTGGAAAATAAAGTTGAGCACTTGGAGAAATTGCTAAGTCGAGAAAGGTACAAAGAAGTTTGATTTCTTACGAAGAGGAGGACGAGAGAATCTTAATGAATCTCTTGAGATATTGGTGATGTGGCACTTACATCGATGTTCATTCTTCTATTGCTAAATCTTCAAAGAGCAAGGAGCCTATTCTTTATGCTAGCAAAGAAGAAGACAATATTTGACTAAGGTACATCTTGATACTTCAAAGGAGCCACATATGGTTGATGCATCTGCGATGTTATAGTGGAGGAGGTTCCTACTAATCATGGTCAAACTTCGTCTATACGAACATTCAAATGTTTCGCCTTGACGAGATGATGAAGAGGTTTTCTATTTGGGAGAATGTATAAAGTGAATGATTCTCACGAAGTTTTGCTACACTGTTGAGGATTTGTCTCAACCTATTTCCTCGATGTGGGTTTGCTTGTTTAAGCTCACATTGGTTCTGCTTGAAATTGGTTCTGTGAGACATCTTACGAGGCAGAGACAGGACTCTGTGATTCTTGATTTCTTTGAAGTCGGTAAAGTGACTAAAGAACAATATCAAGCTCGGTCTAGATTGTTTCTTGATTATGAGAATATTCGGAAGAGTCGTGTAGTGGCTAAATTTCTTCAAGATCGGTATGCTTGATTTGACTCACGAAGGAAATTAGAGCTTGATGCATTATTTCCTCGATTCTTGATGATCAATGGGATGGTTATATTTCTCAAGGTGCTTGATCCTACTCTTGCAAAACTTATCTTAGGAGATTCTTTTAATGATGATGATTTTGTGGAAAATGAAGGCACTTGGTAATCAAAGAAAGCTAGAATCTGCTTTGCTAAAGAAGAGCTCTTATTGATCGGAGAAATAAAGCCAAAAGAAAAACCTATGATGATTGCTCGGAAGAGGAACTATATGAGAAGAGTTGTGAAGAATGCTTCTATGTATAATTACGGTTTATCCATGAAGCAAATCATGACTTGATGCGATGATACTTTGATTCGAGTATAATCGGTTATGAAGTTTTCTTCACAAGGTACTACTTCTTCTTCTCCATTGGAAAATCGTGATTCAATGGTGATGTTCCTCTGACCAGAGAGCGAAAACAGTTGAAATTGTGGATAATTTTGATCTTGTTTTGCCTTGATGGAATCTTGATTGTTCCTTACGAAACACCTTACGATGCTACTCCTTCTTACGAGGCGGTTGTTTCTTTGAATCTTCCTTGATTTCTTACGAAATGTTGTCAAGTGTGGAGCTTAATGATTCTCGATTCGGGGAGGCGATTCTGATTAGTCTTGAGCACATTGATGATATGGGACAACGAGTTTGGTTACAAGAAGTTACGACAGTTGGCTAAGAAACATGCTTCAAGGAATACGATTTTGATATCAAGGTGATGAATCTACTTTTATTGAAGTTGGGCTGTTGATGATTTTCATGAAGGAACTCATGTGACATTGGTTGATTGGAAAATTTGGAAAGCTTAACAACGTGTATAAATTTGGATAATTGTCCTTGAGTTTAACTTCTTGAAAGATATTCTTCATTTAGTGAATCGACATGATTTGAAAATGCTTTATGATCATGTGATTCGATATTATAAGTTTCATCAAGCAGCGGTTACGGTTTATATCATTAGGTGATCTTGAGTTACTGTTTGATTCTAATTCTCCAAATGGTAAAGGGTATTCTATTTGGAAGAATTCTCATAAATGGGAGATTGAGAGTTGGAGGTTTTATCCTTTGCCTTGTGTTCATGTAGTTCGGACTACATGTGGGATGATTTGTGTATGCTATCGGATAAGCTTTATCCTTTATCGGTACTTTTATGGAAAGGTTCTTTGAAACACAAGTTGGAAGTGCCTCCTAATTACATTGGCAATGATGACACGCATGCTACTCAATGTGTTGGTTTGATTAAGAATCAACTTCTATCACATCTGAGTTCATCTTGATTGTACTAGTTTGTAATAGTTGTTTTGTTTTCTTAGTTCAAAAAAAAAAAAAAAAAAAAAAAAAAAAAAAAAAATGTGTTTTGGTTTTATCTAACTTTTCTTGCGGGTTTGTTGTATATTTTTGGTTATTGACTCACGATATACTTTGTGTATGTCAAAGAGTTAGCTAGTCCAAAGTGCTGACTTTGGTAAAGACACATCAAATCATTGATATTTGTAATGATTTGCTCAAAATCATTGGGTATGCAACCACCCATGCTTAATTGTTGAGTGTTGTATGGTTTCAATTCACCATGGTTTATTCTGTTTGGAATCCAAGAATTGGCTAGCCCACTTGTATATGGCTTGTGGTAAAAGCGGTGGCATTCCATATTTGGTTCTCAATTCACCAATTCTAAAATTGACTAGTCACGAGCAAGCGGCTACGGTAAAGACATTTCAAATCCGTTTGTATGGTTCTTTGGTTTGCCCATAAATCGAGATGGTTATCGGTGTACCATAGTTCTGAACTTAAACATATGGCTACTCCGGTAGTGATGGCTATTGGTAAAGAGACATCAAATCCATTTATTTTCAATGATTCACCTCTCACAGGAGTTAACACACACTGGATGTGATGAGAATAGTATGAAACTAATCTGTTTTGATGTACCTTTTGTCATTTGTTCTTTGCAAAGATATGGAGTTTTAGAGTTTCTTCATCATAGAGATGTTCTTTGGATTCTTTCTTTATTCTTTGTTGTTCGTGTCCAATCCTCTGGTCTTGTAAGATCTATCAAGCTGGAACTTAACAAGTCAAATTCCGGTTTAGGGAGGATTGTTGGGAATTATGTGAAAGTCGGATTATCTTGAACTTAATGCGAAGTGTTTCTCTTGAAGTGAAGTGGATTCTGCGAAGACTTATTCTCTTGAAGTATATTAGTGACTAGTTGGTTTCTGCGGAAGTGTTTATTCCGTATTTAGTTTATTTAGTGTGGATATACATGAGCTTTATTAGGAAGTGATTGTGTATATCTTGTTTAGTTTTATGATTATCGTTTCTTGGAAAGCGGTTTAGCGATATTGTTTAGGGTTCCTTGTCTATAAAAGGAACACATTAGAAAGGTTTATGTACCGATTGGAAAAACTCGGTTTTAGTTAATATAAAGATCCATAGAGGATCAAAGTTCTTAGTTATTTGTTACTTGTGTTTATATTCGATAAACATTAGTAGTAGAGATTGTCTTTTATTGTGCTTGTGATTACATAGGCATATATAACGATCCACGAGCTCAAGATCTATCAAGGTGCGTATGCATTTCAACATCTAAGGATGACGAGGATGATTATACAAAGTTTCTTCTAGGCAGGTCCAACACACTCAAAGGAGAAAACCTCGAAACTCCTAAGGACATGAAGTCTCCTCATGTCTCCTCATCATCGGATTCTTCGTCTCACTCATCTCAACCACCATCAACGAAGTCAACGGATCATCTTCCAAATCGGTGAAGAAACCACCAAAGTCTTGGATCTCTCGGTCTCATAAAAGGATTGTAAAAGGCATCCAACAAATCGGAAAGAAGGACATAACCTCTACGAAAAATGAATTGGTTTCTTGACCAAATTCAGGTCCTTAAATGATGAGATAGACAAGATGGATAAAGAAAGGAATTTGTTCGAGACATTCATGAAGAGTCATCGAAAAGAGGCTGAATGAAATGATCGAAGGTTACACTCAAAAGTATCTTACGGATATCATTCCCAAAGTCCAAAAGGGCTGGAGAAGTCGACAAGAGATCAAACCACAAGTTTCTTCTCGACACTTTGTCCCAGTGTGACAAAAGAAGTATTTTCCAGACAACTCACCCTAACATCGTAGCATTGGTTAAACATACAATGACAAAAGAAGGCGATCTCTCCGAATCGAGTTAATCGCTAAACTTGTGATGCAAATGTCAAAGAGATGCGAGCGTTTACCGGATGAAGCTAAATTTTTGAAATCCTACTTGACTATCAACTCGGATCATCATGCAAGAGTCGACCATTCAATCAAACGACCAAGAGATGGCGATGATAAGGACAAGGACTCGCACCTAAGCGTCGAAGCGATGCAGTCGGTCTACATCTATGCCACCTCCTCCACATCGGACTTCTTCTCAACATAAGTCTCCATCACCTCGGTCTTCTCTTGATAAACCTCGGGGCGATTCCGAGTTACCACCCCGACTCATAAAACGGTGACTACTTTGAGTACACGGGTGGTGACGATGAAGAGGTCCTTGAGCCCGACAACAACCCACCTCACCCAAACAAGTGCAGAAACCAAAATCATCATCAAAACCTTCAAAGCAGAAGAAGAAAACGACTCGAATGACGTCGTATCATGGCTTGATGACGATAAAGCTGCGAATTTGATTGGTTTGCTACTCTTATTAACGACACTCCTACCCGAAGAAGGTCAAGAATTGGTGAGCGGTAGTACCTTGGAGCATGCAAAATCTTGCAAGAAAGATTCCGTGTGAAGAAGATGGCGAAATCGAGTTGAAGCGCATCAAGAATGATGCATTCCTTTTTGAAAAACAGCTCGGAAAGTGCAATAGAGGTTGAATATCACCTTGAAAACATTGCTCGAGCCATGTCTAACAACATGGATTGGCTCAACCCGAAGCAAACATCGACTTCACTAAGCGGAACAACCCTCCATATTACATCGATGGACCAAACCTCTACCAACAATCGGCCAACCGGATGAACCAAGGATTCCCTTGGATATTTCTTCAACAAAGACACGGAATTTCTTCTCCATGGTGGCGATGGTTCACGAAAATCGCTACATCATTGACTCTTCCATTCCAGTGACTATTTACTCAAAGCGCATAGCTATCGAGGCGATGCAACTCACTTGTTTTCGACAGCGTGCAAGCATATGACCAAGATGCATTGTATGGGATTCATCATTGGCCGAACGCAGAAGAATCTACTACGAGTGCTGGTTGAAGTCTCAACATGAAGTGTCTTGTTCAAAGGACATCGTGGCCATCAAACACATTGATCTCAAGTCTAAGTGGGACTACACATTCTTGAAGAATATCATAGTCAAACGACAAGATGAACAGGACTATGAATTCTCGGAGGTCGACTTTGAGAACTTGTCCCTCAACGACATCGAAGACTTGTACCTTGCCAAAGTATGTGGTCGTATGAGACAATTCTCGTTGAAGTTCAACGTGAATTTATCAAGTCGGTTCTCATCTTCATTAGGCGCATTGTGATCAAAGAGCGTGTCGAAGATATCCGGATGGTGTTGAATCATATCGAAACGTGTAAACTTCACTCCACCACGGCTTGATCTTCACGACATCAACCGGCTCAAACAACTAACGCTCATCGGCAAACCTTTCGGCATTGTTTACCGCGGTGAACTTCAAGAAAGCGCTTAATGGCGTGTAGTGAGCTCCACAAATTCGGGATCATACCTTGAAGATGGTTAGGGATGGATTGGCGTCAGATTGAAGGATATCGCTTTGAAAGTTAGGAATCCTAAACGCTGGAACTCTCGAGGAAAGGAGGGATGTGAGGCGTATCATCACCATGATTGATGAGCGGTTGTTGAAGGGATCGATTCGAGACGTTTGGAAAGCTATGTTGGTGGTCGACCGGGAGAAACATCACGGCTTTCAGCGCCTGCGCACTCACGGGAACATCACGCACTTCACGGTACCCCTTGAATTGTTTCCTTCATAAAATTTTGGATGCATGATTTTATATGTGAATGGCTTGTGCACACATAACGATGTACAACCCGTAATGGTCAAGAAAGGACCACGTAGTGCGCCTCGATTGCCACAATCCTTATAAAAGGAGCGAAAGCTTCTTATTTTTGAGTAAAACCTATCAAACCTTTCATTTTTCAAGGTTTTGCTCAAAAACACAAGTACTTCCCCATATGATTTTTAAAACCTCAACCGTTTATATCACTAATTGAGGGGGAGTATTTGAATTTAAAACTTTGTTCACGAATTGTTCACAGTGGTCACTCTTCCCACAAAACTCAAAATGGTCATATTTATTCTCAAACGTTCAAAAACAACATTTTATATGCCTTTTTTGAGGGGGAGAAAATTGTGTGATAAGAAATATGTTGCACAAAATGCAAATGAATCTGTGTACCTCAGACTTAACCTATGAATTGACGGTTCTAAACTGTTAGTAACTCGAAAAGACTTGTCCTGGACGGGTAATAATTTCAAACTAGTTCGCTAGTGATGTAAACGTGTCTCAAAGGACTTGTCCAAGTAGAAAGTACCATTCGAGAAACTCTTGATAGACATGAACTCGACGGGTATGACAACCTTTCGAGGTTTGTCTACACCTTCAAGATAGTTATTAGAGCTAGTTGTCACCTAAAAGGCGACAATGTAACTCTTTAACTATGCAACGTAACCGTGTCTCGCGGGGATTGTCTATCTTGATGAATCAATTCAAAAGTGCGCGCTCTTTCCTCACTTGTGCATTTAACCATTAAAACTATTAAGCACATGTGGAGGGAGTATTTATACAAAACATCATCTCTCACGGTGGTTCAAACATGTTTTCATCAACAAACCCTTTGAGAGATATTTTAACATCTGATGGTTTTAATGGCAAACATAGGTTAGTCATGGAGTTATAAGGTGACTAAGGTTAGGAATAACCGTCCTATGATCCGCTTGAACCGGAGGGATCTACCCAAGGACACTACCATTAGTTAGTGTTAGAAGTCCTTAGGAATGATTATAAAAGGAGAAAATGAGAATCGGAGAAAGAAGGAGTTGAATAATCAAAAGAAATGTAAAGTAAAGGGTGAAAGAAATAGCCCTCAGTTATTCAACTTAGGCGCATACACGGGTTCAATTCATATACTCTTGGTTGTCACTTAGTGACACCGGTATTGAAGATTAAAAGTCGTCATGGACCCGGTGGCGCATGCACTAAAACTTCTTAGCCACTCAAGTTTTTCTCAACAAAAGCTTGTTTCATTCTCACGGGGAACCCTACGCGAACTATTGGCTTTCTCTAGAGATCGTTGGTATTGAAGAAGGAGACCCTCTCCTAGTTTCCTTCGGGGAAAACCAAAAGCACTATTGAGTCTAGAGCCACGAGATTCATCAAAAGATCTCTTAGGTACACTTGACATTTAATCACTTGATGATCAACAATAAGATCATCGATGGTTCATATCGAGTCCTTCACAGATCTTAGCAATCATCGAGAACATTTATGAGAGGTTCACATCCGTGATCCTCGGTGATTGAATGGAAACTCCTGCCGAGGTCAACATCAAACGACCGACGGCGGTCGCCGGTAACTCCCGTGGATTACGCGGAGTGTGTCTCAAGCGGTCTGATCGTGAGGTGATGCTTGATGTACCTCGACGACTCATCGAGCTGTAGATGTACCCGGTACATCGCGTTATCTCACTTGTGGGACTCCGGTTCGAGAGCGGCCTTTGTAAGAATTAGAGTTGTGTCTTCACACTATCTTCGTTGACACTCTCAAAGTTCAAACTTGTAAGTGCCGGAAACCGCTTATTACTAACCGTTTGAAATGTTTTCTTCTTATGGAAGCTCGGGGCGGGATGATCGTCTTTGATTCTTCTCATGCTCACGCCAACATCATCACTAATGGAAGTTCTATCCAAAAGCAACACAACGATCGAATGATTCTTCATCAATCAAAGAATCTACAAAGTCAAAGACTTAAAGAACTTCATCGATATTGATTTCCAACGTCAAAGAGCATGTGAGCATGTTGAAGAATGGCGTGGAGACCTTTGGAGCAATGAAGCGAGACACTGAGGCGATCGATGCACAACAACATACTATCACTTTCACCACAAAGAACAATGATCAAAGAACAAAGTTAATGATGGCGTCAAAGCATAAGCCTGTTCAAAGATAACGATCTCTCTACTGGGAGATTGTTGAATCAAGACAATTCCTCTCACAAGAAGAAGAATGTCGAAGAAGGCGTCAGACTACTATTACATCTCGCCTTCACCGTTTACATTCATATATACTTGAGGAGATTGTTGGAATCACTCTAAACGAGATTTCAAGTATTTATATTTCATATGTAATAGGTAGCTTTATTATGGCCTTTATGTTTGTTTAAGGTCAAGCTTATGTAGAAGGCCCATAAGCAGTCCAAGCCCAATAAGTAATAGGGAAGGAGAGGGAGTGTTGCCCTAGCTCCTTGCCTATAAATACATTGTAATAACCTTCATTTGAAGGTTGGTTGTTCAAGTTATTCTCTTTCACTCACTCTCTTCCTTAACCGTTTCATACAATACGTGTGTGTGTGTGTGTTTAGCTTGTTCATCCGCCTTCATCTCTTTCTCTATAAGCTTGTGTTGTAAAACTAGTGACCTAACAGGTCAGCTACCCAAAGAACCAAAAATCACAAGATTTGACCAACAATTAAGCTCTATGTGAGCTTATCAAGTTGGACTACCCAACTGTGCACAGGGCACCATTTTCAGACAAGTACTCAAAAGAAGCTAGTAAATAAGCTATTAAAAAGCTGATTAAAGGAGAACTAGTATTTTTCTAATTAAGTTTAGCAACTAAACTTTAATAACCCAAAAAGCTTTTAAACTAAATCTTACTATTAAACACACAGTGAAATTATCTTTTTTATTCAAAAACGACCAAATGAAGATTTTGACTTTTTATAAAAACCAAAAGAGTTGACTAAAATGAACTTTTGATCACTACTACTTACTGATTATGTTGTTTTAAGGTATATTAAGACTTATTTGATCGGTATTAACAACTTATAAACACGGATACATGATCATTAAACATGAAATTCCAACGATGAACAAGAAAGATGTGATCAATTGAGATTTTGACTTTTGCTTAAACAAGGATTTGTATTTCTTGGTTTCTTTGAGTTAATTAGACCAATTGTGACACAAGACAACAACAAGTACAAACTTAATCAACCTCTACACAGTTTAACTTCTCAAAGCCAAACAAGCCTTTACTTAGCTGTTTTGATGATTTTCAAAGCTAAACACAATTTAAAACCATGAGGCGATTCTGGACCTTATAATATCATTAAATAAAACTAAATAAACATGAACCAACAGTATTAACAACATGAAACACAAGAAATTACCATTATGCACTTTTAACTGTCAAGATGAGATTTTTATAAACTATAAATTTAAAAGAACAACCAACTGATTTTAATACTCAAATACACTTAACTAAGACTAATGAACATAAAGAACCGAAATTACAACTACTAAACTGACTACAACGGTGAAATGCAAAATGAACAAAAAGGCTTACAAAGGCTTCCAAGCTCAAAGCGAGAACAAGGACCAATTATCACCCTATTAGCTTACCACTAAGCTTTCAACCCGAGGCCATCCAAAATCTACCACCTCATTTGTGTACATCACTTCCATGGAATTTTTATTTTATCTAATTTATGTGTATTTACGGTGATTTTCTGTTTTTGATACTAGACTATTTTAGTGTTTCTAAAAGCTTGAATAAGCTTTATAAGACTTACATGTGCTATATCACTCCATAATAACGTCTACAAACAACATTTGATCATTCATGAGATTTTTAAAATAAGGAAAATTTGCATAATCTGAGATATAACTTGATACTGGAATTGATGTTTCACAAAAGCTTTATTATAACATAAAAACTTGAAATACAGAGTTTTAAGACTAAAACATATACTGAAATTAAAAGTAAGCTAAAAACGACATAGAAACTTAAAAATTATGCTAGATATCTTGATACATTGCTTCTCCTCCTCTTTATAATGACTTTTGAGACTCTATGTTGACCTCTGAAACTTTCCCACCTCATCTTGACCATTGAAATCATCCAACTCATCATATTCGACACATGGCGGTTTGGCGCCAAAAGTCTCTAGCGAGTTTTGATATTAATGGGGTGGTTTGAAACAATTAAAGGTCTTTGGGTGTTAGTGAAGGTGGAGGGACAAGGTAAGGTGGGGATGGAGTAAATCATGGAAAACCGACTCGGTTTTGGAATTGATGTTTGAGAGGAGATGAGCGATTGCTGGTTTTTAGGCGGGGTTGACTTAATTTGACCGGTATTAATAAAACAAGGTTGGGTTGGTTTTGGGCCAAAGGTTGAATTTGGATTGGTTTGGACTTGATATATTACAAAGGGTGTCCGTTTGGTTTGATATGATATACAAGGACTAGATTTGCAACTTCTCAAACTTGAGGGATGGACATGAAACTTTTCAAGCTAATCACAAGGACCAAACTTGACAAACTTTGATAGAACAAGGACCCTTTTGCATAAAATTCCATTTTATAAGTCCAGGACTAATTTTGACATTTTCAAAGTTTAGGGACCTTTTACGCCATTTGACCAAAAATCATTCAAGGACCAATTTTAAAAACTTAGAATATTTCGGGGACCTTGAATGATAAAATTCCACATTTTGGATTCGAGGACTAGATTTGACAACTTTTAAAACTTGGGGACTAAAGCGCCAATTTTGCAAACTTGATACATTTTCATCGATTTTGATCTTTTGCATTTAAAACACATAAAACAACGATTTGTGATATTTTCATCATTTTGATGCATTTTGAGTGTTTTCGGATGATTTTCAGTTTAGATTGTACAAAAATGATGAGTATTTAGACACTCATCACATCATCAAAAGAAGGACCAGCAGTTACAATACCAGAACTATGGAGAAGCTTAGTCTGTAGGCTAGCATATTGAAGTCTAGAAGCTAGGAAGGCATAGTTCAAGACATCACCTGCAGAATATACACCAAGCCCCCCAAAAGCAAAGGGTAGGGTGGCGAGTCTCCATTGCCAATCACCAAAACCAGGCCCAGACGCAGTGACAATACGCTCCAAAAAAGAACGAAGTGTCGCATCAAAAGAAACCTGGGCACACTCAAAGACCCGGGGGGAACATGTGCGCATAGAAAAATACAACTTGGAAATACCAGCACATGCACGAAGTAACAACAACTCGCATTGAGGGTCATTAAGTTTGGCAACCGCATCCATAAGTTCAATAGTTTTAGCAACCCTTTTCAAAACAAGCTTACTACCAAACTCAAAATCCACACTAACGGGCCCACCCAACAATTTTAACACCGTGTAAGGGACGAGAAATATTGGGGGGAAAAACACCATAAACACCTTACGGGATCTTCCTTTGGCGAAAAACTTGAGTTTATCAACATTGAGGTGTAAGCCCCGACAAGGTCCATCCATCATAATTAACTTTAAAACCTTACCCACAACCAAAGTATCACCAATAATAGTGCCATCATCCAAATACCATGCTTGAAAAGAAAGGTCAAAAGAGTCTCTAATCTTACATGCCTAGGGATGTAACACTAAAGCAAAGAGGAGAGGCCAGCGGATCACACAGTTGTACACCTTGATGAGACCAAAGTATGCTCACCATAATATAATCTGGCGGGGTCTGAGTAACATAATTCCACCTTTGTGAAATAGCCGGGAAATGAAGCCGAACCTCACGCAACATAACAGCACGATCCACCATGTTGAAAGCGTTTTTAAAGTCAACCAACAACATAGAAAGACCAACATCCCCCCCCCCTACGATCCTCAATCAACCGATTCACAGCATGAAGAATAGCCTCCCCTCCACCTGATACCCCAACACCAAATTGTAAATCATCTAAATAACCATCTGAAGAATGGCCAATCATGGAAGCACATACCTTGTGTAGAAAACTAGAAGGGGGGTTGAATAGTTTACCAATTAAAAACTTTGTTTTGAAACTTATTGAAAGATCAATTGATATTGATCTTGGTATATTAATGAAATATGCAAGCAATGTGTAATAAGTAAATAAGGAAAGAGATGATCAAACCACAACAAGTTGTTTATAGTGGTTGACCTACAAGGACTCTTTTTCCTTTCCCTACTCCACTCCCGAGTCTCACACTCGAGTTTAACTTCACTAGTCAACAAGCTCCTTTCACCGTGGAGAAAACCTTTACACTTCGCAAACTTTTCCGACACTAAGCTAGATGTCGAGTTCTTTCCAAGGGTACAACTACTCCCACACACAATGTATTTTGAGGACTAAAATACTAACCACTCACACTCACAAGATTATGATGGTTTGATACAACAATGAAGTATGGATCAACACTAGATCATACAACACTAAACAAACAAGACTTCCAACTTCTCGTTGAAGCTTGAATATGACTTGATCTTCTTTGCTACAAAGAGATCACTAATATGATATAAACTGAGTTAGAAAGGTTAGAGAAGATATGTATGAAAGTATGTTAGAAAAGGATGAAAAACTACTTGGCTTGGCATTGCTATTTATAGCCAAAATGGACGGGAGGCGTCCACGGATGGCGGACCCTTAAAAGGGTTCCTTGGTGTACCATTTTTGTACCGCCGGGTCGGCGACCAAGATATCAAATCTTGCCAAAGTCAACTTTATCTAAGTGAGATTGTGCAAGATATAAAAGTACAAATCTTCACAAAATATCTAATGGAATCTTCCAATGATTTCCATGATGTAATACATGATGTCAAATGTTGTATTACTATTTATAGAAATATGCAAATGCTTAAGTAGTGTTTGGTTTTAAGAACCTAACACATTCTACAAACTACTATCATACATAATGATTAGAGTCATATCAAGATGTTACTAATCATAAATGTAAATGCTTGAATGATGAATATATTGTTTGAGAAAGCTTGTTTTAATATCTAATAAACTTGACAAGCTTTAAGCTTTTATAAATTAAATTTACTTTTGTCATTAACAAAACTTAGGCAAAGATCAAAAATATAAATAACGTTTAATAACGATATTTGTATTAACAATCTCCCCTTTTGTTGAGGACAAAATATAAATTTATTTTATAAAAGAAACAAAGTTTGTACAAGAGTTATAAAATATTAGTTTTAGAACTTGAAAAGGAAATGATAATGCAAGTGTATGAAATTTGACTTTTATGAAAGTCAAAGAATTCACTAGTTGATGCATGATGTTGACTTTTTAGAGAAAGTCAAAGTATGCGGTTTGACTTTTTAAGAAAAGTCAAGTATTATCAATGAGGGTTCTGTTTGACTTTTAGAAAGTCAAATGTATGCGGTTGACTTTTAGAAAAGTCAAATATAAATAATTTCAAAGTTCTATATTTTCTCCCCTTTTGTCTCAACAAAAGAAGAGGCTATCTTGAATGTAATGAGCCGAGCTACTATCTCCCCTTGTTCAAAGCTCCCCTAAATTGGGTGCTTAAATGGGAAGATACATGGATTGTGAAAATAAAGCTACAAAAAAATTGTTAGTAATAATGATCATTCACAAGCATTTCCAAACACTATGAAATGACACCAACAATATAATAAACAACATTCATTAGTTAAAATTTTCATGAGTAAAGATCATGAAAAGAGAACACAATGATGTGTTTTAGTACAAGAAATAAAAATTATCCTAAGAAAGTAAACAAAAGAAAGACTATTCTAAAACCATCCTAAAGTGATGGTGGATGGGAAAAAGCGTTGAGGCGCTCGAGGATGTGGTTGAGGATGAACCTCATTTCTTCTTGGAAGTCATGGACCATAACACGGGTCCGTTCCACGGTTTAGCCCGTTTGCTCACAAGTTGAGCAACCATGCCTTGGAGGGTAGAATGTTTGGGGAGGTTGTGGTGGTGGAATGGTGGATGTGTTGGTGGTGTTGGGGATGTTTGGAGTGGTCATGATGGATGCAAGCAAAGCATTTTGCATTTGCATTGTCTCACTTAAGTGAGAATCCACCATGCCTTTGAATTGGTGGAGGTTGTGGAGTTCGGCTTGAATCTCCTCTCTAGTGGGATTGTCATCCCATGCACTCGGAATGTCCTCAATATGAGGGGACATTGATGATGGAAGTGGATGATCCCGTATAAAGGACCATGAATGTCCTTGTGAATGGGGTGGAAAAGGAGAGGTTTTGGCCCTAATGGGCGTTTGGGTCAATGGATGACCGAGGTGACTCATGAGCGATTAGCTCAATGGTGCCAAAGGATGGCAATGGTGGTGGATGACTTAGCCTAGGAGGCAAGTCTTCCAAGTCCTCTAGGAAAGGATTTGGTGATGTTGGTGGAGTTGAAAATAACTCCATGGGAGTGAGTGGGAGACCTTGGTGAAGGTGGTGAGGGGTTTTGGATGTTTGGATGGGTGCGGTGGAGGTGAAGTAGGTGTTTTTGTTGGTGGTGGAGTGGTGATCACAATGTGTGATGAAGTGGGTGTAGCTAAGGTAAGATTTATATCATCTCTAATGGGAGATGAGATTGTGAGTGGTGAAGATTCGGATGATGAGCTAAGATGAACAAAACAACAAGGCCTTACGCTAATTCTAGCGGTTTTCTTGCAAGGTTTTGGTGATGATTTAGTCATTTTAACTTGGGTTTTGATTTGCTAGATAGTAGTGAGAATGAGGAAGGTGTGAGGATGATCATGGTAAAGCCTTTCAATTTATAGAGGTTAAAATTGTTGAGAAATGTGTTTGATTTGATGTTGAACCATTGAAGAGATGAGGTTCCTAATGATTTGGAAGTGGGTTGAATGCTAGTCATATCACCCAAGTCAATCCATACAAGGAAGATGGAGTGAAGAAGAAAGATTTGCAATAAATGTGTTCTAGTGAGTGGAATTTCCTAACATTGATTACCACGGTTTGAAGGTACCAAAATTTGGTTCCTTCCTTTATATAAAGGGCTCCTTGGGTGGATTTTTCAAATTTTGAATTTTGGTGGAAATGGATTTCTTATATACCTTAGTAAATAATACTAGTTCTAATAACAGTATAAACTAGTTAAGATTGATTTATAAGTGATGGAAGATAATTTGGAATCACGAAAGAGTCGAAATTCGAGAAAATTACGGAGGATCCACGGCACCAAAATCATACACGGACGGTACCCTAAAAAGGTGCTTGTCTAGTCCGCTATCTGAATCTGGCGGTACCAAAATACATAAAGGGCGGTACCAAAATTATGGTGCCGTCGATCCGTGAGTCTGAGATATTTGGACGAGTTCGTTTTTAGGTGTTGGGAAATTTCGAAACACGAAATTTTTCTCAAAAGCTGTTATACTAAACATTTCTAGTTAGGAAAAGTAAATAACACATATGTAAACATAGTGGAGCATAGATTTTGAGCAAGGCTTATTGATTTTCACAATATAGTGAAAATGGGTAAAATTGATAGCATACTTGTGCTATCCCCCGCATGAGATTGTTAGCATACACCATTGTTTCAAGTTATATTATCATCCTACATAATAAAAACAACTACATAGTATCAAACATTAACGATAATGCATTGTTCCAAACACTCCTTAAAGTACCCTTATTTGTCCAATTTCTTGTAAATCTTGTTCATCATCCTACCAAGGCACTTGAACATTCCCTTAGTTTGTTTGAATTATCCTGATTCATTCTCAATCTTGGGAAGAGATGCGTAATACTCATGAGGTGGAAGATGAGAGCTTGGAAGACCATCCTCGGAGCTATTTGATGATGAAGATGATGGAGTTGGAGGTTTTGTTCTTTTGCCTTTTGTCTTAGCAACTCGAGCATCACTCAAAGGTACAAAGATGTGAGGGATGAGTTCATAGTGGAGGTGCATCCCTTTTGGGGTTGGTGGAATTGGTGCGAAGTTTCTATAGAGGCGGGTGAGAAGCATCCCGTATGGAAGACAACCGATCCTTGAGTTGGAATATCAATCATTCTTCTAGCTATGTAGTAGGCTAAGTTGAATGGTTGTCGGGTGGATAAGTTGTAGAGCATGTGACATAAGCAGGCGTTTAAGTGATCCCTATTTCCTATGGTGCTAATGACGTTGGCTCTAAGTAGTTCCTCCTATTTCTTAAATTCGGGCTTAAGTTCATTTAGCTCCATTCCATATGGATCTCGGTTTACCTCTTTTCCCTTTCGGTTAACTCGGGTTGTATCACTTTTTGGGTTAAAAAGGTGTTCACGGATGACATCCTTATCGGCCAAACGGGTTATGTAGGGAAGAGAGCGGTCATTGATTGTATCAAGAGCCATGAGTGACCATTTATCCGTGTAGACACAAGTTCCTCGGTTGGGAATTCCTAACACTTGAGCAAAGTTGCTTAAGGTGATGGTGTAGTCGTTTTGGTTGATTCTAAACCTAAGACAAAATTCATCATCGTCTTCATCACTAAAACCGGTCACACTAGCATAGAATTCTAACACAAACCTAGGACAAATTGGTTCATCGATGTCAAGAAGACAATCGAATTGAATGGCGGCTAGTTCTTCACGAAGATTGGTATTTTCAAGGAAGGATGAGTGAATGGTTCTACCCTCATGGAAATACCTTGATTCTAGACTCTTAAATATTTCTACTTGTTCCTTGGTAAGTCCTTTGGTTTTGTGGTGTTTGGGAATGTAGTTAAGGGTGTCTTTGTGATCATAGAATCTTGCGGCTACCATGGTTATTCCTAAGGAAAATAAAAAAATTAGAATAAATTTTAACGTTTTTGGTTCTAGTGTGTGCCTACATGAAAACAATTTGGAGTTGCGGTTATCTCGACTCATTTTATGCACAAAAATGGTTTTAGTGGGGTGTTTGGTAAATACCATGAGATAACCCAAATGCTCTTAATTTAATGTGGCTTCATTTGAATATACCCGGGAGTGCATATTAGTTATGCAATACCTTTAGTATTCAAGAGCATGCAAGTGATGAAAATTTAACGTTTCTATTTGTATTAGCAATGAGAAAAAAAATTGTTTTCCTACAAGTGAGAAGCTTTTCAAAAAGAAACTTTTGACATGGGGTGTTTGGTTGTTTGAATAAGGCCTTATATTCATTATCTATCAATTAGTGGGAAACATGATTTGTTTATGCAATATGATAATGTAGTACCTAATTTCAATGACTAGTTATGCAATTTGCCAATTGAATTCATATTTGGTATAAAAGC
This sequence comes from Chrysanthemum lavandulifolium, assembly GCA_022545495.1. Lineage (NCBI taxonomy): Eukaryota > Viridiplantae > Streptophyta > Magnoliopsida > Asterales > Asteraceae > Chrysanthemum > Chrysanthemum lavandulifolium. The sequence goes on along the minus strand of CM040245.1, from coordinate 243,539,311 downwards.
ATACATAAAACCCCATGTAATGATTTGTGATAGTTTTGTGCATAAATAAGAATCCTAGACTCGAATTAAGAGATGAAATGTAGTTAGGATACTTACAATGATGTTATCTTGATGATTAGTGAGTGGGAAGATGACAATAATGAGCTTGGTTTAAGTTTTACACGTTTTGGTAAAGTGGGTTGTGAGGAAGAGGATGTTATGTATATAGCGGTTTTGTACATAGACACCACGGACGGATGGCACCAAATATTTGGTTCCGTCCGTGTTGTCGTTTGGTGCCGTAGCTCTGATGCGAATACAAGGCAAAATTGTTTTGGTTTGACTATTCTAATGTTTTAGGCTATGTTTATCCTACATGTTTGGTTCCATTAACCCTAAACCAAGTCTAAGAAGATTAAAGGTTCTCGTTTAAGAGGTTTAGTTAAGATGTCGGCAATGTTGTCTTGGAGGATACTTTCTCGATTGAAATGTTACCTTTTGAACATTGTCGCGAAGAAAGTGATGACAATTTCAATGTGTTTTGTACGAGCATGTTGAGCAGGATTCTTCTTTGAGATCGATGGCTCCTTTGTTGTCATAAAGTATCACAATGTCGTTGAGATGAATTCCGTATTCTCGAGAGCTTGCTTCATCCAAAGAGCTTGTTGACATGCTTTTCGGTGAGGCGTATTCAACTTGATGGTAGAGATGGCTAAAGTCGTTTGCTTCTTTGCAAACCATGAGGTGAGACAATGTCCAACAAAAGTTCAAATACCACTTGTACTTTTCTATCGACATAATCACCGGCATGATCCGGTCGGCATACACTATGGTTTCTATACCCGTTCCTTTGGGATACCATAATCCTAAACACGTTGTTCCCTTAATATATCTAAAATCCTTTTAATGCTTCTAAGTGTGATGCCTTTGGGTTTTCTTGAAAGCGAGCACATAGACAAACACTAAACATAATGTCGGGTCTACTAGCCGTAAGATAGAGTAGGCTACCAATCATTCCTCTATATTTAGTGTTATCTACGGATTCACCTTCTTAGTCCTTGGTGAGTTTAGTGTCCAGGGACATGGGTGTTTTAGTTGGTTTGGAATCTTCAAGACCAAATTTCTTAAGCATGTCTTTTATATATTTAGATTGGTTAAAGAAAATACCATCTTCTAGTTGTTTAATTTGAAGTCCTAGAAAAAGTTTAACTCACCCATCATACTCATTTCAAACTCGTCATGCATGATTTTAGAGAAATCATCACATAGTTCTTGACAAGTTGATCCGAATATAATGTCATCAACGTATATTTGAACAATGATAATTTGTGATTCCTTTTTCTTAGTAAAAAGAGTATTATCTACTAATCCCATAGTATATTTGTTATCAATAAGAAAAGTCTTAAGACGGTCATACCAAGCTTTAGGTGCTTGTTTAAGGCCGTATAATGCTTTCTTGAGTTTGAAGACATGATGTGGTTTCTCAAAGTCGGTAAAACCGGGAGGTTGAGCAACATATACTTCTTCGTTAATAAACCCATTAAGGAAAGCACTTTTAACATCCATTTGAAATAATTTAAAGTCATAAGCACATGCATAAGCAAGTAATATTCTAATAGATTCAAGTCTAGCTACCGGTGCATAAGTTTCATCATAGTCAATTCCTTCTTGTTGATTATAACCTTGTGCAACAAGCCTAGCTTTGTTTCTAGATACTACACCATTTTCGTCCATTTTGTTTTGAAAGACCCATTTTGTTCCAATTAGAGTTTGATCTTTGGGTTTTGGAACTAGTTTCCAAACATCTTTTCTAACAAATTGGTTTAATTCTTCTTGCATGGCAATTACCCATGATTCATCTTTTATTGCTTCATTTATGGTTTTGGTTCAATGGTGGATACAAAACAAAATGATTACTTTGATTTTGGGCTTGTGACCTTAAGGTTCTTTGATTAAGTTGTCCTATGACCTTTTCTAATGGATGACTTTTAGATTCTTTGATGTTGACAATTTCCTTATTTGATGGTTCATCTTCCTTGTTATTATTAATTTGACTTTCTATTATTTGACTTTCAACTAAGTCATCATCTACCAAAGGTGATGTCTTAGAGGAGGTGGACTTTTCGTCAAATGTTATGTTCAACGATTCCTCGACTATCATTGTTTCTTTATTTAGGACAATGTAAGCTTTACTAGTTTGAGAGTAACCAAGAAATACACCTTCATAAGACTTTGGGTCAAACTTGGTGAGATAATCCTTAGTATTAAGAATAAAGCATTTACAACCAAAGACTCTAAAATATCCTAATGTTGGCTTTTACCTTTATAAAGTTCATATGGTGTTTTGTTTAGGAAAGGACGTATTAAGACTCTATTTAAAATATATGTAGAAGTGTCAGCGTTACACCAAAACTTTTGAGGAATGTTTTGTTCATTAAGCATTGTTCTACTCATTTCTTGAATTGTTCTATTTTCGTTCTACTACTCCATTTGATTGAGGTGTTAGTGGGCGGAAAAGTTATGTGTTATACCATTTGTATCACAAAATTTCCAAATTGAGTTTCGTTGTCAAATTCACGACCATGATCCGTTCGGATCGACACAATTTGACACCTAGAAGATTTTGAATTTTCTTGCTAAGTATTTCAAATTTATCAAAAGCTTCATTTTGGTTTTCAAAATAACGTCCAAGTAAACCTTGAGTAATCATCTACAATGACCAAAGTGTATAAGTTGCCACCATAGCTTCTTATAGCGGATGGTCCAAACAAGTCCATATGTAATAATTCTAGACACTTAGATGTGGACACCATATTTTTAGATTTGTGGCTACTATGTGTTTGTTTACCAATTTTGCAAGCGTCGCAAAAGTGTTGGTCATATTTTAGTTTTGGTAAATTCCTAACCAACTCTTTTGAAGATAGGTTTTGTATAAGTCTCATATTAGCGTGACCTAGCGTCTATGCCAAAGAGATGAGCTATCGTCTAATGTTGTTAAGCAAAGTTTGTCATTATATGTTTTATCTATTTTCATGACGTATATGTTATTTTCCTAACTCCTTTAGCTATGGTGATACCATCTTTTAGTATTTTACTACCATTTTCATCAAATAGTACTTTATACTTTTTATCACATAGTTGGCTAATACTAAGTAGATTAAATCCTAACCTATCCACATGAGCAACATTTTCAATAGTTAGAGAGTTATGAGCAATCGTACCTTTGCCAATGATTTTGCTTTTGAGATTGCTACGAAAGTGACATTACCTCCGTCATACTCTTGGTATGATGAGAAGAGACTTTGTTGCCGTCATGTGTCGTGAGCATCCACTATCTTTTATCCATTCATCGGGTTCCAATCCAACTTTCAAGCATACCTAAAAGCAAATAACTCAAACATTTGGTCCCCAATATCTCATGGGTCCGTTTGGGTTAAACATACCATTATTTGATTCATGTATGGAAATGATGGGTAAGAGTTCCATGGCATGTAATCGGAGTTTGATATGGTCTAGGAAAACTTTGATTCCAACCGTTGTGTTGGTAGTTAGGTTGAACGTTGTGGTTGCTCTTAGGAAAGGCGTTTGGCAAAGAAGTTTTATATCGTTGTTGAGTAGTTTTGATCTAAATTCATTTTAACAAGTCCTACTCGATATAATAGCTGGTTTTAGTTTAACATTATCATTGGTTTTCTTTGTTACTTTAACAAATTCGATGCGGTCCGTATTGCGAACATTACATTACTGTTTGAAGTACCAGCGGTACCATTTTGCTGTGGACGGAACCCTTATTTTGGTTCCGTCGGTCCGTCTTTATCTCTTGACAATTTTGAGAATGTTAGTCCTTTTCGGCCGTTTTTTTTGACTCTTTGGAATTAATACTTCATTAAAACCTAGCCCATTCATGTCTCACGGTGTTTTATGGATTTTAACTATTTCATCGGCAAGGCGATGTTTTGTTAAACCTTTTAAACTTAGAATTATTTTCTATTAGAACTTCTTGTGTGAGCTTTAGTTTTCTATTTCAAGATTAAGCTCTTGACATGATTTACAATCATCGTCATTTGCTTTTCCTTTTTCAAGTCGTTTTGCTTTTCTTTTAACTCATATACCTCATTTTCCAAAAACTCCTTTTGGTTTTAGAAATTTATTTTTAGTTATGATTTTTAGACTTAGCTCACACAATTGATTATATTGTTTTGCAAGGTGTCATCATCTATAGAAGAATAAGAAGAGTCGGAAAGTACCTCATTTGACTCATGTGCCATTAGGCGATCTCTTCCTTGCTTGATTCTTCATCGTCTTCACTATCACTCCAAGCACCACTTACAAAAGCTCGTTGAGTTTTGCTTTTAGGTGGCTTGGGACATTCTCTATGAGATGACTTGCATCACCACATCTAAAACACTTTCTTTCACCTTTACTCTTCTTATCATCCCGATCTTTTTGAATGGCTTCTTTTCTTCTCGAGGTTGTCTTACAAACTTTCCTCTTCTTCTAAAGAACTTCTTGAAATCTCTAACGGCCATGGCATACTCCTCATCTTCACTACGGAACAAGATTCATCATCATCGCTTGATTCCGCCTTTGCTTTTAGAGCAGCGGTTTGATCTTCTCCTTTCTTCCTTTGATGATCTCCGAATCTTTCTCCATTACCATTTCGTGAACTTTGAGGTTGCCAATTAGCTCGTCTAGTGACATTATTGAGAGATCTTTTGATTCTTCAATAGCGGTCACTTTAGCTCTCCATTTGGGATGGAGTGCTCTAAGAAATTTCGACAAAGTTCTTACTACGAAAAGATTCATCAAGTGCTTTAAGTGATGTAATGATAGTGTTAAAACGAGCAAAGCCACAATCAATGGTTTCATCTTTAGGGATAACAAATTGTTCATATTGTTGAACAAGAAGATCAATTTTGTTATCCTTGACTTGTGAATTACCTTGATGTGTAACAATTAAAGATTCCCAAATATCTTTGGCGGTTTCACACATAAAAATTCTTTCATATTCTTTTCTAGGTAAAGCATTATAAAGCATCATTTTAGCTTCATTATTTTTAGCAACTAATTTCTTTTGTTCATCAACGGAAATATCCTTTGTTGTAGAACTAAAATCTCCTTTAACAATAATAAACCAAAGATCTATATCTTTTGATTTTACATATGTTTCAAAACGGTTTTTCAATAGATAAATCCATTGGTTTCAAAGAGTGGTGGTCTTTGCATAGATTGCCCTTCTTTAAAGTTTCGAGAATCCATGGATCGTTTCAAGTTTATAAAATACAAGTTATTTTAGAAATTCTTGAGCAACGAGGCTCTGGTACCAATTGTAGAAAACTAGAAGGGGGTTGAATAGTTTACCAATTAAAACTTTGTTTTGAAACTTATTGAAAGATCAATTGATATTGATCTTGAGTATGTTAATGAAATATGCAAGCAATGTGTAATAAGTAAATAAGGAAAGAGATGATCAAACCACAACAAGTTGTTTATAGTGGTTGACCTACAAGGACTCTTTTTCCTTGCCCTACTCCACTCCCGAGTCTCACACTCGATAGTTTAACTTCACTAGTCAACAAGCTCCTTTCACCGTGGAGAAAACCTTTACACTTCGCTTAAAATTTTTCCGACACTAAGCTAGATGTCGAGTTCTTTCCAAGGGTACAACTACTCCCACACACAATGTATTTTGAGGACTAAAATACTAACCACTCACACTCACAAGATTATGATGGTTTGATACAACAATGAAGTATGGATCAACACTAGATCATACAACACTAAACAAACAAGACTTCCAACTTCTCGTTGAAGCTTGAATATGACTTGATCTTCTTTGCTACAAAATAGATCACTAATATGATATGAAGCCGAGTTAGAAAGGTTAGAGAAGATATGTATGAAAGTATGTTAGAAAAGGATGAAAAACTACTTGGCTTCGCATTGCTATTTATAGCCAAAATGGACGAGGGCGTCCACGGACGGCGGACCCTTAAAGGGTTCCGCCGTGTACCATTTTAGTACCGCGGCGGGTCGGCAGACCAAGATATCAAATCTTGCCAAAGTCAACTCTATCTAAGTGAGATTGTGCAAGATATGAAGAGTACAAATCTTTACAAAATATCTAATGGAATCTTCAATGATTTCCATGATGTAATACATGATGTCAAATGTTGTATTACTATTTATAGAAATATGCAAATGCTTAAGTAGTGTTTGGTTTTAAGAACCTAACACATTCTACAAACTACTATCATACATAATGATTAGAGTCATATCAAGATGTTACTAATCATAAATGTAAATGCTTGAATGATGAATATATTGTTTGAGAAAGCTTGTTTTAATATCTAATAAACTTGACAAGCTTTAAGCTTTTATAAATTAAATTTACTTTTGTCGTTAACAAAACTTAGGCAAAGATCAAAAATATAAATAACGTTTAATAACGATATTTGTATTAACACCTTGGAAACTAATCGCCTCCAAACAGTCCCAACAGTAATAGGACGGATACCCCCTCCTGGTTTGACTAAGGGTGTGAAAGGAGCACTAGCAATGTACTCCCCCAACACCCTCGGGCATTTACCAGCAAGAAAAAGGTTCACCACTTGGGTGATAGAAGCGACCAACTCGTCAGAAATAGCCGCAACCGCACCATTTAAACAATCCAAAAGGTGTTGGGCACGCAACCCATCCCGTCCACATGAAGTACCACGAGGGAAACTCTTGATCATGTTAAGAACCGTAGCATGAGATGCGGTAAGGTGATGATGATCAATAGGAATATCAGGTAAGAGAAGAGCCGACTGGAAAAGGGGTGCTTAGCTTTTAAGTCTTCAAGAGTAGAAACATCATATGGTGCAATACAGAAGACGAAAGAACTCGACCCTTGACGATATAATGACCATCACAAATCTTCCTCTTACATTGCTTGACATTGCGGTCACCCAAATCCAAGCTATTATCATCAATATTAGGCCATGGTGGGGATGGTTTCGGCTAAAACCTCACGCACAACACGCAAAGCGCCACCGGGGTGCCCATACATGAATAGCATTAACAATATACTCTTCCTGGCGTTGACGCTTAGTGGCCGACCTACACTCTTGATTACTCCTCGGGCAAATAGTTTTAAGGAGACAAAGAGGCAAGACTAACAAACCAACCCAACAAGAAATGTCATCGGTAGCGAGATCACCTTATCAAGAGCTCTTTTCAAAGCACGAGAGAATTCAAAGCGACATTTGGGGATGGATTTGACAGTCCGCAACCCCTTAGAGAATAAAGTATCAAGAAGAGGTAAATCGAAACCACCAAGCTCGTCTGAAACCAAATCCTCAACAAGGGCAACATGAGAGGGAACCTGTGGTTTGGTGAGATCATATAGCACGAACCGAACAATACCATCACCACAATCAGGAGGAGACACAAAATCAGACCCCGCACCATGACGACACTTAGTCCGGAAGGTGTGCGTTTTGAAACAACCGCCACATAACCACAAACCCACACGCTTAAGGGTAACCTCAGCCCTTTAAAAAATAGCCAAATCCGACAAAAAAGAATGCCTAGTGATAGCTTGAGCCTCCCCACTAAAGTGCCGGTCGCGAAGATGAGTGATCAAAGAGGTTTTAGTAAGCCCATTTCCACCACCATCCCGACATCCACTAAGACCCAAAAAGGGACAGTGAAACCTAACAGCAGGCATAGAAAACTCCAAACAACAAAAGGCCCCACAGTGTCAACCAAACCCCACGACAAAACCCTACTGTTTTGAATACCAGGCAACCAAAGCAACAACCAAAAAGCAATGTAGAAGATCACGATAAACCTCAACAAATGTTTAGGGATGCATAACCACAACCATTCAAACTTGATGTGTCGAATACCAAGCAGCCTACAACAACCTGAAAGCAATGTAGAAGATCACCGCAAACCCAACAACTGTTTAGAGATGCGCAACCACAACCATTCAAACTGGAAAAATGTGTCGATATGAAAACCCTAACCACAACTTCGAATGAGGGCACCTGATCGAACAAAGGACCTGTAATAGATTCGGCAAACCGAAAGGGGACCCACCCTGCTAGGAGAATCAAACCAGCAGCAAAATCTCGAGGCAATAAAAGGTTTTCAAATTGAAACCCTAAGCAATCACGTAAGAAAAGAAAAAAACGGAAGAAAGAAGCAGAAAAAGGTGAATATATACAAGGAACCAATCATGTAAGCATGATGAGATCAAGGGATAAAACAACCCATTCAACAGAGATGTTGAAGATTGATTAACAGCCGTGAAAGGAAGAAAACGATCTAAGCATTGCCTCAATCGCTAATTATTATTATTATTATTATTATTATTATTATTATTATTATTATTATTATTATTATTATTATTATTATTATTATTATTATTATTATTATTATTATTATTATTATTATTATTATTACTATTATTATTATTATTATTATATTATTATGACAATACTAATAACTCGGCCAATTTGTCGAACAGAGCCGAGTTACTAACGGGTGCACCAGAGGAGAAACAAATATATGTTGGTCAAGTATCTAGTAATGTGTCATTGTGTGTTTGTGCATGTGTTTTGCATTGTGCGTGTGAGTTGCGTTAAAGAAGCTATCGATTTTTTTTCTTGGTAAAGGCAATATTGGGCTGTTGGTAAAAACATATACAAATAGGCTAGTCCATTTCAGAGTATAAGTGTAATTATTTTTATTTTATTTTTTTTAGTTTTGTAATTTTTATTAAATGTTAGTTGTATATTTATTTAATGTATAAAAATATGTTTTTGTGAAAAAAATTAATAGCGGTGGGTTCCAAAAAGATTGTTTTATGGGATGTTATGATAAGGGGTGATTTTGGGATGTTAGTGCTAAAATGTTAAAGGGCGCTAAGGCTGAACAGAGTGGATATCAACTCATGCTCAAGGTGAGTGACTCATGAGTGAGTTGCCAAAACACATATCCCAACTCACGGTGCAAAATGTAAATTACGGTGAGTTATTCACCATGGTATTAAAGCTGACAAACATGCCCCATTCCCAAAATTAATTATTTTTTATTTGTTTTGTAAGTGTGTGTGAGGTATTTAGTGGAATATATTTTTATAAAATATATATTTTAATGAAAGGTAAGAGGAATGTAACAAAAACAGATGTATGATGAGTGAGAGTGAGTGGAAATGAGAGGAGAGAGAAACTGATGTGGCATGAGAGAGTTACCACCTTTTAGTCTAAGATGACAGTCCTTTTTTGTTTTGTTGTTATGACACCTTAGAGCATTCGTAATGTGGTACTTGATCAAAAGCTTTTTACTATTGCATGGAATGACTTTTTAAAACATTTGGAAGAATGACTTTGCTGGTGCCAAGCGGTTGAAAGAAATCGTTTTTTACTTGCAAGTATTGTAATAAATGCATCAAGTCATCACAACTTTAGTCATTTATTGTCAACTTTAGCATTTATTGCGGACATCTACAATGCATCAAGTCTTTAAGACTTGATGTATTTAATGCATTAAATGCATAAGACATTTAATGATCAAAACTTGGAAGAATGACTTGAGCTCTACCAAGTCTTTGCACAAAAGTTCTTCAAAAAGCTTTATTTGCAATGCCAAAACCTTTATAAAAGACTCTTTAAAATAGTAAAAAGCTTTTAACTATTTGAGCCATTGTAGATGCTTTTAGAGCATCCACGATGTAAAAGTCTTTAATAACTTTTTGCATTTAATGCATACATTTTTTAGTGTAGTTGCATTAAATGCATAAGTCATTAATGACTAACATGCGCAATCATCAAATGGTTAAAAACTTTTTAGTATTCTAAAAGGTCTTTTGAAATGATTTTTTGCATTGCAATGAAAGCTTTTTGAAAATCTTTTCTTCAAAGACTTGGTATACCTCAAGTCTTTAATCCAAGCTTTGACTATTAAATGTCATACGCATTAAATGCATCAAGTTTTAAAAACTTGATGTATTGTAGATGCTCATAGGTTTTGGTAAAAGCTTGGTGTATGTCAAATCTTTTGTGAAAAGCTTTTGAAAAACCTCATGTTACAATGCAAAAAAGCTTTTCCAAAAGCTTTATAAAATAGTAAAAAGCTTTTCATGGTCTATGCATTGTGGATACTCTTTTAGCTTCTTAGGCATCCACAATGTTTCAAGTCTTTAATGACTTGAAGCATTAAATGCATAAATTTTCTAATTAATTTATATTATCAAAAATTAATTTTGTAAACCTCTAAGGGCATGCTTGGTTGGGGTTATGAGGGTAAGGAATGAGAAAGATAATGAAAAAAGGTGGTTGATGGAATATAATGCAATGACACCCAATAATGAATAATGGGACATTACCCAATAAATTAAGGGAATATTTTCCTTTCCCAACTATTATCATTACATTTATTTTTGAACCAAGCACCGTCTTTCAAAAGGTAAGTCTGAATAAACCAAGATTAATGCATTGCTCATGCATTCTTGTACTTTAAAAAAGCTATTGCTGATTAATGACATAAAGTGACATAAAGATACCCTCTTTTTTTACAAGGTCAAACATTTGTCCTCGTTTATTATTTCTCTTCACCCGAATCATAAAACCTCAACCCGCATTTATAACAGGTACTTTCGTTTTTCAGTTTTCTCATTTACTTCTACACTAATTTGATATCCCATATAAACTTATTATAGCTCAATTAGTTAACAATTCATGAGGGCTGTTCATCTTTTGTATTACGCACATAAGGTGTTCGATGACATCCCTCAGTTATGATATTACTTAAAATATGCTTTTATGATGCACATACAGTGTTTGATGTTATGCATCTACGAAACATGTGAGATAATGAGTATAAAATGTTGAAAAAGATTAATATAAATCGTTATATAAAAAAAGTAGTCGAGGATACGAAATGACTAATTATTTATGTTCTTGTTAAGTGTCACATATCTTGTTTTACTTTAGTTAAATCTTTAATAAAGAAGATGTCGTAAGGTGCACAAACGGCGGCTCCAAAACTTACTTTTCTTTAGTTGTAAATGAAGTAGGCAAACACAAATTAAGATGTCATTGCTATGATGTTTCGCTAATTTGTGTGGTAAAGCAAAACCAAGCGAAATTAGTGATCATGTCCAAGTGCAGGCTAAATTCAGCTTGAAAGTTTGATTTGCTATATGCCGACTTTAGTCCCATTTGTCCTTTAACGTTTGATTTGGATGTTTTTATATTTATTGGTGTGTTAAGGTCTTTGTTGGTTTGTATGGATCAAGTATGTATGGTTTGTGATATCAGTGAACAAGTAACAATAAGAATGGTGAGATTTATAATGGAAGAAAATACTTTAATTGATAGGGAATTACAAAGCTTGAACTGATGACAATAAACATACTACTACCTCCTATTTATACTACTGAATACATAATAACAGAATTGATAGTGGGAGCAGAAAGACTAGGTATTCCTCCTCCTTATTTGAAGACCACTTTCTACTCTTCCAAACAAAACGGAACTGAACAAACGTGCAGAAGACTTATTTTTTTACCTGTTGTTGGACCTCATAAAGACTAGGCTGACTTTGGGTCATTATCTTAGATTATAATGGGTCTGGACCAGCCCAAGTCCAGTTTATAATCCACAATCTCCCCCCTAAACTGGACCAATCTCGGTGTCAGTCAAACTGAGTTTGCTTCACATCTCAATAAAATTTACCAGTGCCAATGCCTTAGTGAATAAATCTGCTCGCTGATCTTTTGTGTTAACATGTTCCACTATGATCTTCCCTTGTTCAACACACTCCCTTAAGAAGTGAAAACGAATGTTAACAAACAGAGTGATTGGCTCAACGTGTTGACCTGTTAGTTCCTTCACGAGATTTGCAAGCCAAATAGCCTGACATGCTGCTGATGTTGCTGCCATAAACTCAGCTTCACAAGAAGATAAAGCAACCGTCTTTTTCTTCTGAGATTGCCATGTAATTGCATTCCTTCCAAGGTAGAAAATCATATCGCTCGTACTTTTACCACCGACCGCGTCACCACCATGAGCACTATCAGTAAACCCAACTAAATATTTGAATTCTGATCCTTTCTCATAATTAAGCCCATAATCAAGAGTGCCTCTAATATATCTCGAATCGTTTCACAACTTGAAAGTGCAAAGTTGTCGGTTTTTCCATAAAGCGACTTGCTATCCCTACTGAATCGACAAGTCTGGGCGAGTGTGAGTTAAGTACCTTAAGCATCCAACCAATTGCTGTATTCAGTAGAGTCGATCTCTTCACCACCTTCATCGTTGTCGACCTTCAACTTAGGTTCCATGGGACTTTTTTCCGGTAGCAATATTGCATTCCAAACTGCTCCAAAATCTTCTTTGCATAACATGTTTGTCGCAAAGCTATTCCCCACTTCTTTTGCGAAACTTCAATTCCAAGGTAATAAGCTAATAATCCCAGGCCACTCATTTCGAATTCATTCTTCATTTGCTCCTTGAATTCGATAATGTCTTGTGTGTGTGACCCGGAAATAATTAAGTCATCTACATAAACTCCAACAATAAGAGTTTTACCTAAATGCACATTCCAAGCTCGAGGTGCTTGTTTTAAACCATTAAGAGCTTTGAAAAGTTTAAGCACTTTATCGCCTTGACCCTTCTTGACGTACCCTTCTGGTTGAGTGACATAAACCTCCTCCTCGAGATCTCCATTGAGGAAGGCTGACTTGACATCTAAATGGTGCACACTCCACCCATATTGAGATGCTAAGGCAAGAATAAGCCTTATGGTGTGGAGTCTAGCTACGGGTGCGAAAACCTCATCATAATCAACCCCCTGTTTTTGCACATACCCTTTCACGACAAGACATGCTTTATACTTAACCACATTTCCCATGTTGTCTTTCTTTACCTTATAGACCCATTTCAAACCGATTGCTCTTTTACCCGGTGGCAAATCAGTGGGTTCCCATGTCATGCTCTTTTCGATCGTGTCCAACTCAGCTTCCATAGCTTCCTGCCATGCCTTGTGTGCCACTGCTTCTTCAAATGTTGAGGGCTGATCTGTTTCACCATCATCAATTCTTCAGTTCAAGTGTCACTTCATGAGTTCTAGCATAAATATCGTTTAAGGGCGAAACCCTTTGGGTCTAGTAGCATTTGGGGAGTTACTTGAATGTGTGGAGGACGAGGAAAAGGGGTCAAGGGCTGTAATATTTGGGTGCTGAATCAGCTTGCACATCTTGAGGATAAGGTTGTCCGAGAACACATTTTCAAATTCGGGATTTTCTGGTTGATTATGTGTGGTTTCGGGGTTGTTTTGTGGGGTTTCTGATGGTATTTCGGTATGTGGTTTGATTATTGTAAAGGTGTTACTCTTGGTCTCTCTTCCTCAATACCTATACACCAGCCCCAACCTTCTTTTCATCAAACAAAACATCACGACTAACCCGCAACTTCATGTCTTGTGGGTCATATAACCGGTTTCCTTTTGTTCCATCTTCAACTCCAAAGTACACCATCTTTTGCGCGATCGTCAAGTTTTTTAAATGACCACCTGTACATTTAGGAAAAACAACACAACCAAAAGTCCTTAAATGTTCAAGATTTGGTTTTTACCATACCAAGCTTCATACGGAGTGATGTCGGAAGTGACTTTGATGGTAAGCAGTTAAGAAGATAGATCTGCGTGTCTAACGGCTTCACCCAGAACTCTCTGGTACATTTCTTCCTTTGAGAAGGCTCCTTGTCATCTCCATTACGGTTCGGTTTAGCCTCTCCACAACTCTGTTTTGTTGGGGCGAATAAGGGGCTGTCAAATGCCTTGTAATACCATTTTCTTCACAGAACTTTGCAAATTATTTTGATGTGAACTCTCCCCCACGGTCGGTACGAAGTGTTGTTATTTTATAACCTGAGCTCTCTTCGATCATCTTCTTGTATCGTTTGAATGCATCAAAAGCTTCAAACTTTCCAGAGAGCGTATACACCCATGACCACCTGCTGAAATCATCAACCAAAAGCAGAAAATACTTATTCCCTCCAACAGTCGTGGGTGTGATCGGACCACACAAATCAGCATGTACAAGCTCGAGATGTTTTTTAGCCCGAAACACCGCTTGTTCAGGGAATGGGATTCGGGTTTGCTTTGCTAAGACACACCCTTCACACACCTGATTTGGGTGAGTAATCATAGGAACACCTGAGGCCATATTCTTTTCAACCAATCTTCTTAGCGAGTAAAAGTTCACATGCCTGAGTCTTGAATGCCATAACCAAGAAGGTTCTTCTTCTGTTGTAAGAAGACAAGTCGGGTGACCCGTCTTTAAAAAGGTTTTATATAAACAACCCGGAGATCTTTTCACCCTTAGCATAAGGGTTTTGTTTCTGTCAAACATCTTTAACAAATTCCCGTCTAATTCAACCCGATACCCCACTTCCGTCATTTGCCCGAGACTAATAATGTTACTTTTTAAGCTTGGAATAAAGTATACCTCATTAAGGAGTCGTTGATAACCATTTTTGCAATCGAATAAAGTCGATCCTTTTCCCACAATAGCTACAGTCAAACCATCTCCAAACTTGAATCGACCCGAAACACTTTCATCTAGCTCGTGGAACTTTGAACGATCTCCAGTCATGTGATTGCTAGCACCATTGTCGAGATACCACACATCCGACTGAAAACTCGAAGTTCCCCTGATGCATGAAGGTTCACAGTTATATTCTCCTGTAGAAATAGTTCACCTGGTACATGTTCTTCATCAGCAGTTTGAGTGAGGTTCGCTTCTTCAGCTTGCTTTTTTTCCGGGCATTCAGACACATAATGACCAAACTCGTCACAAGCAAAACATTTTATCTTGCTTTTGTCTTTACGCCATGCTTCTGATCATTCCAGTTTGTTTTGAAATCATGGCCATCACCTCGACCACGACCACATCTGCGACCTCGGCCTCGTCCCGACCCGGCTACCAGAACCTCCTCTTCCTCTTGGAGCATTAGACGAGTCCCTCTCGTCGGTTTTCTTGGATCGCGCTGACCACTCGGCGTGAGTGAGCGATAGCGATTGTTCCCCTGTCGATCTCCATAGCCTCGAAGTCTCTCCTCATGGGTCTTAAGACGACCCACTACCTCTTCCACTGTCATGCTCTTTAAATCCCCAAACTGTTCAATCGACGTTACGATTTGCATAAACCGTATCGGAACAGCCCGGAGAAACTTCTTCACCACCGTAATCTCCTCGATCGTGTCACCTAGAGATCGAATACCCGTCACAATGGTATTCAATCTCATCGCAAACTCATCCACTGATTCACTGTCTTTCATACGGATCACCTCAAAATCACTTCTCAAGGTTTGAACTTTAGCCTCTTTTACCCATTCGGCTCCCATGTGCATCGTCCGAAGCGTCTCCCACGCTTCCTTGGCCGTATCATTATCGGCTAACATCAGTAACACATCTTCTGGAATAGCCTGATAAATAGCGGCTAGAGCCATCCGATCTTGCCGTTCTTCAACTTCTTCGCGTTGAGTGGCATCCCACACTCCTTGTGCTTGCAAATTCACCCGCATTTTAATTGCCCACACAGAGTAGTTCGCCTTTGTGAGCATTGGATAACGAAGAGTGACAGTACCCTCTTTTCCGGTCCCTTGAACTTCATCACGAGTCGAAGGCGATGAGCTTACTACCATGGTTGTTTTGGCATGCACTTAACCATACACTAACACAAGCTCTTGATACCACTTGTTGGTTTATATGGATCAAGTATGTATGGTTTGTGATATACAGTGAACAAGTAACAATAAGAATGGTGAGATTTATAATGGAAGAAAATACTTTAATTGATGGGGAATTACAAAGCTTGAACGATGACAATAAACATACTACTACCTCCTATTTATACTACACGATTACATAATAATGAATTGATGGTGGGAGCAGAAAGACTAGGTATTCCTCCTCCTTATTTGAAGACCACTTCTCTACTCTTCCAAATAAAGCAGGAACCGAACAAAACGTCTGGAAGACTTATTCCTTACCTGTTGTTGGACCTCATAAAGACTAGGTGACTTTGGGTCATTATCTTAGATTATAATGGGTCTGGACCAGCCCAAGTCCGGTTTATAATCCACAGTCTTGTGTACATCAGTATGTATGATTATCCTAAGTGTTTATAGTCTGAAAATTGTTTCAGATCTTTTGGGATTACTTTTCCCGTGGTTAGTGAAATTGTATCTCTCGTTCAACTCTTATGTTTAATTAGCTGTCGCATTTCGACATAGTGTACTCATTTAATATTGCACCTTTCTTTTACGAGGTTGTAAAGAATAGGAATAATGTGAGTGTTTGAAATAATGTTTGCGGTAGGAAAGCGAAACTTGTGAAGTAGATCAAGATGGCAACAAATTACGCTTCTAATTGCTTTTGTGGTATGTGCTCTAAGGTTTCTTTGCTTGAGTGATATAAACTAGCTTCCAGTATAAACTTGTAACTTCTACTTTTATGTAGTCATTGCTCGATATTGTTCTTTTGTATACTCATTTCTTGCTTGCGAAAAGTCTGAAGAATGTAGTGTACTAACTCCTTGAAACTTTGGTATTCTAATTGAAGCTACTGTGATTACTCTCTACTTCTTCAGGATTCATAGTTTTATGCTACTATCGATAGATCCATTTTTCTCTGGGAGAATAGGTTTAGTTCCATTGTTCTCATTGCTGGTAGAAAGGCATGAACTTTTTTAATCTGTTGTTAAAAACTTTGTAGTCGATTTGTACAGGTCTTGTATAATCTCCGAGGATCTTATATGACCAAACAACCATCATGCCATCATCATCAAGAATACGAAAAAGAAAACAATGAAGAGTTTGTTGAACCTCAAATAATCGATATTGATAAAATGAATAGGTTACTTAAATTCTGAGTTTTGATCCTATATATAATGATTGAAGCGGTGTCTTCAAAAGACATACCGGTTCATATAATAACCGTTGCAATGTTTTCCTAAACCTAATAACCGTTCCTCTTATATCGCATCATAATGGGTTTGTTTGGGGCTTGGCCCAAACCGAAAAATAGCGAGCCTTTGTTTGTTTTGGCGCAGACATTAAGCAGCTCAACAAATACCTCTCTAATGTCGAGATGCCAAAAACCTTCTTCTTTGTGAATCTTCTGTAATTCCTTTCATCTTGAGACTCTCACAGTCTTCTTCTTGAACCTTCGCGGTTGTTGTTCTTGCTTACGAATTCGAGACCATCACAGCCCCGCTTCATCGTTGAGACCATCACAGCCCCTTGTTGATCATATCGCATAACCTTTCATGATCAAATCTCCTGATCATTCAATCCATCACAGATTCTTCTCTTCTTTGCGGTTGCTTCACACAACTTGGCTTCACACCAATTTCTTCATGATTGCGTTTAAAAACAAACGCATGTTTGATTCTTGAATGATGATTGAATCATGAATTCTTGTTGTTGCTTGATCCTTCGGCTCACGATGCCCTTTGTTAAAAACTTTGTAGTCGATTTATACGGGTCTTGTATAATCTCCGGATCTTATATGACCAAACAACCATCATGCCATCATCATCAAGAATACAGAAAAAAGAAAACAATGAAGAGTTTTGTTGAACCCTCAAATAATCTGATATTGATAAAATGAATAGGGTTACTTAGAATTACAAAGTTTTGATCCTATATATAATGATTGAAACGGTGTCTTCAAAAGACATACCGGTTCATATAATAACCGTTGCAATGTTTTCCTAAACCTAATAACCGTTCCTCTTATAAATGCTTACATAATGGGTTTGTTTGGGGCTTGGCCCAAACAGGAAAATGTGAGCCTTTGTTTGTTTTTGGCGCGAGACATTAAGCGAGCTCCAACATCTGTGGACGTGGCGAGAGTTGTCTCACTCTACTTTGGCGTCTATTGGTGGCACTATGTAAATTTCACAATTTTATAATGGTAACAATATATGTTGCTTGGTAAAACAAAGTCATCACGTATTGGCTTAAGTTGATTGAAGTTAGTGGTTATGTTTCACCAAAGCGATTACATCGAAGCACCAACCAAACTTATTAGTGAAAATTCTCCTAAAGACACACTTCTATCTAGTTTGATAGATGTAAGATACTAATAGATGTGTTTTTCTTACATGAACCATAACTAAGATAAATAAGATATGTTAGGTGTTTTTGTACACAAGTAATGAAGACACTAATCTCGCCATTGCTTCAACCTCGAAGGACCAAACTTGCTCAACATAAAGTCTCTAACCGAATAGCGGTTAAGAGCGGTTAGTGGCAGTTATTTAACCGCCGAGTAGTTATAGAAGTTAGTTATAGAAAACGGTTGTAACTGCCAAAAACGGTTATCCTCTGAACCGTTGCAACGTTTGGGAAATGCCCTTTCGTTTAGTATAAATAGACCATGTAATGAATCATTTACAAGTTAGACGATTTAGTTATTCAAAGATCCATATTGTTATTGTTTGCATTTTCATATCGACTCAACCATTCATACGTAGGGACCAACATTTGGCATCAAGACCCTGTTTTATCTCGTTACACAATCACATACTCATCACCAGATTTCCTGTTTTAACGAGGCAACAATCAAAACCAGAACCTTGTTTTAACAAGACAGAACCAAAACTCAGAAATTGTTAACGAGATACATACCTAAACAAAAAACCTTAACGTTGGAAGAAGAGAACCAAAGCCAGAAAAACAAACACTGGTCTTTTGGTTCAGGAAGAAAGAAACATAAACTTTTGTTTCTGGAAGAAGTTTATACGCTTTTGTTTCAGGAGAAGGAGAAGAAAACGTTTTTCAAAAGAAAACGTTGTTACTTAGATAACTAGGACATAAGATAAGTCGTATACAACTTGTCTTTGTGTCGAAATTGCAAACGGAGAGGACACCATTCCATTGTGGTGTCGGTTTTTTTTTTTGTGAAGCATCAATACGCAACAACAAGAAAAAAGAAGGAGTTACGTAACCAAAAAAGAAAGACGCGTTAGAAGATACCTTGTATAGTTGACGGCATATACAAGAAGAGAAAAAAGGCGTTGCTTGAAGAGAAGAATAGACCGGTTAAGAAGAAAACAATCAAAGATTGTTTTTGGAAGATAGGCGTTAGCAACATAAGATATTAAACAAGAAACGCAACCTGATCAATTGTGTTTATTGTTGGAAAGAATACCGAAAGGTATTTTTGGTGAAGCATATACGGTGTGGAACAAAAGAAAAGGAAAGTGTTGAGGAACGCGAAAGGCAACGTAGGACAATTACCATTTGTTGGTAAAGAAGAAAGAACAAGTAAACTAACTTGTTTTGTTGAAAATACCGAAAGGTATTTTAGAAGAGATTGTGTTCGGAAAATAGCCAAGACCAAGAGTTCAAAGGCAAATCATTATTACATCGATACACAAGAAAGGAAAAAGACAACGTGGGGAAAGAAAGAAACGTAGTTGGTATCATACTCAAGTACCGACAAAAGTGGGAATACGACTGTGTTTAATACACAACAACGAGGTCACAAAATTCAAACTTGGATTTCTCTATTATACTTTTGATAGTATAGATAGTTATTTACATTACTAGGAAATCCCGAGGACTATATATTGATCCCGTACTATTAGATTCCCGGAAACTATTTTTCTGTTCCCGTAGTATTAAGTATACCATACTTAGTTAGAATTCCCATAGAAAGTGAAGATCATAAGAACTATCAATATGCCGGTGACGATGCAAGTGGCGTAACATCGCACCAAAACCCGTAACCCTATGACCTGATATCAATGCCCAAAACTCAAAGCCACAAACTACAGTTTGGACTATACAAATTAAGGTGATACTAGAAGCACAAGATTTATGGGAAGCAATAGAACCTAAGGCGATACACAAGTAGATGCTAAAAGGATATGGCAACAAGCGCCTTCCTATATCAAGCATTGACCAAGATGTGATCTTACAAGTAGCAAGTTGCGAAACAGACAAAGATTTATGGGATTCATTAAGAAAGAGACACGTTGGAGAAGAGAAAGTGCAACAAGCACGGTTACAATCATTGATGATCGGTTTGGACCCTTCAAATGAAGGAGGATGAAGCGGTGGATGCATTCTGACAAATGGATGGCTATGCCATAAAGGCAAAAGAATTAGGAAAACCATGGATGAATCACTTTTAGTTCGAAAACTATTAGATTCCACACCCGATAGGTTCATTCAAATAGTAGCATCCATAGAGCAGACGAGTGATCTCGATGACATTACGTTAGATGAGATCATTGGAAAACTTAAGGCATTCGAGAGAGAATAAAACTCCGAAGGGAGGACAAGTAGAAAGCCAAGATAACCTATTATTCGCACAAGGCGAAAACTCTAGAAATAAACGATTTACCAAATATAGGGTAGATCAAACAATTCACGAGGTGGCTGGCGAATAAGGAAATAGAGATAACTCGAATGGAGGAAACTCACCTCACAATAACAATAAAGGTGAGTGGGATAGAAAGAATTTGAAATGTTACAATTATGGAAACCCGGACATTTCGGAGAAATTGTAAAGTCCACCAACAACTCGGGAATAATCAAACCTTATCTTAGAAGACGATGAACCATCATTATTAATGGCGATACAAGAAACTGAAGAAGTCTTGTTAAATGAAGAACAAGTACACCCCCGAAAATATGCCACAACAGATGCTAGCATATGGTATTTAGATAATGGTGCAAGTAATCATATGACGGGCACCAAAGGCCATTTTAAAGATATTGACGAAAGCATCACTGGACGCGTTCGTTTTGGAGATGGATCGTATGTAGAGATAAAGGGTAGAGGTTCAATATTATTAGGATGTAGAGACTTACAACAGAAAATGATTTCGGATGTTTACTACATTCCAAACCTCAAAAGTAACATACTTAGTCCACTAGAACAAAAAGTGGATTTGGCTACACCGAATATGTGTGACGATATACATATAGTCACACATGTTATTTCGACCGTGTGTGACTAAAGGTCAGCGCGACCATAGGTACCCTATGGTCACGTGTTTGACTTTTTTAGTCTCTATTGCAAAGAGTAACCAAAACCGTAACATGTGTGACTAATTAGGTACAAATTTTGTTGGATTAATCCGTATTAGTGACCATAAACACTGTATAGTCACACAAAGCATGTTTGTTTTGGGTATTTAGTCACATACAATTAAGCATAAAGTGGCAAAAAGTGTTAATAAGTGTGACCATATGTTGTTTAAGGTTAAGAAATATGTCTTTTGTGTGACTATTGATCATCTAATGGCCACTTGAATTTTATGTTTGTGTGGCCTTTTCTAACATTTAGTCACACAAAGCATGTTTGTTTTGGGTATTTAGTCACATACAATTAATCATAAAGTGGCTAAAAGTGTTAATAAGTGTGACCATATGGTGTTTCAAGTGAAGAAAGGTGTCTTTGTGTGACTATTGATCATCCAATGGCCACATGAATTTTATGTTTGTGTGGCCTTTTCTAACATTTAGTCACACAAATCATGTTTGTTTTGGGTATTTAGTCACATACAATTAACCATAAAGTGGCTAAAAGTGTTAATAAGTGTGACCATATGGTGTTTTAAGTGAAGAAATGTGTGTTTTGTGTGACTATTGATCATCCAATGGCCACTTGAATTTTATGTTTGTGTGGCCTTTTCTAACATTTAGTCACACAAAGCACGTTTCTTTGGGTATTTAGTCACATCCAATTAATCATAAAGTGGCCAAAAGTGTTAATAAGTGTGACCATATGGTGTTTTAAGTGAAGAAATGTGTGTTTTGTGTGACTATTGATCATCCAATGGCCACTTGAATTTTATGTTTGTGTGGCCTTTTCTAACATTTAGTCACACAAAGCATGTTTCTTTTGGGTATTTAGTCACATTCAATTAATCATAAAGTGGCCAAAAGTGTTAATAAGTGTGACCATATGGTGTTTCAAGTGAAGAAATGTGTGTTTTGTGTGACTATTGATCATCCAATGGCCACATGAATTTTATGTTTGTGTGGCCTTTTCTAACATTTAGTCACACAAAGCACGTTTCTTTTGGGTATTTAGTCACATCCAATTAATCATAAAGTGGCCAAAAGTGTTAATAAGTGTGACCATATGGTGTTTTAAGTGAAGAAATGTGTGTTTTGTGTGACTATTGCTCATCCAATGGCCACATGAATTTTATGTTTGTGTGGCCTTTTCTAACATTTAGTCACGCAAAGCATGTTTCTTTTGGGTATTTAGTCACATGCAATTAACCATAAAGTGGCTAAAAGTGTTAATAAGTGTGACCATATGGTGTTTTAAGTGAAGAAATGTGTGTTTGTGTGACTATTGATCATCCAATGGCCACATGAATTTTATGTTTGTGTGGCCTTTTCTAACATTTAGTCACACAAAGCATGTTTCTTTTGGGTATTTAGTCACATACAAATTAAGCATAAAGTGGCCAAAAGTGTTAATAAGTGTGACCATATGGTGTTTTAAGTGAAGAAATGTGTGTTTTGTGTGACTATTGCTCATCCAATGGCCACATTAATTTTATGTTTGTGTGGCGCTTTCTAACATTTAGTCACGCATCGAATTAAGCAAGCTGTGACCAAAAAGTGTTAATAATTGTGACTATATGAATCTTTTAGTCACATATAAGAAATCAATATATATCAAAACAAATTCTAATATATAAAAATATATTCAAAATATATTCAAATACAATAAAATTGGAATGTATATAAAATTGTAATGTCGTACATAATAAAATTCTCAATAATTTAACGACTTCGACTCTTGATCTTCTTAGCTTCCTTTTGCATGGTATGACTAGAGGCGTGGCGCTTAGTATTTAATTTAGGTGCGATTCTGTTCTCACCAATCAGTTTATGGTACTTGGTGGTGTTACCTTAGGAAACAAAAGCGGGGTATCAAACACTGAATTAAATATGAAGAATGATATATGTAGGTTTATAAAACACATGCATCTATGTACCTTTTCATCGAAAACCACTTGATCCTTTGGCCATGCATAAAACCACCCTCGCATCCTTAACTGTTTTGAGACCGTTACTTCCTACATCCGGTATGCACGCTGCATCCACTAAAGATTTTCAATAGATACTCTGTAGCAATCCTTTGGGAGTGGTTTGTTATAAAGCATTTGTTTTCCATCAGTTTTGTACGGTACCCTCCGCAATAATAGTTGATTTCTTTAAGTGCCACGACCGCACTTAATTACCTAAAAGATAATTTGTTGCATGTATATATGTATCGATAATTAATTTTAATTAAACTAAAGAACATATGAAAATGTTTAAATACATACTTGTGGTAGTCTTGTTAATGGAGACTCTGTTCTTGTGATCCGAGAAAGTTGACGTGAAGAATCCTTTCGTTTTGATCTAGTCGATTTCTTAGGTGCGACAGATTTGCAGTTTCCTATATGTATAATACGGTAAATAAATAATGTATGTAGAATTCAAAAATCCTGGGGGTGATTTATTACTTACACTTATTTGAATTTCCTTTTCAAAGTTGCAAGTCCATTAGACTTCTCAATGCTCATAACTTTCTCATCCGACAACACGTGTTAAGCATCCTCATCAAGACTGCTATTTAAAAGATTAATGTTCACGGAGACACGAAATATAAATTGTTTAAGAAGATGAGCAGTATTTAAAAGGGTAAAAAAGATGGAATGTTACTTTCTTATGTCTTACTTCCGTTTACGTCAATGGAGTTGAAGTTGACCAAGCGCCCCTTTGTGCGACCAATTGTTTCATCAAATCAGTATTACGCCTCTTTTCTTGGCGTTGGCGCCTCTCATCGCAAGTTCACTTTGAAGTAACACCACTCTTTCATCGGATGCTTGTCGATTCGAGGCGATCAAAATACCTCTTGTATGTTACTCCACCTCCCACTCCTCCTCGCATATCCTCCCTTTTCCTTACCTAATACAACTGTCATGGCATCGGTGCCATGATCAAGCTTCAAGATTCCTTGTTTGATCTTGTCGTCCGTTTCTTCTCGCACACAATATGGGAAATAGGTTATTTAATTCTACCAAGATTAACTTGTAAGTAAAAGTATTAACTAAAACACTACATATTAAATTATAACTAACAGTTTTAAATGTCTGATGCAGATTAACTTATAACTAAACAAACATAATAATAAAATTTGCAATCAAACTTACAAATTTTTCTCCCATCGATCCGATATCTTCATCGTGATATTCTCCGTCTTTTTCACCCTTCCTTTCAACCACGCCGTACCACGCGGTGGTTCTTCATCCGTTCAATTTCTTTACTCGATCTTACACATCAAATACATACAAATGTAAGATAAACGAATATAAACGAAACTATGATGCTATTAAATGCAAATGTAAATGTGCAAATGTTTTCTGTTACCATTTTTCTATCACGGGCGTATCCACCTCGTCCCATTGTATGATCATAAGCAGACTTGGAACGCGACACTTTAGCTTTTCTTGATCTCACCTTGCAACACAAAATCATACGGCGTTTAGATGTATTAATGCCGATAGTATACAACTAATACATATGGAAACATATGAAAAGGTGAAAGATATTTGAACTTGAATAAAATGAATAATTAACACCTTGTATTCCTCATTGGTGTGTAGTTTACAAAATTAACCCAATCTTGGCTTTTATAATTGCACTATACTTTAGGGACTTCATTTAGTTTTGAAAGGGTATTTTGGTTGGGCAATATGTAGTTTTGTATCAATTTCATTCGAAATTCCTTAGAAGTTGACCAAGGCGATTCATTATCGACTTTCGACCGTCAAGTCAACATCAAAATATCATTTGCAAAGATTAACAAATTGTTGTTAATTAGTTGCACATCTTGTAAATCTGAGAGATAAACTTATTAACACCTTGTATCTCTGACGACCAAGCCACTACTAGTTAAAAAAGTATATGTGTACCGTGATTTCATCCCACATTTTATCTCTTGCTACGAATCAACCTTCCTCCAGGTTAGAATCCGACACCTATATGCTCACGAACCAAATCACCCAAAAACTTGAAAACAATGCTCTGCTTTTTCACGATAACCTATCCGATTGCATCGAAGGTTACACCGACCTTTATTCCGTCTGTTTTTCATATTCCTGCGAAACTTAGCTAACCTAGTTATGCCCCTCTTAACAACATTCGCATTTGAATGGTTGTTTCGACATCCTCACCCTCATCGAATACGTCTCGATTCATATTCTAAAGTGTTTTCAATTTCACGATCGAATAAACCAAATCATCCGGATAAGTGATTTGCGTTGACATGATTCGTCGAAGTAATGTGTTAAAGAAAATTAGTAAACTTAATTGGTAAATAATGGTGTAAAATTGAAGTTGGTTGTTTTGCTTGAAGGTGATTTATTGGAGTAAAAATAGGGCTAATGATGGGCGGTTTTCAATTAAAGAAACCATAATTTCCAAAGTAATTTTAAAAATTTTGGCTAAAATTTGGCTCCAAATTGATAATTTTAAAATGTGGCTCCAAATCAAACAATTTTTAAACCAAAACACCCCAGACGAAATGGTGCTTACCGGTCCCAAACACTCATATTACTTCAAACCAAATTGTGTCAAAACACATATAATGCGGATACACTAAAATCACCACATGGCGCATACAAATGAACAATCAAAAGCTAAAATGGACTTAAAGCAACTAATTAAGCAACTATAACTAATAAGCGGTTCGGATAAACAATTAAGCACAAAATAGGCAAATCAAACCAAGAGCTGGCGATACATCAAACGACCCTAAGACCTTACTTTAAGGCTATAAATAAGCTATTTATAAGCAATTAGATAAGCTCTAACATCCTCAAGTAGTCAAAAAATCAAGAAAACATGTAAATGCAATTAATTTAAAGCGAAACAACAACAAAACACCCAATATAGTGGTTCAATCAAAATAATTGTCATGAACAAACGCCTCCAGTTCTAAACTTCATAATCAGTCATAAAAAAATTGACAACAATCTAAAAATTGAACATCCTAATCCTACAATAATACATTATACTAGTGCGAATATGAACTTTAACACCACAACCAATTCCTAAATTCAAAACAACATGAAAAAAAAGATGAAACAAACTAGCAAACACACTACTTATATTAACAAACATAATTAGCATTCGTATGGATAAACCATCAAAAGATCCATACATATTCCATTGTTAATATATCTACATACCATCCCATTAAACCAAGACATTAGACATTAGACATTAGACATTAGACATAAACAGATGACACTAGAGCAAAGAAAACATCCCATTCCATAGCGAGAAACCCTTCAACCATTCATCGCCTGAATTTGTTCTTCCTTGGTATCGATTTCCTCCTAAGATTGAGTAATGAGATCATTCAACCCCGCGACTTAGACCTCGCAGCCTCCCTGTCATCCCTAAGATCCACCAATCTCTAAGGACCTAATGTTTAAAAGCGGCAAACTAAGTCCTCCTTCTTTTAAACTATGACTATAAATTAGGGTGTTGATCCGTTCGGTTATCGGGTTTTGTTTCCTTAAATCTGTTATATTTTATTTTTGTCAACACGAAAACCGAAACGAACCGAACTATAATTAAACCAAAGCGAACCGAAAACCGATTATGAATTAAGTTTGCTTCTTGGGTTGACCGAAATTAAGCTTGATTATTGGGTTGACACATATGGTTTTAAACCGAAAATGGATAATTAAGTTCGCTTCTTTAGTTGACACAATAATTCTTAAAATCATACGAAAATGGGTAAAACGGATGAGAACATTGTAAACACGGACGAAAAAGCGTAAACAAAACCGGAACGTATAAAAAGCAGTTAAAGGGGACAAAGACGTGCAACGTATTAAAAGCAGAAAAACGTGTATAAGCGTAAGAAAGCGGACCATAACGTATTAAAAGTAAGAAAACGTGTTTAAGCGTATGAATCGTGTAGAAGTGTAATAAAACCTTTGAAAGCGGTTGAAAATTCTTAAAACATACGAAAATGGGTAAAAGCGAATGAAAGCAGGGGTAAATGGGACGAAAACGTGCAAAGCAGTGCAATCGGCGAATGTGTAAAAGTTATACAAACGGACTAAAAGATGAAAAAACCGGCTAAAGCGTGCAAACACGGACGAAAACTCGTAAACAAAAGCGGAGCGTATAAAACCGATTAAAAGGGACAAAGACGTAAGAAAATGGACCAAAGCGTATTAAAAGCAACGAAAACTTGTATAAACGTGCGAATCGTGTAAAAGTGTAAGAAAACCTTTGAAAGCGGTTGAAAAATTCTTATAAACATACGAAAATGGGTAAAAGCGGATGAGAACGGGTAAATCGGGAAAACGGACGAAAACATATGTAAAACATATGAAAATGTATGAAACATTTGAAAATGTCGTTAGTATGTAAAAAGACTAAAACTTATTCAAGCGGACGAAACATGAAAAAACTAGCGAAAATGTGTAAACACGGAAACGGCGTAAACAAAACACGAAGCGTATAAAAGCGATTAAAGGGACAAAGACGCACGAAA
Source organism: Chrysanthemum lavandulifolium (assembly GCA_022545495.1). Taxonomy (NCBI): domain Eukaryota; kingdom Viridiplantae; phylum Streptophyta; class Magnoliopsida; order Asterales; family Asteraceae; genus Chrysanthemum; species Chrysanthemum lavandulifolium. Next base: position 243,511,732 of record CM040245.1, on the reverse strand, counting down.
ACGTATTAAAAGCAGAAAAAGCGTGTATAAGCGTGAAAAGCGGACCATAACGTATTAAAAGTAAGAAAGCGTGTTTAAGCGTACGAAACTGTGTAAAAAAGTAAGAAAACCGTTGAAAGCGGTTGAAAAATTCTTAAAACATATGAAAATGGGTAAAACGAATGAAAACGGGTAAATGGGACGAAAGCAGACAGAAACAATTGAATCGGTCGAATGTGTAAAAAGTTATACAAAGCGGATTAAGAGAAAGCGTCCAAACACGGATGAAACCATAAACAAAAGCGGAACGATATAAAAGCGATTAAAAGGGACAAAGACGTAAGAAAACGGACCAAAACGTATTAAAAGCAGAGCGAAAACTTGTATAAACGTATTTAATCGTGTAAAAGTGTAAGAAAACCTTTGAAAGCGGTTGAAAAATTCTTATAAACATACGAAAATGGATAAAAGCGGATGAGAACGGGGTAAATCGGACGAAACGGACGAAACGCATATATGTAAAACATATGAAAATGTAAACGTTTGAAAATGTACGTTAGTATGTAAAAGCAGACTAAAACTTATTCAAGCGGACGGAAACATGAAAAAACTAAGCGTGTAAACGTGTAAACACGGACGATATAAAAGCGTAAACAAAACCGGAAACGTATAAAAACAGTTAAAGGGGACAAAGGCGTAAAGCGTATTAAAACAACCCTAACTCATATAGTATGGCTAAACATATGTGAGCATCCTATTGTGTCGACAATTTACGTAATATTGTATGCAAGTAGTTACATGTAAGGTATTGCAATTGATGTTATCATGTGTCGACATCCTATTGTGTCGACAATTCTTGTTGCGTAATGTTGTTGTAACCTTGTCGGGTAATGTTTACGTGGGTTTTGTTATGCAAATTTGCATGGTTCGCAAATTAATAACCACCGAATTCATTGTTTGCCAAAGTTGTAGTGATGACTAACTTTGATTTTTGTCAATGTGCTACATTGTAAAGATGACTAACTTTGATTTTGGTCGATGTATTGCGATTGACATAAATTTTAAGAATTTGAGCAACTCCGATAACCGCTAAAACCGATAACCGAAGAAACCGAAATCGAAAACCCGAAACCGAAAAACCCGCTTATCACGGTTCATAATGCATTTTACTTATCTAATTTGATCATTTACTAACGTCCATGGATTACATATCATTAATGTGATCGTAATCTATAAACGTCAAATAAGTAGTATTACTTATTTTGTTAGATATGGTAATTTGAATGTTGCTATTGTGACACAACAACATTACTATTATTCTAATATCTTTAGTGTTATTTAATTTTACTAAAATGATATATTACGTTATAATTTATGTTATTCTTCGCCCGATTCGATTCGATTAATTTTTTGAATGGTTAACCGTGACCGAACCGCGGGTAACCGCTCATTTCGGATACCCGCATGTCCGGTTACCCGCCTAGTACGGTTCGGTTTGGATAGTAGAATGAACTACCTCCCGTGATCGATAGTTAAAATCTCTAAACGAATCGAGCCGAACCCCGTGAACACCCCTACTATATAGGGGTGGTTTAGATCCAATGAAAAATGAAGGGTTTAAATTGCAATATTAGATATCTTCCTAAATACTCCTCCCGCATATCACTTTTTCTTTTCTTTTTCTTGAACTATTGCATATCACATTTATGCATGGAAGAATATGAAGGGCTCTGATAACACCCAAAATAAATTTTCCGATGCCTCTTAAGTGTTTTTTGTGATTATTTGTGCAAATTGTGAGGTACATTGTAATTATGTATACTTACCTAACCATAAAATCAACACACTAAGTATCAATCATTTTACTCTAAACACACAACTATCAATAATTTTACCCTAAACACACAAAATGTCTTCCACACCTAATATCGATGAAATGAAAGCCGCCATCGAATCCAAGCAAGCTCGCCGATGCTTCGTGTTGTTGATATTGCAAGACATAGCGAGAGGAGAAAAAGTTGATCGGCGGATGGGAGAAGAGAGCGGCGATTCGAGGGAAGCTGTTGCCAAAAAAATGAGACAATCGATGAGGTTGGTAGATTGTTTACTCGTTTCAATGATGTTAAAGAATCGGTGAGTATGCCCTTCGTGAGATACACTTGAAGGATCTAAGGAAGATTGATTTGTTGGCTCATCTTTGGTGCTATGTCGTCGTGTCTGCCGGAGAAGGAGGAGTTCTTGGAAGATTTGGATGAAGTTGATGAGTCGAAGATGGAGCATAGGAAGCTTTGGAAGTTTTTTGTGTTTTGATGATGTATAGTTGATGGTTGTATGGATGCTTGCTATTAACTCGCTACTTTGTTTATATAAGTAATTATATGTAAATGATCAATGATCAATGATCGATTACAATGGTTAATTTTAGGTTTTAATGCTTTATTAACTTGAAGAAATAAGTTAGTTTTATTTATTTATTTACTTTTATTAGAAAATGGTCAAGTAGTGTGTGTTTGACTTTGAGTATTTCACACATTTATCTCTCTTACACTTGGTCAAAAACACAGTTAGATTATAATTAATAGCGATTTAGGGTTTTCAATCAAGCGCAAAATCAATGAAAATAAATGTTAGTCAATGAAATACTCTTGAGGGCTATTATAAAGGGCTTGATTCTCTTCCTATTGAGCCTAATATCTCGGTATAAATGTTATAATTTAATGCTAGTTTGTTAGTTTAGGATGTTTATTGATTTATAGATGATATTGTGTTATGTTAGTTTAGGATGTTAGTCGTGGTATTAGTCATTTGCATAGGAAAAGTAGTTGTTTGATGATTTATGGATCATTAGTTGAGGTAATAACGATTACGTGTTATACATGCGGTATGGGTACGTGAAGAATGAGACACGAAGAATGAGATTAGTAGGCGAAGAATGAGATTTGCGGTAGGTGTCCCTTTTGCCTCCTTGCGTGTTTTGTTTTGCCGTAGTCTTAGGCCCGTGCGTGGTTTGCGTTGCTCTGTTGTTGCTCCCTTAGGTTGGCTTTGCTTTTGGTGTGCTCGGCTTTTGGTTTTATGTCATTGCGCTTTGCTATTGGCGTACGACTGCTTGCGTGTTTCTTTTTCTGTATGCCCTGTTTGCTTGTTTGCTTGCTTTCTTTTACTACGTTATTGCCTTTTGGTTTTTCGTATTCTTTCTCTATCCTTTCGCTTTTCACGCTATTGCCATTTGTTTGTTGTTGTTGTTGTTGTGATCGCATAATAGTCAATAAGGTATGCAGTTTAGTAAATATAAAAGCATAGTTAAATGTTAATGTATGGGGACTCGAAGGGTTAACTATGCTTCTTTTTAGGAAAACACTTTTTATGATCTTAAATACACAATCAAACCCTTTTCGAGTTCCCATCTTGTTCCTTTTGTTTTCAACAATCTAGCAATTTTCTGGTGCGAGCAATTGCACAAAGGGAGTTGAAACGACAAAAGGACGATAGGGATCTCGAAAAGGTTTGATTGTGTTTCTTTATGAGGTGTGTTGATTGCGATAATGATATAGTGTGTATTGTTCATGGCGGGCCACACTCCTTCATTATCCCATTCAACACATACACTTCGTAGAATCGATAATTATTTACACTTGGTACTTTGAGCTTCCTCGAAAACCCATTCCTATGTCACCATCATAGCAGGGTTTGGTGCAAATATTTGCGACCATTTCGTAGACATGGCAATGGGATTTCAAGTGGACGTTCAAAGTACTAAGTATCGCCACTTGCTTGCTTATAACATATTGACATTTAACTTTTTGACCATTTCCTTTGCATGTATAAACTATATTTTGTTCATAAGTGTCTTACTTTGATAGAGGTCGTGATGATATATCTTAATAAATCAATCGATGATGTGATAGAGGTATGTTCAACTTCCTTTTGAATCCGCAACTATATCATATTGTTCCTTAACTTTTTAACAATCTAGCAAAACTATAATTATGATTTCAAAAACATAATTAACCCTTCTCGATTCCATGAGTTCCTTTTGTTTTTTCAACAATCTAGCAAATCTTTGTGCGAGCCTTTGCTCAAAGGGAGTTAGTTTATTTTGGGCCACATGTGTTTATTTGTGATATGCAAAAGGTGTGATGACGATTATCTTATTTGATATGCAAATGATGTGATTTACCGTATGTTGGCATGGCAATTTTATTACATTATTTTGCGTACCATGGCGGTTATATCTCGATGTTCGGTGTTTATCCAACCTTTTCACGGATCCGAGCCTTTCTAATGCATATCTGCGCACTCGGTTTGGAAGTTTATATGAGTCGATATACTTGTTATAGACTTTTGCTAGATTGTTAAAAAGTTAAGGATCAATATGATATAGTTGAGTTCAAGGGAAGTTGAACATACCAAGGTGGCCATGTTACTTTGTAGATGAGTAGGAATTTCAGCATAGTTACCCATTCTAAATTCCCAAGCGGTGCCTTTTGTTTTTCAACAATCTAGCAAATCGCCTGGTGCGGGCCTTTGCTCAAAGGAGTTGAAACGACAAAAGGTATTGTAGGGATTGAGAAGGGTTCACTAAGTTGAAATTCCATACACATCTACAAAAGTAACGCGCCACATTGGTATGTTCAACTTCCGTTTGAATCGCAACTATATCATATTGTTCCTTAACTTTTTTAACAATCTAGAAAACTATAATTATGAGGTGTCGGTGTGTATGAGGTTGTGATGACAAGTATCTTATTAAATCATGCAAATGATGTGATATCGATGTTTTGAAACTATTGATTTATACAGATCTCGAGCCTCACTATTATGTGCAAAAATGAGTCAATTTTTTTTGGTTGTATGGTAGATGGGTTGCTGTATACAATATCTTATTCCTAGTTTCAACATTAAAATTTTAACCATTGCACTTAAAAGTCTTTTCATCGGATAGGCTTTTGTCTTTTCATCTCTGTAAAATTAACTTTTGTAGAATCGATAATTATTTATTCGGCACACCTTTGGTACTTTGAGCTTCCTCGAAAACCCATTCCTATGTCACCGTCATAGCAATAGGTTTGGTGCAAATCTTTGCGACCATTTCATAGACATGGCAATGGGATTTCGAGTGGACGCTCAAAGTACTAAGTATCTCCACTTGCTTGCTTATAACATAGGTGTCTTACTTTGATAGAGGCGTGTTAAGCTTACCATGACCATCAACGCTTTGATCAATTATGACGGGTAGTTTTAAACTTGAGATTGCCCATATCTTGACTGGTTTATAGCAATGTATAGACGATTATGTCGCATGTTTGTGACCGTTTTATTTTATATGCATAATATTATCACAACCTTGTACTTTAATGAAGTTGGTAAATTTCTTGGTCAATCATGTTTCATTGTGGTGGCGTCCGTTGGCGTCACGTGTATATATAGTTTCGTTAGAAGCTATATATAATCATTGGTCCCTATCATACACCCGTCCCAATGAATCATGATTGGCTCGAAGATGTTAAGCATCTGTGTATATAGTCGTAGTAGAATGGGGTGGAATTTGACATCGAATATGAATGGGTTGGAAGAAGTTAATCTTGGCGATTGCTAAGTTAATCTTGTCGGTGCTAAGTTAATCTTGGTAGTGCTAAGTTATTGAATAGTATGTTTCTTATTTAAAAGTACCTACAATTATATACTTTATTACAACGTATAACTTTTTTTGTTACTTGGATTCCCAGGGTTTTTATCATCACGATGAACGTGACATTCAAGGACGGAAACATCGATACAAAAACATTGCAAACATTGATGCAGCGCGTGATTCAATAGCTACATTGTATATTCGATTAACCAATATTGTATTCGACATATGTATTTATTTGCGAGAAGTTACGATATCGTGTATGTTAATGTAATATTATTTATTTGTATGTTAAGGTACATAATTTTAAGGTGATTCTACCAAATATTTTGTATGTATTTAATCAAGGGTTTAGGTCATAAAATAGTTGCGTACTTTTTCAAATGTACCGTTTGGTACGTAATTGTTGTGTAAAATTTACATATTTGCATATATACCCAAAACATGCTTAAGTTGCATTGTACATCATGCATTAAAAATTGTATTATGGAGAAATATGAAACTTTTGAGTTTTAGTGGGTATATATGCAATGCTCCCATAATACAAGCTAAAAAAATAAAACAAAAATCCTTCCCTTAATTAATAGTCATCATTGCGGTTTGAGAACCGTGACATATTACGGCTACACTTAATCACATACTCTTAGCAAAATATTCAAGTCTATCTTCTTCAACACAACAACCGCATCATCGTGTAATGTTACACATTGTTTTTTTTTTTTTTTTTTCTTTTGTTTTTTAACCATGAACGCAAATGTAAAGTGATTGATATGCATGTTTCGATATGTTGATGGATACAAATGCATGTTTGGTAATTTTTCAAGAATGTTTAACATATCCTAAAGAATATAGTATCCTTTGATCATAAAGTATGACCGTTTTATTAGAACTATATGCATTTGATTCTTTAGAATATTGTGTGACATGTAAATATAGGATGATTTGAATAAAAAAAATCATGGATATATGTGGATTGTGGAAAAACGTAGCAGCTATTTGTTAAAGCACTACACCTTATGTAATTAAATATAGGATGGTTAGTATAGCTTTTATATGATTTGGTAAAGCACTACACCTTATGTAATTAATTATCTGAGCTTAGGTTTAAACATTGGATGAAGCAATGGCGTATGGTATGTTGGGTAGATTATGGATTTCTTACAAAATTTTAACAAACGTATTGGGTAAGATGAATAAACGTAAAAAAATACAGATTTTTACTCTAAAAGGACTATATGATTATTGGTTTTATGTATTGATCATCTAAGACTTGTATTAGTTGAATGTTATGCATATGAGATAACCTTATTGACCATTAAGACGATTGTGGTTTTAAAATAGAATGAGCATCCAATTGTTGGTGGAGGCAAACCGCACAAACATTAGGACATTGCGGTAAGTTGTACTTAAAATGCTTACTTAAGGTTATAAATTTATCGATGTAACCATCAAATTGATATACGTGCTTACTTTTTAAATTTAAGATGCTTCTGCTTTGTTCTTCAAACTCTTGTACCTCAAGAAGCGCTGGATATACCTAATCCACAATAGGGGAACCAAACATAAGGTTTCTTGGAAATTGGTTCGTGGTCGCATTACTTTGCAAGGGTCCGAGTGGCAAGCTTTTATTGATCAAAGCCAATACATCAATGTGGCCACATTCCATTTCATTCGCCGGAAGAAGGCGTTATTATGTAACAGGGTACAACGATGCGAGCCACGAATGCCCCGGATACGATCCGGCTCTTCTAGGTTACGGATAACGAGGTGCTGGTTACGTTGGATGAATATCCCGCACAACCTCCGTAAGAAAAAATGTTAATCAATACATTGTATAAGTTTGTTGAAAATGGGGATTATTTTAATTGTTTGACCCGCTAATGTTTTATTTAAACTAAACTATTACGTAGGTCATTCCTTGCAATTCCGGACCATACGACAATAACCAATTTGACGTTCTTGTTGTTTGGCGTGCCCGTAGCAGCCTATCACTCACCGTCAAATTGAAATCTGGAGGAAAACAGACACGTGCATGAGTTTGGTGGGCACGGATGGAATGTATTGGTTCACGATGAAAACTCGTTTCTTTGGCACAAGAGTTGTTTTCACAAATCTCCTAAACAATACTCTTTCCCGATGCCATTTCTTTGAAAATGGGTGATGATGCGTTCGAACTTGTGCAACGTATGAAGTGAATCGTACAAGACCGTTCATGAGAAACCCGTAGATGAAGGTATGTTAATCAAAGTGTAGACATAATCTATGACTTTATTTTAAAATAAACCTTTCCATATAATAGCTTTTAAATTATTAATTACCATTTTATTAAATTCCAATTGCGGATGAGCGTATGAAACACATATGTGCATGGAACGAATGTTCGAGCATGAAAGTGAAAGGGATTGTTTTCTGGCGCCCATCCTTGCATATGTCACAGACAGGAGTCGTTTGGTAAGTAATGATACAAATCGGACCATTTCGGTCATTATCGCTTTCACAAAACTAATATATACTTCAACACATGGACATACTTTTGATTAGCATACTACATTGTTCTTTTAATGAGAACATACCACATAAGTTTACGGCGAAATCACATGTGGAAGTACCATAACGCATTCTTTGAGATACCGGGAAGACATGGAGTTTTATGTGAACGTGAATCGCAACACCACGGCGATAGGCCTAGAAGAAAGAACCACGCTACCATAAACGCCATATGGAGAGAGATTGTTGAGGAGTGTCGTGGGAGCGAAACAAAATGGTCGATTCAATCTTGTTGACTTTGTCATCGACGACCAAGCTTGTGTCTTCCCATAATCCGCTTATAATTCCAAGATTTAGCATGTGCTAAAAGCGTAATTCGAGCGTTATCGAGTTGTTATTGGTAGACACGTTTATAAATGATTTTAGGATTGTGTAGGATTTGGTTGGCTTCATTTAGGTTGTGTGTTCCCAAGTAGTTGAAGCCATTCATGAGATGGAATGTAAACTACTTGGTATAGCCCCTATCCGAAGTGTATGGTTCATCTTGGTGCATTAAAAGGTGTTCTTTGTGATGGTTTTGTGTTGGTTGTCATCGTCCATGGTTGTATGATATGGGCGTTTGTTTTATTATCGGACTTATAAGAACATATATATCGGATATTGAATAGAGTTGCCTAGTATGCAACTTGATATGGAACTTGTCCATATCAAATGTGTGTTGATTTTTCATTTTACAAAGTTTCCTTGATTAATACAAGTTCATCTTTGCACCAAAAAAAATATATATATTTTGTGTTGTGGTCTACTTATAAACGAAAACTTTAGTGGTTAAATTTGCCGAGTACAAAGTTAAGTCCGTAGGTTAGTTTTAGTGGTTAAGGCTGCCAAGACAAGGTTAAGTCCGCGAAATAAGATAAGTATGTTTAGTATTCAGTAGTTAGTTACATTTTATGAAAAACATAATAGTTTTTTGTGTGACTATTGATAATCCAATGGCACATCAAATTTCTTTTGTGTGGCCATTTCTAACATTTAGTCACACAAAGCATGTTTCTTTGGTTATTTAGTCACATACAATTAAGCATAAAGTGGCTAAAAGTGTTAATAAGTGTGACCATATGGTGTTTAAGGTGAAGAAATATGTCTTTTGTGTGACTATTGATCATCCAATGGCCACTTGGATTTTATGTTTGTGTGGCCTTTTGTAACATTTAGTCACACAAAGCATGTTTGTTTTGGGTATTTAGTCACATACAATTAATCATAAAGTGGCTAAAAGTGTTAATAAGTGTGACCATATGGTGTTTCAAGTGAAGAAAGGTGTCTTTTGTGTGACTATTGATCATCCAATACATGAATTTTATGTTTGTGTGGCCTTTTCTAACATTTAGTCACACAAAGCATGTTTGTTTTGGGTATTTAGTCACATACAATTAACCATAAAGTGGCTAAAAGTGTTAATAAGTGTGACCATATGGTGTTTCAAGTGAGGAAACGTGTATTTTGAGTGACTATTCATCATCCAATGGCCACATATTAAGTTACGTGACCATATGTACTGGATTTTGGCTACACTTGAATAATATGTGTGACAAAACGTTTAGTGTGACCATATATGGCATTTGGTCACGGTGTTAGTAGCAATGTGACTTTATAGATTAGCTTTCGGCAAGCTAACACAAACTAAACTTTAAACACACATATTAACTTACGTGAACATATGTCTTTGGATTTTGGCTACACTTAACGAATGTGTGACAAAACATTTAGTGTGACCATATATGGCTTTTGGTCACGGTGTTCAAGTGTGTGACATATATTTGTCCTTGTTTATATATATATCGTGACTAATGCTTCAACCTTACTTTTCATTTGTCACTTGTTCCAATTTCGATGTGGCTAAAGAGTTGGAAAACATATCACCACCCTTACATAATGTGTGACAAAACTTGACTCTATGATTTAGACACACAAAATTACTTCATGTGACTAACGCATCAAGGTTACTTGTATTTGTCACGCGTTCCAAATTCATATGTGGCTAAATGATCCGAAACAAAATCACAGATACCTTTAGCCACACAACGCTCAATTGTGTGGCGTCTAGTTCTAATGGTCACACAATTAAAATTTTCATGTGTGACTAATTAGTACATGTTGTCAATTTCGTACCTTGACCACACAAATATGCGAATGTGTGGTCGCTCCATTTCGACCATGCGTGACCAAATCCCGTTTTGTACTAGTGGTCTAGGACAACTTCATCAAATAGGTTGCAAGATCATCATGGATGGAAATTTCGACTTTGTATGATAAGAATAAGAAGTTGTTGATGAAAGTAGAACGATCTAAGAATCGACTTTACGATGTTAGATTACATATAGTAGCACCTATATGTCTCTTAGCAAACGAGACGACCAAGCATGGTTATGGCATGCTATATTAGGTCACCCGAACTTTGACGCAATAGACAAGATGACAAGAAAAGGTTTAGTAAGCGGAATACCTAGAATAAACCATGCAGACAAATCATGATGCATGTTTATTAGGAAAACACATCGAACACCTTTTCCAAACCAAGCTAAATTCATATCAAAGAACCCGTTGGACTTAGTATATGGAGATCTTTGTGGTCCCATAAGTCCAGCAACACACTCGAAAGAAGCTCATCTTCTTATTAGTAGATGATCGCACACGTTTATGTGGGCTTACTTTCTAAACTCGAAAGATCAAGCATTCAACACATTCAAGGAATTTAGGCAAGAAGTTGAATCAAAGTTGAAGTTGAAAATTAAGATGCTAAGAACGGATAGAGGAGGTGAATTTACATCACATGAATTCACCAAATATTGTAAGGAAAATGGAATAGAGACAATTGTGAAGACCATACTCACCGCAGAGAATGGTGTAGTAGAGAGAGAAATAGAATAGTATTATCGACGACTAGAGTATGATGAAAGCAATGAAGTTACCCTTAACTTATTGGGCGGAAGCGGTCGAGCACGCCATTTACATACTCAACGTGGTACCTACGAAAGCCCGGTAGATAAAACACCATATGAAGCCTCTACAATAGAAAACCAAACTTAGAATACCTAAGAATATTCGGATGCACGACTTATGCTAAGGTAACAATACCACACTTGAAGAAGCTAGATGATAGAAGCATTCCGATGATTTACTTAGGAGTTGAAGAAGGATCTAAGGCATGTAGGCTATATGATCCAAGAGGAAAGAAAAACATGTTAGTAGGGATGTGAAGTTTATGGAAGCGAAACCGTGGATTGGAACAACAATGAAGAGGACACGCATACGCAGACGATACGCTTTGGACTAGCTTTATGGTAGATGGAGTTGACTATGATAATCCTACACCAGTCAACTTATAAAACACTGATAACACGTATCAAGAACAAGAACCAATACCAGATCCACATTTACCAATCACACCACCATCATACACTTTCAACCCTAACTCAGAAGATGAAGAAGAAAGAGCTACTATAAGTTCGTTCGAAAGCTCGGATCCTAGATTTGATCATAGACCTATACAAGGTTTAAAGGATATTACGGAAATTTACCAAACTGCACGTGAAGTAGAAGCACCTAGCTTATTTTTCACAGAAGAAGAACCCCGTAATTACAAGGAAGCATCAAAAGATGAGAAGTGGATTGAGGCCATGCAAATTGAATTAGATTCAATTAACAAAAACAACACATGGACTCTTACCACATTGCCCGAAAATCAGAAGGCAATAGGACTCAAGTGGGTTTATAAAACCAAGAGAGATGCACAAGGTAGGATCATAAAGTATAAAGCAAGATTAGTAGCAAAAGGTTATGTACAAGAACAAGGAATAGACTTGGATGAAGTGTTTGCACCAGTTGCTAGGATAGAGACAGTTCGATTAATATTAGCACTAGCAGCATATCATGGATGGCAAGTACACCACTTAGATGTAAAATCAGCATTTTTACATGGAGAATTGAAGGAAGAAGTCTATGTTACACAACCTGAAGGTTTCATTCAACAAGGAAACCTAGGGAAAGTCTACAAGCTAACTAAAGCTTTGTATGGCTTAAGACAAGCTCCCAGAGCTTGGAACATGAAGCTTGACCAAACCTTGAAGTCCTTAGACTTTAAGAAATGTAATCTCGAACAAGCAATCTACACAAAGCGAAGCAAGACTTCTACACTTATCATTGGAGTATATGTAGATGATTTAATAATCACGGGCACTCCAAAGAAGGAAGTAGACTTGTTCAAGTCCAAGATGGAAGATAAATTCGAAATGAGCGACTTAGGTTTGCTAGCATATTACCTTGGGATAGAAGTTACACAGACAGAAGGAGAGATTACGATCAAGCAAACAGGATACATTAACAAGATCTTAAAAGAGACAAGCATGACGGATAGTAATGATATGAAGACACCTATGGAACCCGGCACTAAGTTGGTCAAGGCGGAAGATGGAGAACCAGTTTGACGCAACTTATTACCAAAGCCTAATTGAAGTCTCGGATACTTACTACATACAAGACCGTGATCTTAGTTACCAGTCGGACTACTCAATGAGATTTATGCAAGACCAAGGATCATCACCAAGGCAATGAAACAAGTAACTGATACATCAAAGGAACGAAAGACCATGGAATAATATACAAGAAAGAAGGAGGCCGCAAGATTACGGGATACTGACGATGAGTTATGGAATCAATACGATCAAGGAAAAGGAACTATCGGGCGTAGTATTTTACTTTGGAGAGTCACCATTACTTGGTGTACTCGTAAGCAACCAACAAGAGAGCACTCTCATCATGTGAATCGAATTCATGGCGCCTACAAAGAAGAAGATGTCAAGCCTTATGGCTAAAACGATTACTCGGTGAATTAACCGGATCGAAGAAAAGAAGATAACGCTTAAAGTTGACAATATATCGCTATACAACTCAGAAGAACCCGGTTTTTCACGGAAGGAGCAAGCACATAGACATTCGCTATCATTTCATTCGTGAATGCGTAGAGAATGGTCATATCAAAGTAGAACACGTAAGTGGAGAACTACAAAGAGCAGACATCTTAACGAAAGCTTTACCAAGACTCAAGTTCGTAACTATGCGACAAATGCTCGGAGTTCAAGACTTAGGACAAAGCAACGATCAAGATTAAGGAGGAGATTGAAGACACTAATCTCGCCATTGCTTCAACCTCGAAGGACCAAACTTGCTCAACATAAAGTCTCTAACCGAATAGCGGTTAAGAGCGGTTAGTGGCAGTTATTTAACCGCCAAGTAGTTATAGAAGTTAGTTATAGAAAACGGTTGTAACCACCAAAAACGGTTATCCTCTGAACCGTTGCAACGTTTGGGAAATGCCCTTTCGTTTAGTATAAATAGACCATGTAATGAATCATTTACAAGTTAGACGATTTAGTTATTCAAAGATCCATATTGTTATTGTTTGCATTTTCATATCGACTCAACCATTCATACGTAGGGACCAACAAGTAAAAAGGATTTTGGTTGACTTGTTGCGAAGGTAATGATCTTTCCCTATATAGATAGCTTGGAAATCTGCATAACTTATCTCGATATATTCATGTGTGTTAATTTAAGATACTGCATTCATAGTTTCTTTTTGCTCTTTTGCAATAAGTTTTTCATCATCTGATTTTTGTCATATTGTATGCATGAAAGAAAATCAAACTAGCTGGACGTTCATTATTGTGGGGCCTCAACAGTGTAATCTAGATGTGGTAGTTTTGACCCATTTGTTCATGAATGGGTCGATTTGGGTTCTGTTTTTTCTCTAATTGTCCAAATGGGTGAATTAAAAGTTTCAACTTGAAAGGTAACAAGTCAAATGGTTCGAAAGTCACCCAATTGTATTTTTAATGCATAAAACCTCCCATATTGTATTATTTTATATAAAAATAATTATCTGTTAAATTTAGTGTAAAACACTTCTTTAATTTGTGACTTTTACAGCAAATAAGGACTTTCATACAAATGTGATCCAATTTGAAAGTGGTGGACAACTCAGGGGCAAAACTAGTTATGTGCATACAAGCTTTGAAAGGGAAGAAAGGAGCCAGATTAGGGGACACGATAGTAGCATCAGTGAAGGAAGCCCAACCAGGCAGAAAAGTAAAGAAAGGACAGGTGGTGTATGGCGTGGTTGTCTGAGCTGCCATGCAGAAGGGTCGATGTGATTGGAGTGAGGTTAAGTTTGATTATAATGCTGTTGTACTCGTCAACAATCAAGGTGAACCGATTGGGACCAGGGTTTTTGGTTCGGTTCCACATGAGCTAAGGAAGAAAAAGCATGTCAAGATTCTTAGTCTTGCTCAGCATGCATGAGGTATGAGTTCTTCCATGCTTGTTGAGTTGTTTTGTCCCTCTTTCCTCCCATTTTTTCTGTTCAGAACTTAAAGGTGGCAATTTTAACCCCTTTACTTACGAATTTCTGATCTGGGTCATGCACTCATGCTTATCTCTAGTATGTATAATCGTCTAAGTGTATAACAGCTAATAGATAAAAACTGCTTAATGAAAACAGGGCGAATGGGTCAAAACAGATTGTTAGTTTCCTAAAGGTAAATTAAATGCATAATACTTCCCCATGCATTTAACTAAAAAACTTAAATTCGTTCAGTAATCTAATTTTTTAGTCTTGCAAGACTCTATTTTCCTATTGAAAATTTGGCAAAACAGTTTTTACCAAAAAAAAGAACTCTGTTTTGATCAGTTGCACAACAAGACCATTTTGTCACTTGTGTGGAAACTAGATTAAAAAGTTAGATTCTGCTTCTTTCTTCTCTCTTATTTTTTAGTTGTTCTATCACATAAATAGGGTAGTTGGTCAAACTTGCCAAAATGACAATTGAAATTGACAAGATGGCAAAGAATTCTGCAAGATTCCTTGTGGGTTGGTCTGCTAGAAAGTTTTCAAACCTTGCGAGGTTTAGTTTTTTGTAGCAGATGTGGGATTTTATGGTGAAAGTTGGACGCTTATGGAGCAACCATGAAATTGGCTTGACATGGAACTCACATAGTGAAAGTGGCCTGACATGAGACTCTTGCAAGCTCTTTCGATGCAAAATCTGAGCCTCGCAAGGTAGCAGGAATGTAGTGGGGTTTCTGGCTACTTTGATTGATCAATTGCCATTTTGGCTACTTTGATGACCAATTTTCATAGAATAAGGTTTAACTGATTTGTACTCTCAGTGTTTTGTATGTCTATATATTAGTAGACCTTTTTGTTTCTTTTTTAATTGACATCAGAACTGAAGGTATCTTACACCTTTTATCCAACTAGCCCACTGATTTAAAAATAGTGTAGCTTAATTTCACGACTAGTCCAACTAGATAGCACAGCTTCTTATTATGATCAGTGGTACATCTCCAAATTTGTACTGGATCGGAAATTATCCTTTGAAATTTAACAAGTTGATAACCAGTAATATGACCAAATCATATCATACCCACCTACCTTATGGGCCTTATTTCGGCAAAGCCCCTTCAATTTCGGTTACTTTTACAAGACTAAGATAGTAGTGGACCATAAACCTTACAATGCTATGCACTTATGCATTTAAGTATCATTCGGACAAAGTTAAGCATGCCATGCATCTTTTTTCTACTTCTAATCTCAAACAGACTTTTACATAAGCATATCAGCATCAATTGACTATTTTTGCCTTTCAAATTGATAAAACTAATTTGTTTTTGTTTACTCTAATAATAGCCAACTTTAAGTATCTATACACTATTAAGTAATTTAACACGAACATTTAATATAAAAATATAAAAATGATGTAATGTCTTAAGTTTCAAAAGCATTGATTCTCAAAGAAACTAACCAAATCACAAAGCCTTCTCTATTTCACAACTTTGAAAGTGTACACCTGATAATGAGAGTTCTTAAGAAAAGTATTTCCATATTAAATAGTTTTAGTCAAGGTTGTAAAAATCGCTAGGCGCTAGTGAGGCGGTTGGGTAGGGCCTAGCGATTAATCGGTTAGGCGGGGATTAATCGGGATTAATCGGATTGGAATTTTTATGCACAAAAATGTAATTGTAGATATTATATTGTTTTATATGTATGAGATAAGCGTATTGCATCAAAGTTCAAATATTTCAAGTGTTCAAATCTATATATCTTATAATGCATATTAGACCCTCTCTCATATTAAATATTTAAGAATTCATAATATAAAATTTAAGCAAATATACATACTAAAGCTTTGTGTACAATTAATTTATGCACAACCATGTATGTTAAACACCTACAATTAATACTTTTCTTCAATCACCCCTTTACACAAAAATACAACCATTTTACCACATAGTACAATATAATCAAGCTACTACTAATTTATTGTATAAATCCAATAACCCAAACACTTAAAACACCAGCATAAAAACAAAACTACGCAACTAAAAGGACCAACATGTACAACTTGAAAGACTTAGTTAAAGTTACCCAAATATAAAATTCTCACCATCTATAAAGTTGTTGTAACGGAAAATATAAAATTAAAAAATATTTATCGCCACAAATTTTATTACAGGGTACCCGCCGCCGCATCGTGCGGGTACCCTGCTAGTATAGACATAATACATAGTTCTTCAAAGTTCAAAGTCAAACATAAATATTACTCGGTTTGTTGACCATTTTTAAGCGACCTTTGACTGATTTTGTTCGATTAATTAGTTTGTTGACTGATTTTTAAGTGATTTTGTCCGATTTTTAAGCGATTTTGTTGACCAATTTTTAAGCGCTTTTGTCCGATTAGACCGATTTTGTCCGATTAATCGGTTTGTTGACCAATTTTTAAGCGATCTTTGACCAAACCGATTAAATAGGCCGATTATGATAAATCAAGGCGCTTAGTGAGCGATCGGTGATTATGCGGGATTAATCGGCCGCCTGGACCGATTTTTACAACAGAGGTTTTAGTACATTGTCCACAAAACACAGTTAATGTGTGCTTTTTTTGTGACCTTTGCTTTGGGCTTTTTGTTGACTGTAAAATTGTTCTCCTTTCAGGTTTGGGTTGGCCAACAGTGACTAGAGTGACTCAAGTTTATGTGCATTACAAGACACTGATTTTAGCTCTAGCATCACCTTGAGAAACCTGGAGCTGCTCTGTCATGGCCAAATGTACCATCAGTAGCCAAACTTGAGTCAAAAACTCGCCCCCTTTCCTAAGCTATTTCTCAAGGTGAAATCCTTTGCAGTGAGTAGCAGCATAAGTTAACGCGACTTTCCATATACGCACTTTTTCCATCTTTTTCAAGTTAAAAGCCAGTCTGCAACCATCAAACAGTGCAGGCAACACTTAGCGAGAATCAACTTCCAGCAGCTTTAGACATGCTTCAACTTTTTTGGTTGACCTTTTTCCTTGAAAAAATCCATTGCTTCAGCACAGTTGTCGTGATACCTGATCATGCCAATACCTATTGGCAACATAACAGGGTATGTCACGAGAAGATACAACAGATAGTCAGATATGTGCTTGCTTTCGATATGACATATACAGGGGCGGAACTACATATACATTATGGGGGGGCGGTGCCCTCCACGATTCGCCAAAAAAAATCAGATTTTAGTGTAAAAAAAATTTTTTTAGGACCATTTTATTAAAGTGCACCCCCTCACAAAATTAAATTGCCCCCCACCTTGAAGCCAAACAATGTAAAAAACCCCCACTTTGAAGCCAAACAATGTAAAAACCTTATATCTTTATCCTTATTTTTGTGTGCACAACGACTTTTGTCAAAAAAAAAAAAAAATTTGCCCCCCGTCTTCAACTTTCCTGGGTCCGCCACTGGACATATATCAATATCAGAACCAGCTGGATAGTCAACATTGCTGATACTCCATAGAATAGGGTCATCCTCATTCTTTTCTTTGTAGCGAAAAACTACCTTTCTGAGTACATAACTCTTTCAGACTGGAGTGGACAACCATATACTCCCGAAACTGACTGTAAATCAATTTTTTTGGTTGTCAGAAACTTTGTTGTATGTCTTGTAACTGTGATGTTCAGGATGTAAATGAGTATTAACAAACAAGCTGGCATGTTGATGAATGATTTTCTATGAAATAACAATAATTGCAAATGAATGAAGAGCGTAAGAAGAAAAGATGCAATTTACTATGGAGAGGAATCTGTAAGACGTTCTTAAAAAACATGTTGATGAGTAATAACTACTCCCTCCGTCCCAATTTATAAGTCCGTATTTCTAACTTGAATCGTCCCAAAATACGTGTCCACTTTCACATATTTAACCAACCAAAAGAGATTTTAGTGAGTATAGATGATATTTGATTGGTGAAAAGTGTAGTTAATGAGAATTTCTTAAATTACATGCAATTTGAAAATGGACTTATAATTTGCGACAACTAGAGTAATAACTCATATACATTTCATCAAACAACTAGAAAAAGTAAATCATATTCATTATTTTTAACTTAAATTTACAGAGATGAAGCTTACCCGTTGGTAGGTTGCAGAAGCAAGAATCATCAAATCATCAATTAAAATAACAACGTATGGAGGTGGTTATGGTAAAACACTAAAAACATGATATTTATCATATCACCTATTTGTATTTAGTAAAAAATAAATTTCTCAAAAAAAAAAAGCACTATTAAGCAATGAGGAGATTGAAGATACAAGTGGGTATGGAAATGAAACACATGTTTACAACACGTTCTTAACAGTCAAGCCAACAATATATATTAGCTACCAATAATTTGCCAATTTAACAGTCAATGAGTTCTTCTCATACACACTTCAACAAACACCTTGTGTGTGCTACATAAAAAGCTCATTATAAACGAAAGTCATATGGGTGACTTATAGAAACACAATAAAGGTTTTCAATTGGGCTAACACGACCACTCTAAAAGACTATCATTTTCCTCATGTAGGCTTAACAATACACCATGCTGTGTTGTTGGAGTAGGGAGGCCTTGGAGCATACTTAAATCTGCTTCTTCTTCTATATCATCATCATAAATTAGTCTTACTCCACACTCCTTCACCTCAACATCTTCCTTCATGAATTTACCATCTTGGAAACTAAATGTAACAAAATTCTTTGCTTCCTTCCATTTACTTGTATCCCTCGTATAACGCAACCATATCATATATGAATCTTGGATTCCTAACACATTCCTCTCAAACCAAATGTAATTACGTGGGTCCATAGACGCTCCATCAAAGTTCTTTACAGAGCATCTAGTATATATGTAAGGCTTTTTTCTCTTAAAAACAACACAGGTTCCGTATCCCCTAAACTTATTGAAGCACCAATCTGAAGGTAATTCAACCTTTACATGATTTCCCGTACTTGTATTTGTAAACCACTCTGGAATGCTATTCCCATGATACGTTATATCTAAAAGAGAATAATAGCCAATGTCTCGCGAGAAGAATTCACATCTGTCAGCCTGTAAACCCGCATACCCAAGGAAAGCAGAAAGCTGGTGAATAGAGCCTTGGGAAGTTATAGATGAGTCAAGACACTCAGTCTTCGATATAGACCCCTCGCTATCAATGTTAACATTCTTAAACAGCTTTGGACAATTCAAGAAATTATTGTACCTATTCCAGAATGGGTCTTTAGATGATCCCGGCACTTCTCTTAAGGAGGTGCAATCAGATGCACCAATAATCCATATGTTAGGTGGAACTTCGGACAACACTTCCAGCTTCTTGCAACTATTAACATAAAGCCATCTAAGATTAGAAAGTTGACTCAAACTTCCAGGCAAGCTAGTAAAATTGTTCCCTTCTAAGTGTAGACATTCTAGACATGATAAGCCTCCAATGCTTTCAGGCACTTCTAATAAATTGTTCCCATTTAAGTGTAGCTCTTCTAGAAATGATAAGCCTCCAATGCTCTCCGGCACTTCTAATAAATTGTTCCCTGCCAAGTCTAGTTTCTTTAGACATGATAAGCCCCCAATGCTCACAGGAACTTGTACTAATTTGCAGTAGCTGAAATTCAGAGACTTTAACATATGGAAACCTTTTAATGAGACTGATCTTTGGGGATGTTGTTTACTTTGTAAACCAAAAGGGCCACGAATTGAAGTCCACCATCTAGACCCGCTACTCTCTTGTTGATCAAACAAAGGAAGTTCTGTAATGGAAGTTCGATCAATATGAAGCTCTGTTAAGCTTTTGATCCTGCCTAAGTCTTCAGGAAGTTTTTCGATTTTAAGCAACCCGAGAGAATCAGAATTTGAAGAGAAACCATTTCCAGTTTGGAAGGAAACGCTTAATGCTTGCAATTTCTCATATTTAAGACAACAAGCTTTTTAAGCATTCCAATAGAGGTGAACTTTAACCAAGTTCTCACAGCCTTCAAGAGTTAACTCTTCAGATTTGTAATCTTTGAGAAATCAGGGTACTCTTAGGTAACAACAATACCTTAGCTTCATGAATTTCAACCTCATAAAACACTAACAACAAAAACAAAAAGGAAAAATTTTAGACACAGTAGGTATAAACTGGAAATATAACATATAACAAAGTAATCATAGTAGACCTTAGGTGTTGTCCAAAGATGTTTTATGTGGCTGTACGACAGGTCGATGGTAACAATGTTTTCCGGATAAAAATCTGAAGGTAAGAACTTTAAAGGCAATCCATGCCAATAAAGCAACCTTAATTTATTGGACAACAAATCCAGTTTTCCAGAGAAGTTTACTGCAAATGGCTGCCAACGTCCTTCGACTTTTGGAAAGAATATTTTTAATATCCGCAAGTTTTTCATACGTGTAAGAGCTTGTCCATCTATGGGAATATTTTGACAGTTTTTCTTTAGCAAAAGGACTAGAACTTCAACTTCTTCTGCTTCCTAGATACAAATAACAGAGATCATCAAATTGTACTTGCTTTTACTTTAAAAAAAAAAAAAAAAAAAAACAACAACAACAACAACAATTAAGGCAATTGCTGATACTCAAATGTAATGTTTATGTTGAAAAGGAATCATATGCCACTTAATACCTTGTTTACATTCGTATATCATCCTTATCGCCCTCTGATGAAATCCACAATCTTCTGCTGTGATTCCCAGGCATGCTGAATTCTTCACGATAATTTTCCTTGCCATGCTTTGAATCAATTCATGCATTTGAAGAGACATATTACTTGGAGATACTGTTATCAGGAACTTATCAACCAAAACTTCAATATTAGCAATTGCGGAACAGTTGCTGCTGTCTAGTATACTTGCAGCAAAATCTTTATTTTCCCCAATGAAGACACATGCAATGTCAAGAAACATTCTTTTCTGATCAGATTCCAAGCTATCAAAACTTGGTCGAAGTTTTTGTACTATCTCCGAATTAGTATATGTTTGGAGTCTAACCAACTCGCCTTTCCAAACATCCACAGATTTTTCACACAATAATCCACCAAATATTTTGAGAGCCAATGGGTGACCTTGCAAATGTATTATAACTTGGGAAGCGAGCTCTTCAAAATCTTTTTTAGGATGCCTTATGCCAAATGCATATAAACTAAATAGCTCAAGAGCTCTATTGTAATCTAAAGTCTCCATATCATAAATTTCATCCACTTTATGAGACCTTAGCAATCGTTTGTCTTTACCAGTGAATATGATAAGACTTCCAGGATAAAACCAATCACGTGAACCTGCTAGTGCTTCTAACTGCTTCATGTTATTCACATCATCCAAAACAAGCAGGATCGGCTTACATGCCATCCTTTGCTTTATGATCGTAGAACCTTCACCAACACATAATATCTTCAGATCTTCTGTTTTCAGAATCTTGTTAATTAAATGCATTTGAACTTGAATTATGCCTTGTCGTTTAGTGACTTCTTTGACATCTTCACAAAAGCAACTTCCTTCAAAGTGGACATACATCAAGTTATAAATAGCTTTTGCAAAGGTCGTCTTTCCTATTCCGCTTATACCACAAATACCAAGCATATTAACCTTATGTGACCCAACGAAGCGTGACAAGTTTAATCTGTCGAAATGAAAATCGATGCCAACAAGGTTTTCACCAACATACAAGGGCCCGTCTAATTCGTTGAGTATCTTTTTGGAGATGAGATTGATGAACTTGGACTCGTATCATAATAAAAATTAAAAAAAAAAAGAAAAAAAAAAGAGACGCAATGTTAAACTTTAGTAATAAAGATGTTTGTGAGGAAACAACCAACATAAATATAATTTCTCAAAATAATAATTTTACCCATTTGTCGTGTCCTGGAGATCCCATCCAGATAAGTTAGCCGCATTGAATAGAGCTTCCCTCCATTCATCCAACTCTGTTTTATTTGAAATTTCGTGGTTAACGAATGCTTCTTCATAACTCCCTTTCTGTTTCCTCACAACATCAGGCTTGACATCGTAAAAGATAATCCAAACCTCATGTTTCGGATTCTCAATCTTCTTGCACTCAAGTATTTTGACAAGTTCCTTTAGACACCATGATGAAGAAGCGTAATTTTTGGAGAAGATAACTATCAAAAACCTCGATTCTTCAATGGCTTTGTAGAGACGAGGAGATATCTCTTCCTTTAGGCAATTCTTTTTGTCTCTAAAAGCATGAATCCCATTTTGCTTGAAGTTGTTGAACAGATGATCCACTTAAGTTT
The DNA here is from genome assembly GCA_022545495.1 of Chrysanthemum lavandulifolium. Lineage (NCBI taxonomy): Eukaryota > Viridiplantae > Streptophyta > Magnoliopsida > Asterales > Asteraceae > Chrysanthemum > Chrysanthemum lavandulifolium. The sequence continues at coordinate 243,488,980 of CM040245.1, read as the reverse complement.
GTACGGATGTCTTCACCTCTAAAACTTACAAAACATCATATTTCCACCGTGAGGCATGGATGTAGTAGCCATTATCAATAATGAGATTGAGCTGCGCTCACAAGTAAAGATGATCAGAAAGAGCACGCATTATCAATAATTAGTACCAAGAATTCATGATAAGATAATGTAAACAACATCATATGATATGCTGATTAGTTAAAATTTTTCATATAGATGAGTTATAAATTAGTATAAAGAAACTTGTATGATTGCAATTCGTCAAAATTCCTTTTACTAAATATGTGTAATTCAGTTGTAATCAGATAATTTTACATTCTTCATGCTATGCAAAAGATTGGACAAAGTTAGAAATATAACTACATACATTGGGCAGTTTAACATTTTGAACTATTGTAAGTTGTTTTGTAATGCTTTAGAATAATAACCACAAAAAATATTAAAAGAAAATTAAAAAAAAATGATTTACAGTTTGTATACAAACATTGCATAAAACAACAAGTTATTAGATGAGAAAATACAAAATGAAACATTTGTTAAAAACTAAAATGACTTGCATAAAGTTTTAGGTTAAGGAGGTTTTTGTTTGAAGAGTATAGGAATTAAATGATGAAATTCATAGTCATTTCAAGTGTTTGGTTAAAATTTTGTTGTTAAACTATAATAACTCCAACAATCATAAATCCAAACCAAAAGGTAGAGGTGTCTTTTGTTAGGGTGCGTTTGGTAGGGGTGAATCGGAATGAGGAATGATAGTGGATATGATTGCAATTGTTTGGTTAAGATATACATCTATCAAATATTGTATTGAAAAATATATATTTTCTATACTTCATACCACTCAAAGAGGTAGGTTATGGAACTTTCATTCTCGAGGGACCTACTTTATATTTAAAACGCATACCCATTATGATTCATGTCAACGTACTAAATGCACCCTTAACTTTTCCTGTGGGGTTTGTGGAGTCTGCATTTATTATTATTTCAATCAAAACATAATGGAATTATGCCAGATGAATGGGTTTTACTTAATGTGATACGTATACCCATTATTCTATACCAAACAAAACAATGAAATTAACATCCCCCAATCTCATACACCTCTCTAAACCAAACCATACCATTAGTGATTTCGGCTAGCATACTAAACGCACCCTAAGTGATCAAATTAGGAGTCAAGATCAAATGAAAAATAAATTAAAATGAGAAGGTGAGATGAAATCACGACAGTATATTTCAGATGCACCTAAAAAATAGATGCATCTTTTTTAAATTTCTCCACCTTATTTGAAATGTGTGGCTAAAATTTTCTCTCATTCTTCTCAATTCAATTTATCTTTTCACTTAATCTCTTGCCATCAAACTAGACCTAATAAGTTGTATTATTTTTTTAAAAAAAAAAAGGCAAATAAGCTGTATTATTTATTTAGACCTTGTCAGCTAGCCAAGTGGATCAATTATTATATTGTAATGCTATAAAATGAAACACTATAAAAATTAATTAGAGTACATATATAAAAAAAATTAGAGTATAAAAAGACTTAAACTAGTGGTAATAAGCCATTTTAGATGTGTGCTACCTATTACCTTGACCAGTGGAAGACGCGTGCTAGGGTGGAAAAAAGGAGAAATTTGTCATTTAAACGATCGAGTTGTGGATTGTTGTTGTGTTGTGTGTGTGTGTGATTTTATTTGTGAGTTATATTTGTATTAAATTTGGGCATGTTTTGGTGGTAATGTTGGTTGTCTTATTACACTATGTTAATGGTGATGATGATTGTGAAGAAAAGAGATGACATGACGTTGATTTAGCAATGATGATGTTGATCACTATTACCACTAACCTATAGTTTACCCATGGATGAGAGTGAAGTTAGAAAGAGTAGACAGGTGAGTTGACTCCAATTCAACTTTAATTGAACTTCTAGTCTACACTGTGTTCTCAAGTTGAGTAAAAGGGAGGAAGTAAAGTGAAATCGAGAAAGTTTGTGTTCTCCAGTTTTTTTAGGAAGTAAAATGATGTAAAGTGAAGTAAAGTGGTGATATTTTAGTTATAAAACTTTCACTCCACTTTTGGGGTGAAAGTCACTTTACTTCCTCTCTCTTACTTTACTTCATCTTCCTTTCACTTTCATTCATTTTTTTTCTTGAGAACGGAGCGTAAGTTTTAGACGATATGCAATTTCTTGCATTAGGCTACATGTTATATTTTAATAATGAAGATAGAAGATATTCTTTGTTAGCTGATTAGCATACCGTAAAATTTACATTAATAGCCCCATGAATGCTTATTGGTGAAATTTTTTACAGAGTATGCTAGTCGAAGCTAACGAAAGAAAGAATGATATCTTTGCCTATCTTTGCATTATTTTAAATCTACTATTGGTGAAAAATAGTAGATTACTTGATGAACAATGTTATGTTCAAAAAAAAACTTGATGAACAATGTATAAAAGATGTTAAAGAGAAGAGTCATTTTACATATCATAATTTTTTTACATATCAATGGATAAATTTCAGCTACTTATTTTCTTGGTGAGATAAAAGGGATATTAATTAATATTTAAATTAAAAATTCAATTACACATATTTTTTATAATTTAAATATCTCATAAATGGTTTATCGTTAAACACAAATAAAGTATATTGTCACGACCAACATTTAATTATATTTCTATTGACGGACACTTTTATATACTTTCGACAAACTTTTTTTGTTTGTTTTTTTTACGTTTTCTTAGCTGTATCAAAATTCGAATTACATATCATATGTGTACTTGTCTATAAATCAAAAACTAATATCGAAAACTTTCCGTACTAAGTTTTTTTTTCACGTTCTCTTAATACTAATATTGAAGTTCAAATACTAAACATCTATACTAAAATTAACATAAGTATTTTTCTATAAATCAAAAACTTTTCCCAGCTTTTGCAATAGAAAACATACAATTTTGGCTTTCAAACCATATATCACACACACTATATTCGAATTATAGATCAATGCAGTTCATTTATGAAACTTCTCTAGTCACATGTGAAAAAATCATATTGGTTAAAAATCACATGTGATTTTATATGTTTTATTCAAATTAGTGTAATATCACATGATTTCTCATGCAAGTTTCAACAAAAAAGGTAAAAAAAAAATGAGATGAAAAACGTGAAAAAAAAAGGTTTGTCAAAAGTATATCAAAGTACCTATCTATAGAAAGATAATTAAATGATCGTCGCGAAGGTACATTTTTTTGGCTTAAAGATTAACGGTTTAAAAAATATTAATGTTTGGAGAAAAAAAAAAGATGAACATGAGTTTGTTAAAAATGAGTTACTGAAATTTGTCCGTTAATATGTGTGTAAATGTTTGGTACGTAAATAAACGTAAATCAATGTTAAAAGGTAAATTAACAAATTGAATCAAGTGATTTAATGAATGTTTAGTGATTATTTTTATTCAGACTAAAACTTATATGGAGTATGAAGAGTGAAAACTTTATAAGGTGTAATAAATTAGGTGATAAAGATGAACTAGGTTGTTTGAGAATTTAAAACAAATGATTATTGATCAAAAGAAAAGTTTAATGTAGACCCAAAACTCAATGAACCAATTTTATTAATACAGTTTTTAATAAAATATAAATAAAAATAACCAACTTTTATCGTTTATTTTAATTAAATATCTAACAAACCGTTAATTATTAAACGAAAAGAATCATACCATCACGACGAGAATTAAATCATTTTTCTTTAGAAGGGCACTTTTATATACTTTTAACGAACTTTTTTTTGACTTTTTTTATGAGTGTTGACATTTACGTCTATTAAAATCACATATGATTTGTTATTTTAAAATTACATGTGATATTATGAAATCATATTTGATTTGTAAAATATGGTGTTTGTGAAATCACATTTGATTCTTAAAATACAAATCACATGTGATTTGAGAAATCACATGTCATTCATAACATACAAATCATATGTGGTTTTTTCAGACGCAAATTTTAACATTAAAACTAAACTCGAAAAAACAAAAGTTTGTCGAAAGTATATCGAAACGCCCGCTCACCGAAAGATAAAATATTCTCTTTGCGATGGTGTATTTTTGTCGCTAACGATGTACCATTTGAAAATAATATATATATATATATATATATATATATATATATATATATATATATATATATATATATATATATATATATATATATATATATATATATATATATTTTAAATGTGAAAAGTAATTTTTTAATAAAAATAGATAGTCAAGATTGATTCATTGGGTCTATAAAGAATATGATATGTATTGATCTCAACTCTTTTTATTAATAAAGCTTTATTAAATTCTCAACTCCAAAACATAGTTGGCTAGATCAATAACATAAGTTGACTCAACAAAAGTCTCCAAGTCTATATTAGTGATATGTTATTGGCCTCTCACCACTAAAAGGACGAATATTCCGTATCTTTTACCCTTTTGACCATCCTGTTGCGTAGACAATATAGTTTTTATCGCTTTTATTCCGACTTTTCACGCTTAATACTTTAACTTGTTAAATTTTATATTTTTATTCGCACTTTCCGTTCACGCTTTTATGATATAAACAAAATTATAAAAAGTAATAATAAAAATGAAGATATCACTTGTAAAAATACACCTCTCATAATAGTCATATTTGAGTATTCAACCACATCGTCAATTTACAAGGCATGCTTGTCAAGGGTTTTAAAGAGTAAGATTGAGTGTTACTTTTATTAAAGTTGTTTGGTTGAAAAAAGTTGACTTTTGAAAACTTCTATGGGTCCGTTTGGGTAGTAGGTGGTTTAAGATTTGGATTTGAGGGTCCGTTTGGTTTGTAGGTGAGTTTATGATTAAAATTTGGATTTTGATTTGGATTTGGAAAGAGAAAATGTATGATAGTAAAAAATGTTGTTTGTTTAATTAAATAGGATTGGAAATGGATTTGTGATTTTAAATATTTAAATGATAAATATGAGGATAACAGTGATGGGTTCATTTGCAAAACCTACCTATTATGCCTTTGTCAAATCACACTTTTTAAGGGGAGACCAACCAAACTTCACCTACCAAACGATTGTATTATGGTTTCATGTCATTCCTTCTAGTCAAAAGGCATATACCAAACGGGCCCTGAATTTGAATTAAGACTTATTAGGATTTAGATTTAGTTTTAATGTATGAGAGAGAAATATATTATAATATAAATAAGTTATTGTTTTAAAATTAAAATATATTATTTTGAATTAATTATAAGAGAGAAAGAAAAAATAAAGAAATGTGGTGGTAAAAGATTTGTAATTAAAAAGAGAAGAAGCATGTGGCTCAAATTTGATGCTCAATTTTTTAAAAGTTGAATGATCATATATATTTTGAAAACCCAAATTAGGCATCAATGCCAAAGATGACCATCCCATCATCACACCAAACATCACACTAACGTCAAATCAAACTCAAATCCATCCCAAAGTAAGGGTGTGTTTGTTTTTAAAAAAAATGTCTGAATAGCCTCTAACCGCTACCAGTCAGACGCGTAAGAGGCGGAGGTCGTAGTTTTTACTTTCTAGTCAGACACGGTAAGATGTTAAATATCTTACCCGCTAGATGATAATAATCTTCACCGCTCTTATCCTTACAACCGACTTCACTATATCAAATAAAATCTTAAAGAACAAATATAAATAAAGATCTTTGATACAAACCCATCATAAATCTTTGGAAAATCAAAACCCCATAACAAAAACATCAATCTCGCTCGAAACATTGAAGAGAAAATTTAAAAGCTGGATTAAAGGGTTCAGATGGTTTATGTTTCAAATAAAGAATGGATTATAAGGTATTCTTGTTTATGTTTAGTGAGGTTTACAAAAGAAATATCAAAGAGATAGTTGTTCGATTAGATGAAAGATATAGTGAGAATAGAAAAGCCTGTCACGTATGGTTTGTAGGTGTTTATTTTGAAGAGAAAGATTAGGACAATGTGTTATATAGTTAGGTTTAGGGTTAGGTCAATTAGTTGGGCTCATAATTTTTGGTTACTAGTTCAATCTTCTTTGGGCCAAATTTTACTCTTGATACATTTTGAGTAGTTAATTGGGCCCAACTATGAAACACAAAGCTTAGGGAACCAATTTTGTATAGTATTAATTTTAAAGTGCCGAGCTAGTTATCACAAAACAGAAGAATTGAAAACATAAACGTTTGTTGACATGGATGAACCAAAACTGTGTTTTTGTGAAATTCAAATTGATTTTTTCCAAATATTTTGTTATATTTAAGCTACTTATTCATGTATAGTTATAGTTTAATATATACTTAAAACAAAGGACCTTTATGAGTAAGGTGGAGGGTCCCGCCCAAAATTTACGACACCTAATGTAAATATTGTAGGTTTTAGGGGTAATTTAATTGAGGTTATAAATAAATCGATTCGCCCTCCCTCCAAAATAAATGGCCAAGTCCACCATTCGACTTAAAAACCAGATAATTAAAATCATTTAGACAATTATAAAAAAAACAAACAACTTTATTTCAATCAGATTAAGACTTTACAACCACCTCTTACCAGTAAGATGTGATAGTCAGATTCAGACCCAAAACATCTTAATGAAACAAACACACCCTAAGAATCCAAACGGACCCTAACACATGTTTTCTCATTCATGCTACATGGGTGGGATTTCTTCAAATCCTGTGGGCCTGCTTTTAGTTCTTTCACAGTCAAGTTGAGATTTTTATTATAACACTATATTTAAATACAATATAACTCAATATTAATGTTGCAAAATAATATTTATATGTATTATAACATAATTTATCTCTCCAAATCTAAATCCAAATCCTAAACCCGTTAACAAAACAAACGGGCTATTAAATGAAATTTAATAACTAACCATTAATCTAATAACGAACCTCATCAAATCAAATAGGATCCGGATTAAAACTTAATTCATTTGGAATATGATTTATAAAAAGCACTAAGTTAGAGTAAAAGAATAAACATTTTAAAAGTACAAAAAGAGAAGATGACTTACGGTCTTTAGAACTAGAATAAACAATGGAGGATCATTCTACTCACGTCACATGTAAAATAATGCAAACGGGTTGAAAGGCTATAATTAAACACACGTATTTATATGAGAGTCACCCATTACTTGGTGTACTGCGTAAACCAACAAGAGCACTCATCATGTGAATCAATTCATGGCATGCAAAGAAAAGAGATGTCGCCTTATGGCTAAAACGACACTTGAATTAACCGGATCGGAAGAAGATAACGCTTAAAGTTGACAATATATCGCTATACAACTCGTAAAGAACCCAGCCACCAAGGAGAAGCACATAGACATTCGCTATCATTTCATCGTGAATGCGTAGAGAATGGTCATATCAGTAGAACACGTAAGTGGAGAACTACAAAGAGCGCATCTCTTAACGAAAGCTTTACCAAGACCAAGTTCGTAACTATGCGACAAATGCTCGGAGTTCAAGACTTAGACAAAGCAACGATCAAGATGAGGAGATTGAAGACACTAATCCGCCATTGCTTCAACCTCGAAGGACCAAACTGCTCAACATAAAGTCTCTAACCAATAGGTTAGAGGTTAGTGGCGTTATTTAACCGCCAGTTATAGAAGTTAGTTATAGAAAACGGTTGTAACCACCAAAACGGTTATCCTCCTCGAACCGCTGCAACGCTTGGGAAATGCCCTTTCGCTTAGTATAAATAGACCATGTAATGAATCATTTATGTTAGACGATTTAGTTATTCAAAGATCCATATTGTTATTGTTTGCATTTTCATACTCAACCATTCAATGTAGGGACCAACAAGTAAAAAGGATTTGGTTGACTTGTTGCAGGTAATGATCTTTCCTATATAGATAGCTTGGAAATCGATAACTTATCTCGATATATTCATGTGTGTTAATTTAAGATACTGCATTCATAGTTTCTTTTTGCTTTTGCAATAAGTTTTCATCATCTGATTTTTGTCATATTGTATGCATGAAAGAAAATCAAACTAGCTGACGCTCATTATTGTGGGGCCTCAACAAAGGTAATCTAGATGTGGTAGTTTTGACCCATTTGTTCATGAATGTCATCGACGGTCCTGCTTTTTCTCTAATTGTCCAAATGGGTGAATTAAAAGTTTCAACTTGAAAGGTAACAAGTCAAATGGTCCAAAGTCACCCAATTGTATTTTTAATGCATAAAACCTCCCATATTGTATTATTTTATATAAAATAATTATCTGTTAAATTTAGTGTAAACACTTTTTAATTTGTGACTTTTACAGCAAATAAGGACTTTCATACAAATGTGATCCAATTTGAAAGTGGTGGACAACCTTAAAACTAGTTATGTGCATACAAGCTTTGAAAGGAAGAAAGGAGCCAGATTAGGGACACGATAGTAGCATCAGTGAAGGAAGCCCAACCAGCAGAAAAGTAAAGAAAGGACAGGTGGTGGTGGTGCGTTGAATTGAGCTGCAGCGGGTCATGATTGAGTGAGGTTAAGTTTGATTATAATGCTGTTGTACTCACAACAATCAAGGTGAACCGATTGGGACCAGGGTTTTTGGTTCGGTTCACATGAGCTAAGGAAGAAAAGCATGTCAAGATTCTTAGTCTTGCTCAAAGATGCATGAGGTATGAGTTCTTCCATGCTTGTTGAGTTGTTTTGTCCCTCTTTCCTCCCATTTTTTCTGTTCAGAACTTAAAGGTGGCAATTTTAACCCCTTTACTTACGAATTTCTGATCTGGGTCATGCACTCATGCTTATCTCTAGTATGTATAATCGTCTAAGTGTATAACAGCTAATAGATAAAAAACTGCTTAATGAAAACAGGGCGAATGGGTCAAAACAGATTGTTAGTTTCCTAAAGGTAAATTAAATGCATAATACTTCCCCATGCATTTAACTAAAAAACTTAAATTCGTTCAGTAATCTAATTTTTTAGTCTTGCAAGACTCTATTTTCCTATTGAAAATTTGGCAAAACAGTTTTTACCAAAAAAAAGAACTCTGTTTTGATCAGCTGCACAACAAGACCATTTTGTCACTTGTGTGGAAACTATTAAAAAAAGAGATTCTGCTTCTTTCTTTCTCTATTTTTTAGTTGTTCTATCACATAAATAGGGTAGTTGGTCAAACTTGCCAAATGACAATTGAAATTGACAAGATGGCAAAGAATTTGCAAGATTCCTGTGGGTTGGTCTGTAGAGTCAAACCTATGTAGGTTTAGTTTTTTTTGTAGCAGATGTGGGATTTTATGGTGAAAGTTGGACGCTTATGGAGCAACCATGAAATTGGCTTGACATGGAACTCACATAGTGAAAGTGGCCTGACATGAGACTCTTGCAAGCTCTTTCGATGCAAAATCTGATCTCAAGGTAGCAGGAATGTAGTGGGGTTTCTACTACTGATTGATCAATTGCCTTGGCTACTTTGATGACCAATTTTCCCATATATAGATGGTGACCATAGAATAAGGTTTAACTGATTTGTACTCAGTGTTTTGTATGTCTATATATTAGTAGACCTTTTGTTTCTTTTTAATTGACATCGAAGGTATCTTACACCTTTTATCCAACTAGCCCACTGATTTAAAATAGTGTAGCTTAATTTCACGACTAGTCCAACTAGATAGCACAGCTCTTATTATGATCAGTGGTACATCTCCAAATTTGTACCGGATCGGAAATTATCCTTGAAATTTAACAAGTTGATAAACCAGTAATATGACCAACCATATCACCCACTCACCTTATGGGCCTTATTTCGCAAAGCCCTTCAATTTCAAGTTACTTTACAAGACTAAGATAGTAGTGGACCATAAACCTTACAATGCTATGCACTTATGCATTTAAGTATCATTCGACAGTTAAGCATGCCATGCATCTTTTTCTACTTCTAATCTCAAACAGATTTTACAAGCATATCAGCATCAATTGACTATTTTGCCTTTCAAATTGATAAAACTAATTTGTTTTTGTTACTTAATAATAGCCAACTTTAAGTATCTATACACTATTAAGTAATTTAACACTAACATTTAATATAAAAATATAAAATGATGTAAATCTTAAGTTTCAAAAGCATTGATTCTCAAAGAAACTAACCAAATCACAAAGCCTTCTATTTCACAACTTTGAAAGTGTACACCTGATAATGAGAGTTCTAGAAAAGTATTTCCATATTAAATAGTTTTAGCAAGGTTGTAAAATCGCTAGTGCCTGAGTATGGGTTGGGTAGGGCCTAGCGATTAATCGGGTTAGGCGGGATTAATCGGGATTAATCGGATTGGAATTTTATGCACAAAATGTAATTGTAGATATTATATTGTATATGAGATAAGCGATTGCATCAAAGTTCAAATATTTCGTGTTCAAATCTATATATCTTATAATGCATATTAGACCTCTCTCATATTAAATATTTAAGAATTCATAATATAAAATTTAAGCATATACATACTAAAGCTTGTGTACAATTAATTTATGCACAACCATGTATGTTAAACACCTACAATTAATACTTTTCTTCAATCACCCCTTTACACAAAAATACAACCATTTTACCACATAGTACAATATAATCAAGTTACTACTAATTTATGTATAAAACCAATAACCCAAACACTTAAACAAAAGATAAAACAAACTACGAACTAAAAGGACCAACATGTACAACTTAGACTTAGTTAAAGTTACCCAAATATAAATTCTCACCATCTATAAAGTTGTTGTAACGGAAATATAAAATTAAAAATATTTATCACCATTTTATTGTGAGTACCCACACGATCGTATGGTACCGCTAGTATAGACATATAGTTCTTCAAAGTTCAAAGTCAAACATAAATATTAATTTCTTTGTTGACCATTTTAAGTTTAATTGTTCATTGTTCGATTAATTAGTTGTTGATCATTTAAGTGATTTTGTCCGATTTTGCGATTTTGTTGACCAATTTTAAGCGCTTTTGTCCGATTAGACCGATTGTCCGATTAATCGGTTTGTTGACCAATTTTAAGCGATCTTTGACCAAACCGATTAAATAGGCCGATTATGATAAATCACTTAGTGAGCGATCGCGATTATGCGGGATTACCGCACCTGACCGATTTTACAATGAGGTTTTAGTACATTGTCCACAAAACACAGTTAATGTGTGCTTTTTGTGACCTTTGCTTTGGGCTTTTTGTTGACTGTAAAATTGTTCTCCTTCAGGTTTGGCCAACAGTGACTAGAGTGACTCAAGTTTATGCATTACAAGACACTGATTTTAGCTCTAGCATCACCTTGAGAAACCTGAGCTGCTCTGTCATGGCCAAATGTACCATCAGTAGCCAAACTTGAGTCAAAAATCCTTCTCTAAGCTATTTCAAGGTGAAACTTTGCAGTGAGTAGCAGCAAGTTAACGCGACTTCCATATACGCACTTTTTCCATCTTTTCAAGTTAAAAGCCAGTCTGCAACCATCAAACAGTGCAGGCAACACTTAGCGAGAATCAACTTCCAGCAGCTTTTACATGCTTCAACTTTTTGGTTGACCTTGAAAAATCCATTGCTTCTAGCACAGTTGTCGTGATACCTGATCATGCCAATACCTATTGGCAACATAACAGGTATGTCACGAGAAGATACAACAGATAGTCAGATATGTGCTTGCTTGACATGACATACAGGGGCGAACTACATATACATTATGGGGCGGTGCCTCCACGATTCGCAAAAAATCAGATTTTAGTGTAAAAATTTTTAGGACCATTTTATTAAAGTGCACCCTCACAAAATTAAATTGCCCCCACCTTGAAGCCAAACAATGTAAAACCCCACTTTGAAGCCAAAAACAATGTAAACCTTATATCTTTATCCTTATTTTGTGTGCACAACCACTTTGTCAAAAAAAATTTGCCCCTGCCTTCAACTTTCCTGGTCCGCCACCGGACATATATCAATATCAGAACCAGCTGGATAGTCAACATTGCTGATACTCCATAGAATAGGGTCATCCTCATTCTTTTCGTAGCTAAAAACTACCTTCTGAGTACATAACTCTTTCAGACTGGAGGACAAACCATATACCCCAAACTGACTGTAAATCAATTTTTGGTTGTCAGAAACTTTGTTGTATGTCTTGTAACTGTGATGTTCAGGATGTAAATGAGTATTAACAAACAAGCTGGCATGTTGATGAATGATTTTCTATGAAATAACAATAATTGCAAATGAATGAAGAGCGAAGAAAAAGATGCAATTTACTATGGAGAGGAATCTGTAAGACGCTCTTAAAACATGTTGATGAGTAATAACTACCCTCCTCTCCCAATTTATAAGTCCGTATTTAACTTGAATCGTCCCAAAATACGTGTCCACTTTCACATATTTAACCAACCAAAAGAGATTTTAGTGAGTATAGATGATATTTGATTGGTGAAAAGTGTAGTTAATGAGAATTTCTTAAATTACATGCAATTTGAAATGGACTTATAATTTATGATAACTAGAGTAATAACTCATACATTTCATCAAACAACTAGAAAAGTAAATCATATTCATTATTTTAACTTAAATTTACAGAGATGAAGCTAATTCACAGTAGGTTGCGTAAGCAAGAATCATCAAATCATCAATTAAAATAACAACGTATGGAGGTGGTTATGGTAAACACTAAAACATGATATTTATCATATCACCTATTTGTATTTAGTAAAAATAAATTTCAAAAAAAAAGCACTATTAAGCAATGAGGAGATTGAAGATACAAGTGGGTATGGAAATGAAACACATGTTTACAACACGTTCTTAACAGTCAAGCCAACAATATATATTAGCTACCAATAATTTGTAATTTAACAGTCAATGAGTTCTTCCATACACACTTCAACAAACACCTTGTGTGCATATAAAAGCTCATTATAAACGAAAGTCATATGGGTGACTTATAGAAACACAATAAAGGTTTTCAATTGGGCTAACACGACCACTCTAAAAGACTATCATTTTCCTCATGTAGGCTTAACAATACACCATGCTGTGTTGTTGGAGTAGGGAGGCCTTGGAGCATACTTAAATCTGCTTCTTCTTCTATATCATCATCATAAATTAGTCTTACTCCACACTCCTTCACCTCAACATCTTCCTTCATGAATTTACCATCTTGGAAACTAAATGTAACAAAATTTTGCTTCCTTCCATTTACTTGTATCCTCAGATAACGCAACCATATCATATATGAATCTTGGATTCCTAACACATTCCTCTCAAACCAAATGTAATTACGGGGTCCATAGACGCCCATCAAAGTTCTTTACAGAGCATCTAGTATATATGTAAGGCTTTTTCTCTTAAAACAACACAGGTTCCAGATCCCTAAACTTATTGAAGCACCAATCTGAAGGTAATTCAACCTTTACATGATTTCGTACTTGTATTTGTAAACCACTTGGAATGCTATTCCCATGATACGTTATATCTAAAAGAGAATAATAGCCAATGTCTCATGAGAAGAATTCACATCTGTCAGCCTGTAAACCCGATACCCAAGGAAAGCAGAAAGCTGGTGAATAGAGCCTTGGGAAGTTATAGATGAGTCAAGACACTCAGTCTTGATATAGACCCTCATATCAATGTTAACATTCTTAAACAGCTTTGGACAATTCAAGAAATTATTGTACCTATTCCAGAATGGGTCTTTAGATGATCCCGCACTTCTTAAGGAGGTGCAATCAGATGCACCAATAATCCATATGTTAGGTGGAACTTGGACAACACTTCCAGCTTCTTGCAACTATTAACATAAAGCCATCTAAGATTAGAAAGTTGACTCAAACTTCCAGGCAAGCTAGTAAAATTGTTCCCTCTAAGTGTAGACATTCTAGACATGATAAGCCTCCAATGCTTTCAGGCACTTCTAATAAATTGTTCCCATTTAAGTGTAGCTCTTCTAGAATGATAAGCCTCCAATGCTCTCCGGCACTTCTAATAAATTGTTCCTGCCAAGTCTAGTTTCTTTAGACATGATAAGCCCCCAATGCTCACAGGAACTTGTACTAATTTGCAGTAGCTGAAATTCAGAGACTTTAACATATGGAAACCTTTAATGAGACTGATCTTTGGGATGTTGTTTACTTTGTAAACCAAAAGGGCACCGAATTGAAGTCCACCATCTAGACCCGCTACTCTTGTTGATCAAACAAAGGAAGTTCTGTAATGGAAGTTCGATCAATATGAAGTCTGCTAAGCTTTTGATCCTGCCTAAGTCTTCAGGAAGTTTTTCGATTTTTAAGCAACCCGAGAGAATCAGAATTTGAAGAGAAACCATTTCCAGTTTGGAAGGAAACGCCATGCTTGCAATTTCTCATATTTAAGACAACAAGCTTTTTAAGCATTCCAATAGAGGTGAACTTTAACCAAGTTCTCACAGCCTTCAAGAGTTAACTCTTCGAGATTTGTAATCTTTGAGAAATCAGGGTACTTTAGGTAACAACAATACCTTAGCTTCATGAATTTCAACCTCATAAAACACTAACAACAAAAACAAAAGGAAAAATTTAGACACAGTAGGTATAAACTGGAAATATAACATAACAAAGTAATCATAGTAGACCTTAGGTGTTGTCCAAAGATGTTTTATGGCAACGACAGGTCGATGGTAACAATGTTTTCCGGATAAAATCTGAAGGTAAGAACTTTAAAGGCAATCCATGCCAATAAAGCAACCTTAATTTATTGGACAACAAATCCAGTTTTCCAGAGAAGTTTACTGCAATGGCTGCCAACGTCCTTCGACTTTTGAAAGAATATTTTTAATATCCGAAGTTTTTCATATACGTAAGAGCTTGTCCATCTATGGGAATATTTTGACAGTTTTTCTTTAGCAAAAGGACTAGAACTTCAACTTCTGCTTCCTAGATACAAATAACAGAGATCATCAAATTGTACTTGCTTTTACTTTAAAAAAAAAAAAAAAAAAAAAACAACAACAACAACAACAATTAAGGCAATTGCTGATACTCAAATGTAATGTTTATGTTGAAAAAGGAATCATATGCCACTTAATACCTTGTTTACATTCGGTATATCATCCTTATCGTCCTCTGATGAAATCCACAATCTTCTGCTGTGATTCCCAGGCATGCTGAATTCTTCACGTATAATTTTCCTTGCCATGCTTTGAATCAATTCATGCATTTGAAGAGACATATTACTTGGAGATACTGTTATCAGGAACTTATCAACCAAAACTTCAATATTAGCAATTGCGGAACAGTTGCTGCTGTCTAGTATACTTGCAGCAAAATCTTTATTTTCCCAATGAAGACACATGCAATGTCAAGAAACATTCTTTCTGATCAGATTCCGCTATCAAAACTTGGTCAAGTTTTTGTACTATCTCCGAATTAGTATATGTTTGAGTCTAACCAACTCGCCTTTCCAAACATCCACAGATTTTTCAACAATAATCCACCAAATATTTTGAGAGCCAATGGTGACCTTGCAAATGTATTATAACTTGGGGCGAGCTCTTCAAAATCTTTTTAGGATGCCAAATGCATATAAACTAAATAGCTCAAGAGCTCTATTGTAATCTAAAGTCTCCATATCATAAATTTCATCCACTTTATGAGACCTTAGCAATCGTTTGTCTTTACCAGTGAATATGATAAGACTTCCAGGATAAAACCAATCACGTGAACCTGCTAGTGCTTCTAACTGCTTCATGTTATTCATCATCCAAAACAAGCAGGATCGGCTTACATGCCATCCTTTGCTTTATGATCGAGAACCTTCACCAACACATAATATCTTCAGATCTTCTGTTTTCAGAATCTTGTTAATTAAATGCATTTGAACTTGAATTATGCCTTGTCGCTTAGTGACTTCTTTGACATCTTCACAAAAGCAACTTCCTTCAAAGTGGACATACATCAAGTTATAAATAGCTTTTGCAAAGGTCGCTCTTCCTATTCCGCTTATACCACAAATACCAAGCATATTAACCTTATGTGACCCAACGGACGCGACAAGTTTAACTGTCAAATGAAAATCGATGCCAACAAGGTTTTCACCAACATACAAGGCCCGTCTAATTGTTGAGTATCTTTTGAGATGAGATTGATGAACTTGGACTCAGATCTGTTAATAAAAATTAAAAAAAAGAAAAAAAAAAGAGACGCAATGTTAAACTTTAGTAATAAAGATGTTTGTGAGGAAACAACCAACATAAATATAATTTCTCAAAATAATAATTTTACCATTTGTCGTGTCCTGGAGATCCCATCCATAAGTTAGCCGCATTGAATAGAGCCTCCATTCATCCAACTCGCTTTATTTGAAATTTGTGGTTAACGAATGCTTCTTCATAACTCCCTTTCTGTTTCCTCACAACATCAGGCTTGACATCGTAAAGATAATCCAAACCTCATGTTCGGATTCTCAATCTTCTTGCACTCAAGTATTTTGACAAGTTCCTTTAGACACCATGATGAAGAAGTAATTTTTGGAGAAGATAACTATCAAAACCTCGATTCTTCAATGGCTTTGTAGACGAGGAGATATCTCTTCTCCTTAGGCAATTTTTTTGTCTCTAAAAGCATGAATCCCATTTTGCTTGAAGTTGTTGAACAGATGATCCATAAGTTTGTACGGATGTCTTCACCCTAAAACTTACAAAACATCATATTTCCACCGTGAGGCATGGATGTAGTAGCCATTAATAATGAGATTGAGCTGCGCCCAAGTAAAGATGATCAGAAAGAGCACGATTATCAATAATTAGTACCAAGAATTCATGATAAGATAATGTAAACAACATCATATGATATGCTGATTAGTTAAAATTTTTCATATAGATGAGTTATAAATTAGTATAAAGAAACTTGTATGATTGCACCAAAATTCCTTTTACTAAATATGTAATTCAGTTGTAATCAGATAATTTTACATTCTTCATGCTATGCAAAAGATTGGACAAAGTTAGAAATATAACTACATACATTGGGCGCTTTAACATTTTGAACTATTGTAAGTTGTTTTGTAATGCTTTAGAATAATAACCACAAAAAATATTAAAAGAAAATTAAAAAAATGATTTACAGTTTGTATACAAACATTGCATAAAACAACAAGTTATTAGATGAGAAAATACAAAATGAAACATTTGTTAAAAACTAAAATGACTTGCATAAAGTTTTAGGTTAAGGAGGTTTTGTTTGAAGAGTATAGAATTAAATGATGAAATTATAGTCATTTCAAGTGTTTGTTAAATTTTGTTGTTAAACCATAATAACTCCAACAATCATAAATCCAAACCAAAAGGTAGAGGTGTTCTTTGTTGCTGCAGAAAGGAATCGGAATGAAAGGATAATGGATATGATTGCAATTGTTTGGTAAGATATACATCTATCAAATATTGTATTGAAAATATATATTTTCTATACTCATACCACACTCAAAGAGGTAGGTGAACTTTCATTCTCGGGGACCTACTTTATATTTAAAACGCATACCCATTATGATTCAACGTACAAATGCACCCTTAACTTTTCCTGGTTTGTGAAGTCGCATTATTATTATTTCAATCAAAACATAATGGAATTATGCCCATGAATGGGTTTTACTTAATGTGATACGATACCCATTATTCTATACCAAACAAAACAATGAAATTAACATCCCCAATCTCATACACTCTAAACCAAACCATACCATTAGTGATTTCGCTAGCATACTAAACGCACCCAAGTGATCAAATTAGAGTCAAGATCAAATGAAAATAAATTAAAATGAGAAGGTGAGATGAAATCACGATAAGATATTTTATGCACCTCAAAAATAGATGCATCTTTTAAATTTCACCTTATTTGAAATGTGGCTAAAATTTTCTCTCATTCTTCTCAATTCAATTTATCTTTTCACTTAATCTCTTGCCATCAAACTAGACCTATTGTTGTATTATTTTTAAAAAAAAAGGCAAATAAGTCAGATTATTTATTTAGACCTTGTCACTAGCCAAGTGGATCAATTATTATATTGTAATGCTATAAAATGAAACACTATAAAATTAATTAGAGTACATATATAAAAAAATTAGAGTATAAAAGATTTAAACTAGTGGTAATAAGCCATTTTAGATGTGTGCTACCTATTACCTTGACCTGGAAGCGCGTTAAGGTGGAAAAGGAGAAATTTGTCATTTAAACGATCGAGTTGTGGATTGTTGTTGTGGTGGTGTGTGATTTTATTTGTAGTTATATTTGTATTAAATTGGGCATGTTTTGGTGGTAATGTTGGTTGTCTTATTACACTATGTTAATGGTGATGATGATTGGAAGAAAAGAGATGACATGACGTTGATTTAGCAATGATGATGTTGATCACTATTACCACTAACCTATAGTTTACCCATGGATGAGAGTGAAGTTAGAAAGAGTAGACAGGTGAGTTGACTCCAATTCAACTTTAATTGAACTCTAGTCTACACGTGTTCTCAAGTTGAGTAAAAGGAAGTAAAGTGAAATCGAGAAAGTTTGTGTTCTCCGCTTTTTTAGGAAAAATGATGTAAAGTGAAGTAAAGTGGTGATATTTTAGTTATAAAACTTTCACCCACTTTTGGGTGAAAGTCACTTTACTCTCTCTACTTTACTTCATCTTCCTTTCACTTTCATTCATTTTTTTCTTGAACGGAGCGAAGTTTTAGACGATATGCAATTTCTGCATTAGGCTACATGTTATATTTAATAATGTAAAGATAGAAGATATTGTTTCTTATCGTTAATAATACCGTAAAAATTTACATTAATAGCCCCATGAATGCTTATTGGTGAAATTTTTTACGAGTATGCTAGTCGTTTAACGAAAGAAAGAATGATATCTTTGCCATCTTTATTATTTTAAATCTACTATGGTGAAAATAGTAGATTACTTGATGAACAATGTTATGTTCAAAAAAACTTGATGAACAATGTATAAAAGATGTTAAAGAGAAGAGTCATTTTACATATCATAATTTTTTACATATCAATGGATAAATTTCAGCTACTTATTTTCTTGGTGAGATAAAGGATATTAATTAATATTTAAATTAAAATTAATTACACATATTTTTTTATAATTTAAATATCTCATAAATGGTTTATCGTTAAACACAAATAAAGTATATTGTCACGACCAACATTTAATTATATTTTATTGACTGACACTTTATATACTTCGACAAACTTTTTTGTTTGTTTTTTACGCTTTTAGTCAGATCAAAATTCAATACATATCATATGTGTACTTGTCTATAAATCAAAACTAATATCGAAAACTTTCCGTACTAAGTTTTTTTCACGCGCTCTTAATACTAATATTGAAGTTCAAATACTAAACATCTATACTTTAACATAAGTATTTTTATAAATCAAAAACTTTTCCCAGCTTTTGCAATAGAAAACATACAATTTTGGCTTTCAAACCATATATCACACACACTATATTCGAATTATAGATCAATGCAGTTCATTTATGAAACTTCTCTAGTCACATGTGAAAAAATCATATTGGTTAAAATCACATGTGATTATATGTTTTATTCAAATTAGTGTAATATCACATGATTTCTCATGCAAGTTTCAAACAAAAAGGTAAAAAAATGAGATGAAAACGGGAAAAAAAGGTTTGTCAGTATATCAAAGTACCTATCTATAGAAAGATAATTAAATGATCGTCACAAGGTATTTTTTGGCTTAAAGATTAACGGTTAAAAATATTAATGTTTGGAGAAAAAAGATGAACATGAGTTTGTTAAAATGAGTTATCAAATTTGTCCTAATATGTGTAAATGTTTGGTACGAATAAACGTAAATCAATGTTAAAAGGTAAATTAACAAATTGAATCAAGTGATTTAATGAATGTTTAGTGATTATTTTTATTCGCACTAAAACTTATATGGAGTATGTAAGAGGAAACTTTATAAGGTGTAATAAATTAGGTGATAAAGATGAACTAGGTTGTTTGAGAATTTAAACAAATGATTATTGATCAAAAGAAAAGTTTAATGTAGACCCAAACTCAATGAACCAATTTTATTAATAGCTTTTAATAAAATATAAATAAAATAACCAACTTTTATCGCTTATTTTAATTAAATATCTAACAAACCGTTAATTATTAAACGAAAAGAATCATACCATCACGACGAATTAAATCATTTTCTTTAGAAGGGCACTTTTATATACTTTTAACGAACTTTTTTGACTTTTTTATGAGTGTTGACATTTACGCTATTAAAATCACATATGATTTGTTATTTTAAAATTACATGATATTATGAAATCATATTTGATTTGTAAAATATGGTGTTTGAAATCACATTTGATTCTTAAATATAAATCACATGTGATTTGAGAAATCACATGTCATTCATAACATACAAATCATATGTGGTTTTTCTGCACGCAAATTTTAACATTAAAACTAAACTCGAAAACAAAAGTTTGTCGAAAGTATATCAAACGCCTCACCGAAGATAAAATATTCTCTTTGCGATGGTGTATTTTTGTCGCTTAACGATGTACCATTTGTAATATATATATATATATATATATATATATATATATATATATATATATATATATATATATATATATATATATATATATATATATATATATATATATTAAATGTGAAAAGTAATTTTTTAATAAAAATAGATAGTCAAGATTGATTCGCTGGGTCTATAAAGAATATGATATAGTATTGATCTCAACTCTTTTATTAATAAAGCTTTATTAAATTCTCAACTCAAAACATAGTTGGCTAGATCAATAACATAAGTTGACTCAACAAAAGTCTCCAAGTCTATATTAGTGATATGTTATTGGCTCTCTGCCCACTAAAAGGACGAATATTCCGTATCTTTTACCCTTTTGACCATCTGTTTGCAGTACAATATAGTTTTTTATCAGTTTTTATTCCGTACTTTTTCACAGTTTAATACTTTAACTTGTTAAATTTTATATTTTTTATTCCGCACTTTCCGTTTCACAGTTTTATGATATAAACAAAATTATAAAAAAGTAATAATAAAAAATGAAGATATCACTTGTAAAAATACACCTCTCTCATAATAGTCATATTTGAGTATTCAACCATTACTGGTCAATTTACAAGGCGTTTGGTTGAAGGGTTTTAAAGAGTAAGATTGAGTGTTACTTTTATTAAAGTTGTTTGGTTGAAAAAAGTTGACTTTTGAAAACTTCTATGGGTCCGTTTGGGTAGTAGGTGGTTTAAGATTTGGATTTGAGGGTCCGTTTGGTTTGTAGGTGAGTTTATGATTAAAATTTGGATTTTGATTTGGATTTGGAAAGAGAAAATGTATGATAGTAAAAAATGTTGTTTGTTTAATTAAATAGGATTGGAAATGGATTTGTGATTTTTAAATATTTAAATGATAAATATGAGGATAATACGAGTGATGGGTTCATTTGCAAAACCTACCTATTATGCCTTTGTCAAATCACACTTTTAAGGGTGTGAGACCAACCAAACTTCACCTACCAAACGATTGTATTATGGTTTCATGTCATTCCTTCTAGTCAAAAGGCATATACCAAACGGGCCCTGAATTTGAATTAAGACTTATTAGGATTTAGATTTAGTTTTAATGTATGAGAGAGAAAATATATTATAATATAAATAAGTTATTGTTTTAAAATTAAAAATATATTATTTTGAATTAAAAATAAGAAAGAAAGAAAAAAATAAAGAAATGTGTGGTGGTAAAAGATTTGTAATTAAAAAGAGTAATAGCATGTGGCTCAAATTTGATGCTCAATTTTTTAAAAGTTGAATGATCATATATTTGAAAACCCAAATTAGGCATCAATGCCAAAGATGACCATCCCATCATCACACCAAACATCACACTAACGTCAAATCAAACTCAAATCCATCCCAAAGTAGGGTGTGTTTGTTTTAAAAAATGTCGAATAGCTCTCAACCGCTACCACCGACGCAGAAGAGGCGGAGGTCGTTGTTTTACTTTCTAGTCGACACGGTAAGATGTTAAATATCTTACCCAGCTTAGATGATGATAATCTCTACCGCCTTATCCTTACAAACCGACTTCACTATATCAAATAAAATCTTAAAGAACAAATATAAATAAAGATCTTTGATACAAACCCATCATAAATCTTTGAAAATCAAAACCCCATAACAAAAACATCAATCTCTGCTCGAAACATTGAAGAAAAAATTTAAAAGCTGGATTAAAGGGTTCGTGGTATTATGTTTCAAATAAAGAATGGATTATAAGGTATTCTTGTTTATGTTTAGTGAGGTTTACAAAAGAAATATCAAAGAGATAGTTGTTTGATTAGATGAAAGATAGTGAGAATAGAAAAGTTTCACGTATGGTTTGTAGGTGTTTATTTTGAAGAGAAAGATTAGGACAATGTGTTATATAGTTAGGTTTAGGTTAGGTCAATTAGTCATTCAATTTTTGGTTACTAGTTCAATCTTCTTGGGCCAAATTTTACTCTTTTACATTTTGAGTAGTTAATTGGGCCCAACTATGAAACACAAAGCTTAGGAACCAATTTTGTATAGTATTAATTTTGTGTGCGAGCTAGTTATCACAAAATGTAAGAATTGAAAACATAAAACGTTTGTTGATATGGATGAACCAAAACTGTTTTTGTGAAATTCGAAATTGATTTTTTCCAAATATTTTGTTATATTTAAGCTACTTATTCATGTATAGTTATAGTTTAATATATACTTAAACAAAGGACTTTATGGTAAGGTGGAGGGTCCCCCCAAAATTTACGACACCTAATGTAAATATTGTAGGTTTTAGGGTAATTTAATTGAGGTTATAAATAACCGATTCGCCCTCCCTCCAAAATAAATGGCCAAGTTCGCCACCGACTTAAAAACCAGATAATTAAATCATTTAGACAATTATAAAAACAAACAACTTTATTTCAATCGATTAAGATTTTTACAACCACCTCTTACCAAAGAAGATGTGATAGTCGATTCGCACCCAAAACATCTTAATGAAACAAACACACCCTAAGAATCCAAACGGACCCTAACACATGTTTTCTCATTCATGCTATACGGGTGATTTCTTCAAACTCGTGGGCCCGCTTTAGTTCTTTCAAATCAAGTTGAGATTTTATTATAACACTATATTTAAATACAATATAACTCAATATTAATGTTGCAAAATAATATTTATATGTATTATAACATAATTTATCTCCAAATCTAAATCCAAATCCTAAACCCGTTAACAAAACAAACGGGCTATTAAATGAAATTTAATAACGAACCATTAATCTAATAACGAACCTCATCAAATCAAATAGGATCCGGATTAAAACTTAATTCATTTGGAATATGATTTATAAAAAGCACTAAGTTAGAGTAAAAGAATAAACATTTTAAAAGTACAAAAAGAGAAGATGACTTACGGTCTTTAGAACTAGAATAAACAATGGAGGATCATTCTACTCACGCCACATGTAAAATAATGCAACCGGTTGAAAGGCTATAATTAAACACACGCATACTTTTCTAAGATAAGATTCAAAGACAAATATATGAAAGTGTAGGTGTTGTCTTTGTGGAAAATCTTTGGGAATATCGTCTGGACCAAAATGAAATGACTAAAATGTTTTTGCTTTCCGTGAAACTTTTCATTTCACTTGCAATTTTAGTCATTTCGCTATAGAGCATAGATGATATCGATATCAATTGTTTCTAAAAACGACAAATGCATTTTTTAAAAGATAGGAACTCGCCTTACAATTTGGATAGGGTAAGCACGCAGGCACCCCACGCTTTCTAAGGTGCACCTCAAGTAGGGGGGTCCCCTTCCGCACGGCGACTTTGACTCCATTTTTTTTTTTTTTTTTTTTTTTTGTGTAGTGTTTAATTTAGGTATATTTATAGTGTATTTAATTTGTGTAGTGTTTTATATGTATAGTGTATTTAATTGTGTAGTGTTTTATATGATATTTATTTTACGTTATGCTTTTAATTGTGTATTTGTTTCCATTTAATTAAACAAAACAATAAAACATTAGACATTAAAACATTAAACAAGTAAAACAACAAATGTTTTCAATATTAAAATGAAATCTACTCCACATGAAGATTATTAATGTCATCTATAAGCTCATAGTATTCCACTCGGCCGACATGCGTGATCAATCGGATTTCTTGCCAACCAAATGATGCCTCCAACGCCTTTTATTTTTGCTTGCAACAAATTGTTTTCAACCAAAAGATGTTGATCGTTGTATCTTTAGTTTCGTAGTTGAGCATCGTTGAAGAAGAGGCTTCACCAAAGTACTTTTGTTGAAATATTTCCTTCCACATGAAGTATTGACACCATAGTCTTTAGTCCTCCCGTTACATGACGAAACAATTATAAGAAATGTATTCTAAACAAACAAGTTATTGATATATTTACCAAATAAGTAAACGTTTAATTATTTACCTTTGAGAAAGGACATGTATAATACTGCACTACAAGTTTTGGGCTTGTGGGATGTTCTTTCAATTATTAATCCACGTGACAACGACACAAGTAAGGATTTTGTTGTTGCATCCGCCAAAAGAATTTGTATAATTATTCACAACATAAATTAGTAATATCATGGTTCACAAAATTGAAGCTTCAATACATAAATAACCAATCTTGTTATAGATTAATAGTTGATACATGGTTCCAAAATTACAATATAACTAGAAACTAAGATCAATCACGCCGAGGCGAGTCGCCCAATGATGTCGCCATCCGTCCCACACGAGACTCTAACTCAAATGTGTCCTCATCCAAATTCTCGCCGAACTCGCCAACGCGGACGGCGAATAAAAGATGAGGAAGAATCGGAGGACGTGTATAAAATTGTCCTCATCTCGCATGGAGATATAGCCGGAGAGGGAGGCACATAAGATTGTAAAGAAAGCACATAACTGGACTCTCAACACGAAGGGTGGGTTGACACAATGAATGTCCTTCACCGAATGTCATCCGATTCTCTGTTAGGATATAACTTTCACATACACATCAAACCATAACACAAAGTAGCATATAGATGGAATTTAGAGAGAGAAAGTTAGAGGTTTAGGAACTTAGTGAGAGAAAGTGAAAGATATTATTATGAGCTCCAACTCTCTACCTGGGAGGTAAAGTATTTATAGTCTTACATAAAATGCCCACATCCTGGATCGTGCATACGGGTAAAGACCCGTCTTCCTCCACGGTGTTACTAAACTAAATACTACATAACTTAAAATAACTACGACCACGAGCTTTCTAACGATACAAATACTTGAGGACCGACTTTTAATACCGGAATTTCTAATTCTAACAATCTCCCTAAGGAGGTCACCTCAATCATGTACCAAAATTACATTGAATACAAATAGATATTACATTAAAATTGATCTTGCATTCTTGATGTAGTCCTTTGTTCCTAAGCTCGTAGTCATAGATTCTTCACATAGCATGTTAGGTTATTCCAAGTGGAGGTCTTTACCGATCCACGGATGATAAGTTTGAGCCATCTTTGGAGATCATCACTATCAAAAATCTCCTCCGGGGTGACA